>VYXF01000626.1:781802-799913 GCA_013397295.1 Polioptila caerulea | reverse complement strand
AAAAAAAAAAATTAATATCACAATACTTTTCAAATAGGTCAGTACTGACCCCAGCTTATGGGCCGTCTAAGGTTTCTCCTACACTGCAGTTGCAACACCACTTGAATTGATTTTCTCTGCAATGACAGCTCCAGTCAGACTGGCACCATGGCAGTCTACCAAGACATCTCATTACTATGCTAGGCAAATGACAGCAGCTGGTGTCATATTATAAAGGTGTTTTCAACAATGAAAACACAGCCCCTCAATCTTCAAGGCAACACTAAATCGTTTAGAGGGTATCATTTTTCTGTTAAGAGCATTATTTTTGGACAAAGACCACTTTTAAGTCTGAAATTGCCCTGCTTTTTAAATAACTAACGACCTTCTAACATTTTTAAATCACTTTATTATCCCACCTACCTTGTTTGGAAGTACTAGTTGCCAGGTAACTGTTTAGCAGCCATTTTCAAGGGCTGGAAATTTATTTTGCATGTGTAATATATATATTTACACACACACACACATATGGAATGTGTGTATTTTGCGTGAGTGTGTGTATGTAGATATATATTCAATGTGGCATGACTGGATATCTCTGTGTCTGTAAATACATATATTTATATGTACATGTGTGGGTACATGTACATATACATATATTTGAATGTTTTCAGCACTCTGGACCCTTCTGGGAACTTGCAGGCCATCCCTTTCCTCGGAAGGGGTTTAAGCCAGCCCTCACCAAGCACGTGTCCAAAGCTGGGGTAAAAGGCCACTGCAGAGCAGGGCTGGCCCCGCTGGCCATCACTCCTGGGCCTTGCTGCCCTCCTCGGCCGGCTCTGCTGAGCTCCCTGCCTTGGCAGCCGCCGGCTCCTCCGAATTCCCAGCAGCTTCCGAGTCCACTCTGGAGCGCTTGAACCTGCGGTCGGGGTACTGGCTGTTGTCGAAAGGCATGCGATGGACACAGAGCACGTGGGTCTTCAGATTTCCCTTCTGAGAGGCACTGTAGGGGCAGTATCTGCACTGGAAAGGCCGGTGACCTGCGTGACAGACGACAGCCTGGTTAGGTTTTGCTTTCGCCCACGGACATTGCACAGCCTGGACAAACGGGAAACTCTAGAGCCCCTCTCCTACTGGGAGGGAGCATTGCTCAGTGGCCTCTGAGAGAACAAGAAATCTGTGCTCTTCCTCAACAAACTGTATTTTGAAAATTCTCTGCTTAGGATTTCCAGAGCAGCACAGCTAATCCATCTCCCTCCTCAGCCCCAGCTGTAAATCCTTCAGCCCATGATCCAAACCAAACTCTTGTAAATACAGAGTGTACGAAACTGTCTTCTTTTACATTTGTTAATTATCTTTTTTATTGAAGTGCAATTCAAGGATGACAATGTGCAGACCCTTAGTCTAATAAACACACTTTGTCTTTGGGTGGGTTTCTGGGTAAAGAATTGTATGTTTTATTTCAATTGCACAGATTACTTTTTAATGGAAAGAAATAATGGATTGAGATAGCCAAGGCATCAAACCTGCAAACATTTACTCCAGTGAGATTACTCCTGTGAGTAACCATACGCAAGCATGTAAGTGTTTGCTGGACCAGGGCCCAAGGTTATCATCAGCTTTAAAATAAAATGTCCGAGCCAGATTAGAAAAGGAATGTTAATGCACAAGATCTGATAGATGCACTTCTTGTGGATAAAACAGCAATCGACCGTGTAACAAAGGCATGAATGAAAGATATCACTTCTCAGTCAGGCTTATCAATATGCTCTCCTATATTTTTCAGATTATTGTGACTTCAAATCTCCATGCTGTATCTGGTTTTGGAGGTTATGTTTCAACAATCACATTTCAACCTATGCTGGGAAGTTGTTGATGTGTTTTACTGGAACTTTATGAGCTTTGTCTCTCAAATTAACTTAAACCAGGACCATCTGAGGTCAAATGCGCTTAGCTTGCTTTAATTTGCTCAAATAAAGGAATAAATAAATGTGCCAGACCATCTACATAAAGCCAGGATAAGTGAAAAACAATACCCTATCTCCACATTTGAAGAGCACATTTTCCCTTGCTGCTGTTGTACTACTTAGCAGGCATAAAACAGATGCTGGGGCAGCAGAGAAGGAGAATTATGCTTCCTGCAATGGGGAAGGGGCTGGACCCTCTCCCCTCGGTTTTTGTTGGGAATATACCAGCTAAATGAATAGACCTCTGGTCTGATGCTGCCTGTACTGGAGTGGAAATGCTGCCATGGTCCTCCCAGTAGAGATGGGAGCGCAGAAGCACAGGATGCTGCCACAGGATCATGAGCATCTCTGTAGCAGAGCGAAGTCCCTTGAACCAGCACTAGTGCCCTGCTCAAACAACTTGTCATTTTTATTGTAATATCAACACCACCACCTGAAGGCTGAGTGCCCCAAAACATGCTGCTTGCTACCCAGGGGGAAGACACTCAGTGTCCTAAGCCCTTGCTCCAGGAATGCAGCCTTTTTTCCTTCCTCAAGGATGGAAACCTCCCCATCACCATTTGTTTCCAAAGCTGAAGACTGCCAGAAGTGTGATCACCCCCTAAACTCTCCAATATTCATGTTGATGCATGTTATGCCTCCAGCACAGGAAGGACTGATGCTGTTGGAGCAAGTCTTGAGGAGGCACCAAGAGGATCAGAAGGTTGGAGAAAGGATGAGAGAATTGGGATGGTTCAGCCTGGAGAAGAGGAGGCTCAGGGGTCACCTAATTGTGGCCTTTCAGAAGGGGCTGACAAGAAAGATGGACAGAGGCTATTTACAAGGGCCTAGAGTGACAGGACAAGGGGGAATGGCTTCAAACCGCCAGACAGTGGGTTTAGGTTGGATATTAGGAAAAAAATCTTCCCTGTGAGGGTGGGGAGGCCCTAGAACAGGTTGCCCAGAGAATCTGTGGCGGCACCATCCCTGGAAGTGTTCCAGTCCAGGTTGGACCCTGGGGCTTAGAGCAGTCTGGGGTAGTGGAAGGTGTCGCTGCTCATGGCAGGAGGGTTGGAATGAGATGATTTTTAGTGTCCCTTCCCACCCACGCCACTCCATGATGCTATGATCCCACCAACTGGCTCTTAATGCTTTACCCACAAGCAATCCTTAAGGAACAGCCATTCTAATTCTTTCCTGCAAAGAACAAATTCTAAGCAGGGAATGCACAAAGCATGGCTGGTCACATGCACCAGACTAGAAGCAAAGTCTTTTTGCCCACCACTGAAACAAGTTCAAACCCATGTTCAAAATTCCATGCAGAGAATGTAATTTATTAATTCAATGCACTTTAATAAATCAGACAATACAAAGTGCACCTACAAGGATTCAGTTCTGCATTGCTTCCCCCACGACTTACTTTTTCAGGCCATCAAAATTTCACATCACTGCCTTGTGAAAAGTAAGTACACAATAAGTTAATTTGTATTGTCACTATGCAGTACAACTGTGGTAAAGAGCACATTCATTTTTAATCCGATATGAATAATATATAAATATGTATACAGAGTGAGGGTCATAGGAAAGCAAGCGGTACATTGTTTACAGCAGAAGTAGTACAAAAAGTAGAGATTATTCTTGCTTGCAAAGATAGCAATATCTGCAATTTGCTTGCAACTAAGGGGTGAAGGAAAATTCCCATTTCTTTTAGGTATCCCCATTCATTAATTTTAGCTCCAAAACTTCTTGTGGGCAGCAGGCTCTTAAAATAACCCTTCCCAGATAAGTTGGCAATATATTTGTAATGTTTTATCTAGCAGTGGTTGGTAGGTCCTTTCTTAGCAAGCCATAGTTCATATGTATTTTATCCACTATATATCT
Organism: Polioptila caerulea; assembly: GCA_013397295.1. NCBI lineage: Eukaryota > Metazoa > Chordata > Aves > Passeriformes > Certhiidae > Polioptila > Polioptila caerulea. The sequence goes on along the minus strand of VYXF01000626.1, from coordinate 796,107 downwards.
CCCAATAAAATTATATGTAAGACCTTCAGAAAAAAAAAAAAAAGGAAAAAGAAAAAAGAAAGGAATCTTCCTGATAGTTCAGGAGATAATGTGATATGTGTTGCAATTGTAGTAAAAAGAATTAAAGTGGGTGGACTAGGGGGGCAAACTATGGTGTGCATCTTTGATCAAAGTTGAGGATAGAGGACAATGCATTATTTGCAGCTGAAATAATCCTGTTGTGGAGCTGTGTTCTATGAGCTCTGTGACTGAGCATGTGGAGAGACTTTGCAATACTCTGGATGGAAGCTGATAGTCTAAGGAAGTGGAATAGCAGAAAATAACTATCAAAATTAGCTAAAATGACAACAATGATGGCTGGACTCAAAGAACACTTTTTACATGCATGGATTTCCCCAGGAGGGGTGATCACTTCCAGCACCTGCTGGAGCCTCTCCTCTAAAAGTGGTCTAAACCTCCCAGGATCAGACCCAGGAGGGGAGGCAGTGCTGAGGTGACCCAGGCTCATCATCTTCTCCAGTTTTGCTGAAATTTAGGGAGCACAAGGACTGTGGATAAGAGATACCTTCTGGCCAGGATGGAGAAGTTTTCTGCAGGCCCATATTAAGAAAAATCCCACAGTGTTTGAAACTAGTCCACCTTTTTAAAAATATATGCTGCTTCATTAATTTAGGCTTTGAGGGGAAAAAAAAAGTAAAGTTTGTTTTCTTTTCTTTCAAGTTTGTGATGTGATATGTTGCTTTGTGACACTTCATGTCAGGCTGCATCAGTCACATCGCGTTAGGTTTCATAACATGGCATGACTGATGCAGCCCAACGTGGTGCATCAGCTGAACAGTCAGAAACTGGAGGTTTTGAGAAAGACATGGATCTCAGTCTGGGGTTTAGGGCCACTTAAATGAAAGTTTAACTCAAGTAAGGATTGGATTTAAACAAAGGCATTGCCCAAGAATTGTTAAAGATTCAAGTACACGTCAAACCTTATTTTGCTTTGTCTAATCTTTAAAACTCAAAATGTATTATCGGAACACATAAAAAGTCAATGTCAATGAAGTGGCACTGGGTTACTCACTATAATCCAAACACTGCTAATAGTTACTAATTTATTAACTTTGATATGGATCCATTATTTAAGATTAGCACAAAGGAATACACAAACGAGAGAGAGAAAGAGTGATGAATACTAAAGTCTTTTTCATTAAAAAAATCATTTACATGGTCAAGCTGCATTAATTCTCCACTTCTAAAAATATTTGATCGGCATCCAAATTCTATAAAATTTCTGCAAAGAAACATCTTATTTTTGTGATATTACAGGCACATATGTGGGGGTTTGCACGAAAATGTAAAAATGGGCATTGAACTAGTCACATGAATAAGATCAGGAATTTATTCCAGATTGTTAAAAGTGTACTAATCACAGCAAAATCATGGCTTTCTCCCAAAGCAGCAAGAAAATGGTAATTTGAAAGAAAAATGCCAATAATACATCACACACAAGCCGTCTGTTGTCCCCACTACACCACTTTGTATTATATTGCATATGTGTACATATATACACAGATACACGCATACAGACACACACACACACGATTTAATGCATAAATTTAGGGAAAGACAGAAGAGCAATAACATGATGAACAGAAAACAAATGCTGTGCAATGTACTATAAATTATAATTAAGCCCTGAACAAAATGTGTTTCTTAGATATGACATTTGTTCCCTTAAAATGCAAAAATGGCCATGATTATCTGACAGAATGTTTTTCCTTAGATGGCCAATGGCTATAGCACTTACTGAGATGCAATACGGCAAACTCATTTCAGATTTCCTTGCCTGGTTTAAGAATATCCTTTTGGTGAAAATCAAAAATAACAGCAATTACCTCTTTAAAACAAATTATTCCCTCGCAAAGAGATATTTGAAAAAGCCTCAAAGGCTTGAATTTCTCAGAAACAAATCTCTTTAGCTGGGATGTTGGACACTGAAGATCTGGACTCGACTTGCTGGGCCACTATGGCAATCCCAGAGGGCCAGGGCAGCTCCGGCCAGGCCCGGGCACTGGAGCAGGACCGGCTGCAGTGGCTCAGGATGGATGGGCACTGCCTGCTGCACTGGGATGCTTGGTCCCACAACGTTGCTGGTGGAATGGTCCATGTAATCACACATCTGCTGCCCAGCAAAGCCTGCACTCACACCTTCAGTAAGCCCCCACCTCCCCAGGTGCTCCCCAGAGCTGCCTCAGATCCTTTTTCCCCTCACAAGGCTGTATTTGAGGTAGAACCATCCCTAAGCACGTGAAGTGTGTGCTGCCTCAGAGGTAACAGCAGGCACGAATGGCCGGGTGCTTTCTGTGTTTGAGAGAGGCTTTTTGGGCATCTCCAGTTCTCTGCAGTGACTGCTGGTCTGAGCTCATGTCTCTCTCAGACCACAGCCTCCAGGTCCCAGGCATCTTGGTGAACACTGCCATTTGAAAGTATATTAGAGCATAATAACAGGCATTTGCAAAGGGAAAACTATTTTCATTTAAATCTTGGCTAGTGCAATTTCCTTTTTTTAACGTATAAATTTTCATAAATACATTTCCTATCCACGGCAAACATCCCAAGTACTGCATGCATTACCCAGGAGAGCAGAATGGCTCTAAAGCAGCCATTCGGATCTGGAGCATAACAGTATGGATGGGAAAATGCTGAATAAATATATTTGTCCAATAGACAATAATGGTTCTGATTGAGCCATTCCACTTTATTGGTCTCAAAATATGCATTTCATGAAACTCCCCAAATACCAGACAGATTAAAATATACCCAATCAGGTTCGTATCTATAATAAAAGTTTTTATAAAACAATTGAAAAGTATGTGTTTATTTACACACAGGTCCAAGACCAACCAAGATGATCTTCTGGGAAAATTTCAATATTCTGTAAAGTTTATATGTTACTTGGATTACAAAAACAACCAAAATTAAATTTCAAAAACCCTATTTCGTGTTGACCAAGAAAAGTCATAAAACAAAAAAGACTTATCTGAGGCTTTTTGGGTGATTTTCTCTGGAACAACATTTTTTAAAAATGCAGAGATATCTGGATTTTAGGGAGGCCAGGGAACATTTCCAGCCAAGGCTAAGGCTTTGGGTTACATGTTTCCATTGGGACTCCTACAGTGAGGGCAACCCCCTGATCACCCTCCATTCAGCTGAATTCCTTCATTACCAGGCTCAATCCTACAGAATCCTTAGAGGTCAGCAGATGAATTGCTCACAGCACCATCCTGGTTACTTAAATCCCTCCTCACTAATACTGAGCCCTTTGGAGCAGCTCAGGTCCGACCACACGCGCTGCCACCTGGGAGAGCCCTTCTCCTGCTGTGAGTTACTGCCAAGATCTTAATTAGGGAAGGATAACTTTGGGGTGAAGACTCAGCACATGACAAAACATGGCCACCAGCCTGATCATGAATAAATGCATTAAGGATGTCTGGAAAAAAGAAAAACATGCTGAGGTCAGCACCCATCCCAAAGCCACCACGTGACAATTGCAGTCCTGGTGTCCCGCAGAGATGGACACTCAGTGCATGGGCACCTGCAACAACAAGGTGGCAATTCACTGAACTACCACTGGCTGCAGAAGAGCTGAAAAATAAAAATCTGTAGCTAATTTTATCTAAGATTTTTACTTGAACAAACTAACTTCAATCATTGGATTAGATTAAACCCTGAGATACCTACATGGCTTTTCTGAAATGTAATCAAAGGTGGAGTCTGTTCTTAAGTTAGTGCCTCACACAGTGCTTGGTGTTTCCAAATAAGTATTTCAGCTTGCTGATGAGTGCACTAAAATGTTTAATGATGACACAGAAAAGCAAAAGTTGGTGCTATGCTTTGCCTTTACCACATATTATTAAAATATTACATTAATTTCACACATTCCCCCTAAAATAAAAACTGTTCTTATAGTAATTATTCAATTCCTGTCTCAAAAGGCTACAATCACTAATTATCACACACTGAAGTTTCCTTCAAAAGCAAAAGAAGTAAAAACCACCAACAAAGAAGCCCTGCTATGTAAAACAGCCCAGTGCTGGTTGGTCTGACACAGAGGTTAACAGTGACCTGGGCACTCCTGGTAAATTCTACTGTTGTCCTTCATCAATATGGTTTACCTAACTGAATGAATCACTCACAAAATTATGGAAAATATCACTAATTTAACATTTTTTTGCCTTTGATAAGTGGAACATGGAAATTATAATTATTTGGAGGTAGACTGAGGAAATTGTTAGCCATCTGTAGTGCACTAAATATAAGAGAATTAGGAAATGGCCAGTGAAATCACTGATGGTGTAAAAGAGTGTTGCAAGTCCTGGAAAACAAACATTTCCCATTTCTTGCAGAGTTGGTAAAACAACAGAATTACTCAGCTCCAGCCAGCCAGCACAGAATTTGTTTCTTTTTCAGATGAAGTTATTCACACAGGAACTTTTGATTTAGAAGGGAAATGGAACTCTTCTTGGAAAAAAGGAATAACCTCAGCAGAATAGCTGAAAAGGTCTTCCTAAACAAATATTAAACTTTATGGGGACCCTGTAAAGCTAGAATTCTGTGATAAAGGCAGAAGACTGTGCTCCCTCAGGATCTGTGTGCCTCAGCCCACGGCTGCTGGGTGCACACACGGTGCCCTGTGCACAGTGGCATCAGCTCAGGCTCTGACATGACAAACATGAGTTACGAGCCCAGGGCCTCAGCGGGCTCCAAACGAGGTTAGTGGGAATGCTGTCATTGATTGAGCTTGAAATGCCAGACTATCACTGTCCCATGCTTTGTGAAATTTAATTGCACTTAATTTTCCGTATTTATTCACTTTGGTTTATACACATAAGTAGAGGACAGAGTTCTTATCAAGGGCACTAGATACCTGTTGTAAAGAGCAGGCAAACTCTGACTAAAGTCATAATGGCAATGGTTTCAGAAATCATAATCCTTTTCCTAATCCTAAACTCCCAGCAGCTTGTCTTTTTGGCCAAGCTTTCATTTCCAGCCATTTCCTCTCCTCTGGTACCAATCTCTGTTCTCCCAAACCCTGATGTGTCCCTTCATCTCTGCAGCCTGGGCTTCTCCACACGAGAGGGGAGAGGTACATGAGCCCAGGGAGTGAGTAGGGTACAGTCCTCAGAGCCTCCTCTTTCTCTCATGCTTTGAGGAGACTGCAACTAAGGAAACACATTTTGAAGGTAAATGGCAGACTTTTATTTAATATTAACTAATCCCAAGTTCTTCTGATCATCAAAATTACATGCTCAGAGTCCCACCTTTGCCTTTACTTACATATTTCAATTAATTGCTATGTCTATTCACTCCTTTACTTGTTTTAATCACTTCAATAACATTATATTCCCATTCTAACCCCCTTGAGCAAAATATCTCAGTTTTCCTACTAGGTCATTCACAAGTTTTCTCGCTAATGTTCTGTCATATTTTTTAATTGTCTCAGTAAATATTTATTATTTCAGGGAGCATTTACGACTTCTTGAATGAAGCTGTATTTGAATTTAATGTTCCTATGATTTCCCAGAATAAATGCTATACTGGTGGCACTGGGATTTTAGTAAAGAGAACATTCAATTCAGAAGCTAATAGGAAAAACCTTGTTAGTGATGGTATTTTGCTACCAAATATCCTTCATTCTGCCTAGCAATTCATAAATATAGTAGAATATTCTCTTTCACCCTGGGCAACTGTCTTGAGTTTATTTATTTTATTTGGCAGAATGGAATTTTTAAAATCCCATACTCAGCTTTCTAAATCTTTCCTGCCGACATTTGGATGTGTCACATCCTCAGCTGGTGTCAAACTGGACATTCACAGAGCCTGAGCCATGCAAACACCTGCCCCTCTGTGCACAGCCCTGTAAAGGTACCCGCTCTCCCCACCAGCTCCACAGTCCATAAATCACCTGGGTGGGAAGGGATGGAATTCTCCACGTGCTGTAACGTTTGCTGAAGTGAGACCCTAAGCTACAATATGTGCTTTCTGCATCTATGATGTCACTTAGACTAACCACGCTCTCCTTTCATTTTAGTTGTTTCTTTTTCACGTAACTGCGGTAATTTAGATGGTATTTTGTCACATTATCCCTTGTCATGTACCTCACAATTCTCTAACTCCAGCGTCGTGTTAGTAGAGAGACTGAAGAAGAACAAAACACATTAAGTAAATAAATATCTAGCACACTAATAGCTAATATTTCAAATTATCCAGGAGTAGCTCACAACCCCACTAATCATTCTGCTAAAGCATCACTATTATCTGTTTATGGGATTTGGTGAGTGGAGTTCTCAGAACCACTCATTATTGGCAATGCTTCTGCATTATGTGCCATCACAGCACAGAATTACCAGGAGCACAGCCTGAGTGGGAACTCACAGCAACCCACCTTTCACCAGGCACATTTCTGAGGAAGGTGTGCATATAGCTAATGTTTCCATAAAAAAATAAACCAACGTATTTTTATCATATCCCATTCAACAAATCAGGATATCAAACAATAAAAATTAAAGGGCTGCAAAGAGTAAATTGAGCATTAACTTTGCAGAACCTCTCCCTTTGGAAAGTGCTGTTGGTGTTGTCACAGAAAAAGTGTCTTTTTCATCAAGTCACAAAGGAAATGCTTTCTCCCCTTCTCCTTTTCTTTTCTATAAAAGGCTCTCTAAAATGAAAGGTGTCAGACTTTGCTTTTTCTTCTTGGCATGATCCAGAATGTATGGCTGAGGAATGACAGATGTCTGCAACCAGCTGCAATGAAGCATGCTAAAGTTTCAGTCTAATCCACTTATTTCACTGCAGTCACGTAAACCAAAACAAATGGGCAGTGCCTTACATTATAAAAACACAGCAGCATTACTTTGTTGCATAATGTAGCTGATACGCCATCTTTTTATCATTTTTCCTACTGCAGAAAGAATTCACCTCTTTATTAAAAACAGCCCCTGAAAGTTCTCCCGTTCTGCTTGCCTCTATTTTTTTCTTTTAGTGTCACAGCAGTCCTGCGATGCTCCATGCATTACTCAATATGTGGCTATTATAAAAACACCGTCACATTTTTCCAGGGAAGACTGTTTTTGTTTTTAAAAACGTGATCCAATTCAGAAGCCACTGGGCCTAATTCTGCTCTCTCATCCTTGCTGCCAGACTGTGGCTTGAACAGATTTGTGCTGCTCTGAGTCAGGATAGGATCTGCCATCAGATCAGTGCATGTTTCATCTATGCAAAAGCCAAATAACAAGTGCACCGAGCACTTACCTTAATGGGTAAAAAAAGCCCATGTGTCTGTTTTCTACTGATCAAACTGGAAATGTCATCAGAGACACAACTAATAGCCTTAATCTACCCGACTAACCTCATTCAAACCCCTCCCATTTTAATGAGGAGGGAGACCCACTGCCAGTGTGATTCCCAAAGCCCTGAACACCCCCCACGTTTCGTTATGCCAGAGGGAGTATAACCTAAGTGAACATGGCATCGCTTCCTGGGAAGGGAGACCCTGCCTCACTCCAGCATGTAGTGCAGCAACCTTTTGAACCCTCCCCTCTTTAATCCTTGTATGGAAAGGGAAAGGATGAGGAGTCATGTGGCTCCCTCCCCGCCAGCAGTTCCAACAGCTGGGAAGCACTCTTTCAGCGCAATTCATAAAAAAAGATGTGTTGGATTTCGCCGATGGCAGAATGGTGTACAATTTCTGGCCCTTCAGGCTAAAACAATAAATGCAAAGAGGAAAATTTGAGATTTCCCCCCTTAAACTTCCCACAACAACCTCAGCAAAACCACATGACTTGTCTTGTACAATCTCCCTGGTGTTTTCAGTGCTACTTTGGCAGGAAATCAGAATTACTGTTATATAAATTCCATCTGATGCCAGAGCTACCATCTGTGAGTAAAACTGCTTCACCTACGTCTGCCGGCAAAGCCACTCTCCCAGAGACAAGGGAGAAGGGGAAAAAAAATTTGATTAATTTGCAGAATGCTTGTGATTTGCTCATATATTATTATAACTGCTCATCAGCACATGACAAATTCCCAGCACTCCGCACAGGAACCCGTTCAGTTTCAGCAGTTTTTTGCGTCGGCACCTGACAGACTGCAGAGCCACTAATGACTTTCAGATGCTTACAAACAGTAATTCTATCTTCAGAATAAAAAGAAAAATCCGTAGGAAGAAAAGAGTAGAGTTAGTCTATTCCATTTCCTTCCTGTATATCAAAATGATTTAACTCTTCGGGGCAGCAGCGGTTCCAGGATCACAACACGGCTGCTCCTTGCCTGTAAAAGACAAAGACTGCCAATCTCAGGGGAAAGGTGGAAGCAAAAGCTGGTCTCCGAAGGCTTTTGCTACACCAGCTCCGCAGAGAGCCAGATACAAAGCAGGTAGCCTAGGAAAAGGCACACCTACCCTGCAGTACAGGGAGAAAATACATGCTCTCCCCGGCGCTCCCGAATTCCGCGTCTATTTCCCTATTTTAATACTTCTGATAACCTTTTACATTTTCAGGGAACACATCTGCTTCCTAACTGCAGCTGAAATGTTTTTTTCCCCCTTTAAAAGTATGATTATGCTTTCTGAAGCACTGTCTGTGTGCTTGATTGCCTGTTTTAGATTAGAGATTTTAGCAAGGAAACAAAGACTTCAGAGTGCACATCAGTCCTGCATATGAGAAACCACAGAAGGAATAAGCAATAAAATGTGATGCACCATCTGTCCACAAACAATAACCTGGATGTTCTGAAGGCTTACAAATTATTTAGCACACAACCTCACCGAATTATAGGACCCTTAAATAGAGCAATAGACTGGGAATTAGAACCTCTTTGATGCCCTTTTGTATTTTTTTTCCCAACTCAGCCCTCGATTGATTGCTATCTGTTGAGGTATTTCTCAATGACTATTGGAGCAAGTTGATATTTATTAAGTAGCTCTCTGTAGAATATTTTGCCACAGATTTGAACAGTGGGGTATACACTGCCTCCCTGGCCCTAGCCTGCTGCAAACAGATTGTTAATCAAAAGACAGTCTAAAAGAATAGTCAGTTGGGAAATTCAGTCCTAAGGGCAAAATGCTGCCCTCGGTACTCATGCGCAACTCCCGCTGGCTTCCATGGGAGCTCACGGGAATGCTCAGGGAGGAATTGGACTTTATTAAGTACCAGAAGCTTTCTGACCAGACTCTTGTAGAACAATTCTCTAACAAAGAATGCAATTTTAATTTTTGATTTTCTTTTTTTCCTCCCCCCAATTTTGTCCTGCTGCAATTAAAAATAAAATGACATTTTTCCTAGCTGTCATGCTGAAGCACATTGATCTTGCATGCAAAACGCGTTAGCAACTGAGCACACTCCAGGTACTGTAAACTAGAGTATGTCAAAGCTACTGGATCCCTAGGCAAACCTGGCATCCCCCAACAATATGCTCACATACCAAAATCAAGATATTCAGAGACCTGTGTTTGGGATAGAGGATTTTGGCTCACCATATTTAAATGTGAAATAATGTTTTAAAACATCAGAAAAAAAACCCACTTAGATTAGTTCTTTTGAATATGCAGTGAATTGCAAAATTTCTGGATCTACTGTTTCATTCGACCTCTTCTCTGTCTTATAAATTCCTGAGTTTTCAGTGAACATTAAAATTTCTTTTTCCAATTGAAGCATGCCTCTGAACCCACACTCCAAAAGATATCAGCATCCCTTAAAACCACCCACTTAATTTTTAAAAAGAAGAGCCTGCCCGAAATATTTCTTTTGCTTTGGTTTCCATAGAATTTTTTCTACAAATTTTCTTAACACAACATTTCCCACGCTGGCTCTCAGCTAACAAACATCCAGACCCACCTACCAAAGGTCTTCTCAGTGTGGTCTTTACTCTTTTGCCTAGATGGCAGATCAAAATTCAAATAAAAATAGATATTAGAAGACAAAGGATTTTTTTAAATCATATTCTTTTTGACAAACAGGCCAAGAGGGAGGTAACTGTATAATTAACTTTAGATGTGCCTAATGTAACTCCATTATCATTGATGGGTCTTATGGAGAGACACTGAGAGCGAAATGTGCCTTCTAGAGTTTCATAGTGGAGCCAGAACTATTGAAGAATATTTCAGTATTTAGGCCCTGATTCAGCAAATTGCTGAAGGTTATGCATACTACAAAGCCTGTAAGTCATCCCACACACTTGTGTGGGAATGCACAGGAGCTTACACAATGCACGAGCCCGAGTTGTCCCTGAGCTGGGGCCTTGGAGATTGGCCCTTACTTACAAAGATTCATAAAAGAGACATGAAAATTTGCCTGGGGTTAAAAGCTGGCACATCCCATTGTCTCATTGTGAATCTGTGCTCCTTTTTGCATTTATTTCTACGTGATGTTGGCTCAGGGTGGGAGAAGGATGGCAGGCTCTGAGGTTGTGGGGCAGGTGAGGGTCCAGCAGCCCAGCACCTGTGCAGGGGGACCCACAGCCACCCCGAGCTCTCCTGCAGGCAGGGTGGGGCTCACAAGTGGCTGCTGATTGGGAGGATGGGAATTTTACCATCACTGGGGGCACACGGAGCCAGCTGATTGCTCTGTGGGTTACACACAGACCAACAATTAACATCCAGAGCTGAGGCTGCTGTCAACCCCATCCCTAAAGCCAAGTGTTGCCTCCCAGGAAAGGGCACAAGATGAACATGCAGCAAAACTCTTAGATGTCAAAGGAAACAAAACCAAAATCCCCTTCCAACAGCTCCTGTGGCAGTCAATATGCAGAGGAACAGAAGTTACTGAGGATTTTATTTTAAACAAAATTGGAGAAGTGCAAATTTCTACAGCCTTCTGTGTCAGATGGACACAGACACTGTGTCCATTTAGGGTGCCTGGGTATCTTTTCAGGCATTTAGAATCAAGGAGCTCCCTACCTATCTCTGAAGAGCTTACTCAAATCACAGCACGTCAGGTAGCAAAGAGGCAAATGTCCCAAATGTCCCAGCAGCACCCAGCACAACAAAGCCTTGCTCCTGCTGCCTGCAGGAGAGCCACTCAAACCCATGGAAGCTTCACTGACTTCACCGACTTCCAGGGAGAAGATTTGCTTATATGAAATCAATGGCAGGCTCTGGGCTTTCGAGCAAACTGATACCCACTTGGGCTTCTCTGTGTATAAACCAAAACCATTTTGCAACAAAACTAATGCATACAGTGGTTAGAGGGGGCCAAAATATTTTGCCTTCTGGGGAAGGGCTGCAATTTCTCTGATTTCAACAAATAATCTGTGGCAGTAACTTTCCTCTATCTACCGTTATGCTAATCAGAACAGAGAGGTCTATAAATGTACTTAAAGAGACAACTAAAAAAAAAATTAATCTGTGGTTTAACTTAAAGGTCAACTCAATACATATTGAGAAGTCAACTGAAATTCTGCCATTAAATATAATCACTGCTTCTAGGGTGGTAAATACTGTGTGGAAATACCCATCAGGAGCCAAATTCTGATCTCAGACAAGCACATGGATGGAGGAGAGCAGTGCTGGCCTTGCATACAGAGCCCTTCCATCTGAGCCTCTAGGTATCAAGACCCAGGCCACTGGATAAGCTCCTTTAAATTCCATAGGATGTGATTAATACAGTGCGATATATATAAAAATATTTATATACTTTAAAGATCTTGGGGGAAGGAGGGGTGTGGGTTTCTGCACTTTTTCCAGCTTTCTGGATTTGTACTTTCAAGCATTTTCTGTAACCTGAAAGGCTAGAGAGTTCCTTTCTTACAGAAAGAACAGAGAGGGATTTTTCTGTAATCACATGGCTGCCACAGTGAAAGTCTTTCAGATATAGAAACTGCCCCAGCCATTACAGTAAAATCAGGAAGAGCCCCTCAGCTCTGGGGCAGGCATCAATCCCAAACCCTTACTGTACATACAATTGTTCACAACCTCAAACCACTTTTCCTATTCTTAACAGAAAGAAGTAAATTGAAAAACGTTTAACTAGCATTTTATATGTGTTCAAACTTATCCTTTAAATTGTAATATATGGTAGAGTATAGGCATTTTCTTCTGAAATAATGTCAAAGATTTGTGGAGGGAAGGCGCAAAGGTCAGATTTAAATCCTGAAGGTAGCATAAAAAATTTAGATAACACTGTTTGTATATATTTTTGTATAGCATGTGTCCAGACAGTGTCATCATCAGCATGGGCTCTAGAATTCATAATCCACTGTGCTATTTTTTAAAATAGTTTGATTTGTTTATTAACTGTGCCTTCCTATTTCCATGAGATATAGACATCGACAGTGAATAGACCTTTTCTAATTGAACTGATAGCTTGAAAGTGAACATGTCCTTGAATTTACACTGAAAGATAGACAGTGATTATTTATAATAAGGGATTTAGTCAACTGCCTTTCCATTTGTACAGCAAGGACTTTATCAACAGACCATGTTTAGGTAAATAGTGCCAAATAAGATAAATTTTGTATTAAAGGACGAATGTCTCACAGTGTCAGATGTACAAGGAAGAGACATTTGGCTGATGATATGTCCTGTAAGTATAAAAGAGAGTATTAAGATAACACTTTATGCTAGCATTAATACATCAAAGTTCTGGACTGACCTGTTTCATCCAAAGTGAAAGCGAGGATGCTCTTAATTCCTATCTAAGATTAATTTAATTCAGAAGGCATTCAGCCTTATGTCCTGTTTTGCAGCTTTATAAGAATTGCTGGATTTGCAAAATAGCACGGCTGTACGCACGTTAATAAATGGTCTGTATTTGTCTAGGCAGAGTTGAAGCCTCTCTTTAGAAACACACACACACACATACACACACACAACTGTGGCTCCGTGAGCCTGCTTTGCCCACAATATTAGAGCTCAGCTATCTCCTTGCTGAAGGGCCTATTTGTCTGCTTTAAGTGAAATCACTCAATTCTCAAAAGTCAGTGGAGGACTTTGGAAGGGGGAGGGCTGGGAGAGGCCACTCCAAATAAGTTCCATTAATCAAAAGACACAGTCTAATGTAACTAATATTTTACAATTAGAGAAGACAAGATGGAACTAAAAGCCATCTATCTCTCTTACACCACATGATCATCGATTCATAATCAGAAGACTGAGAGTCGCACAAAGATGCATTTACAGGGGCTGGGGGAGGGGGCTGGGTCGGAGCCCGAGATAATGAACACGATGAGAAGGAGCGGCGCTGAAGGCTGGGGAAAGATGACAGAGTGGTTCAATGGTGACGGATGACACGAAGATGAGTACTGATACCTGACAGGCAGCGAATGATGACTGCAGTCCTTTCCCACCATTATGATCCTCAATTATCTTGCTAAGGACTAAGAGGGAAGAGAAAAAAAAAAAAAAAAAAAAGCCAAAGTGGCTCAGCCCATCCGTTTATTTATAAGCTGGGATAATGCTAGAGTGTGCCAGGCTGCTGGGAAAGGCCACCTTTCGCAATTTGATCAGCACTTTATAGGAGCTGTAGTTTTCATTGTCAGCGCTCATGGGCACAAGGGGAAATGGGTAAAATACAGTACTTGTCCGTCTGTTTTGTAATAAAATTCTTAAATCTTCAAAGGGAGTTATTTTTTTTCTTTCACTGCCACCTTGAGGAAAAAAAACCAAAACCCCGGGCTGACCAAAAAAATAAAAGAGAAAACGGGCTTTGCACTTGCACACAGAGTTAGCGGGTTGCAGCTTGTGCGCCCAAAATTCCAAACCCCAATTTATCCAAATGAGTGATACGTGGTGGGGAATGAGCCAGTGTGAGCAAGAGCTGCAGCTACGAGGAGTGTAGGAGCAAAGTGAAGAGGAACTTTTCAAGATTCTTCATTGATTTAGGGAATTATTAATAAAAAGAGAAGAAAGTTCGCTCGAGACTGCTTTGTAGTTGCAGAAGATGCCACAGGCTAACATTTCTGTACCAAAGAATATGCCGTTCTGCTACATTATTTATTTTTAAAGACACAGATCTCCTAGCTATGTTGGAGTCATTGCTTTGGAGAAAAAGAAAAACAAATTAAGATTAATGTTCTACACAGCTCCCGATAGCAGTAAATATTTGATCAGAACAATTCACATTTAAATGTTGACATACTAAAAATCATGTTTTTTGGAAGAAATATTTCTTGTTCGTGCTTTAACTGAAACTTTTCTTTCCTGTCCCTTTCCCTCACTGGTCCTCTTGAAGAAACAGTCACATAATAATTTTCCAGCCAGGGTAACTAAAATTAACAAAACCAGGTCGTAAATAGCTCTTAAAAAAAAAAAAAAAAAAAA
>VYXF01000626.1:706514-778945 GCA_013397295.1 Polioptila caerulea | reverse complement strand
GTCTTTTCCAACCTAAATGATTCTGTGATACTGTGAAATAGGTATTAACTCCGGAACGGTGCATTAATAATTTTATAGAGAATTAACTGGGAATTCTCTTCAAAAATAAGGAGAATAGAAATAAAAATAAAAAATTAAAAAAACCAAGCCCAAGAACAACAACAAAAATAAAGAAAACTAATAAAAAAGCAGGGCTACATGCACAGCCTTCCTTGCGCTGTAAAGGGCAGGCTCGGGAATATTTAGGCAAGTGCTCTGATAAAAAACCATCAAAAGGCTGGGGAGCGTGCGAGGGCCAACAGCAGCTCAGTGCACCGTTCGGGCCAAACGGGAAGAAAGAAAGAAAAAAGAAACATTTATATCGCTGCGTTTGTGTCTCGGCACCCGCGAGCCCCCGCACTGTCCCCCCTCNGACACCGCACCGGACACCGCACCGGACACCGCACCGGACACCGCTCCGCCAGCCCGGACACCGCACCCGGACACCGCACCGGCACCGCCAACCCGGACACCGGACCGGCTCCGCACCTGCCCCGCACCGCCAGCCCGGACACCGCACCCGGAGTGGAGTGAGCCGGGCCCGGACACAGCCCTGAGACCGCACCAGCCCCGCACGCCGTGGGTCAGGCACTGCCGGTGCTGCCGGGCACTGAGAAGCCGCAGAGATGGGCAGCGCCGCGGGCTCAGGCTGCCCAGCCTGCCAAAATGACAGAAATGTGTTGCAGGACGCGTTGTGCAGCTCCGAGGCGCTGATTTTCAGGTGGCAGCGCTGATAGGGAGGCTATGCTCCACGCCAAGGGGTCACCACGTTGATTTTTTAATGTTTGTGCAGCAAACTGGCTGGCTGGGGGGAAAAACCTGCCTAATTTCAGGCATTCTAGATGGGTTCAAGTAGGGGCATGAGAATTAAAGCCATGACTTTTGCAGCCTCCCCAGCCCCATCGAGCGCGGCCTGAGCTCCAGCAGCTCTCAGCTTTGGGCTCAGAGCGTGGTTCTGGTTCTCATTCCATCCCTTGGGAGCCAGCGCTGCTCCCCAGGGTCCCTGCCGGCCCCTGCTCTGGGGCTGGCCTCACAGAGCTCCCGGCCACCAGCTGACAGAGCCTCTGCTTCCTTAGAGGACATCGTCAACGTCTTAAATCGGATATTTGCCATTAAAATAACACGGCGTGCTCCTGTGCTGCGCGCACGGCGGCCCCGAAGCGCCGGCAGAGCCGCCCGCGCCCCGTTTCGGGCGATGAAACCTCCCGGGGCCGGCTTTGGGCTCGGAGCCGCCCGGTGCAGCGCACCTGGGGCACCCTGGGTGGGCAGCACCGGAGGGCAGCCCGGCCTGCGGCACCAAGAGCTGAGCATGAGCTCAGGTTCTGTCTCAGAACTATTTGTAGCACCAAAACCCTTTTGTGGTCTTACAACTCACGTGAGACGAAACCTTGGCCCCAGTAATAGCAGACAAAAACTCTCCTTAAATTAAATAGGGAGTTCTTTTTTCATCCTGCAATAGAGGAACTTTGCTATAACAAAAATAACAAAGTGAACAGAAAAGAGACAAATTGAGGGAAAGGTAGGGTTGGAATTAAATGGAAAAATAAAGTAAATCAAATCACTAATTGAGTCAATTTGTTGATTATAAAGCCAGAAGGCACCACTGAGATCACTCTTCCTGACCTCAAAACTCATGCAGTCTAGAGGAGTTCCCGGAATAAATCCATTCTTTGAGCCTAAAAGCTGTGGCTGAAGTAGATGATAACTTCCAGAAAATTATTTTGTCTTTATGTAGTACAACCTAGGAAGAATCTACTGAAGTCCTCATCCCTTTGTGCAAACAGCTGATTGTCCAGCAGGTAGAGTTTTCTATCCCTTCAATATAAAGTCTGTGCTCCAACTGCTTGTTGAACTAACTCCTTGGATAAATTAGCAATGAATCCCTGGCAGGACTGCCATGGTTTGGGTAACCCACGACCAGCAAAGGGTGTGTTCTTCAGGTGTGTCATCCCTGTGAGCAATAAGTCTCTGTCAGAGGTCCTGCTCCTTAGCACAGAAGCTCCCATCCATTCTTCAAGTGTGATTTCTGATCTTATACGTGGCTTTAAATTATTTCTGTGCAATTGGGTCCAAATGATGGACCAGCAAATTACCACAGAGAGATGTGGATCAGTGTCTTCCTGGCTGTTTATCTACTCTGTAGTCACACCTCTGGGATAGTTGCAAGCTATCCTAGTAATCAGCTTTTCCACCCTGCAACTAATTGAAAAGAAGGACAAAAAAACCCAAGAAACCAACAACCCAAAACAACCCCATACAAGAAATAAAAAACTAGACAGGTCAGCAGTCTGCAGTTAAATATCACAGATAATTATATATTGTTGTTTTCAAGAGTAAACTTTGAAGTGTTTTTACAGAGAGGTTGTTTTCCCATTGATGTTTTGCAAACCATAAAGCATTGAGTTGACTGACACTCCTGTGGTTCAAAGAATCACAGGAAAAAATTAGGTTGGGAAAGAACTCTGAGATCATTGAGTCCTACCTTTGACTAATCACCACCTTGTCAACTAGACCAGGGCAAGACAGGGAGAGAGTCAGGAGAAAGACCTGAGACTGCAACAGAGCACCAAATCCACCAGTCAGGCTTCCAGCTTAGTAGCTCCTTACTAGATGGGCAATTTTTAATCCATTCAGCTTGCACCATATATTAATTTTTCAATATTCTTTTGGAATCATTCATTAATTTGGAATGGGTTTACTTGCAGTAATCAAAATGTCACACTGCAGAAAGGCAAAAGCTGTACAGAATTCCACCACCCCAGCCTTGCTACTTTTACCAAACCAACTTGCATTCCTGTCAAAAAATCACATTACATTTGACAAGATTTGTTTTTGCAAACATATATTGAGTGGCATTAATTATGTTTTCCACCATTAATTCTTTATGAAATGAGTCTGAGCTAATCTATTTCATTATTTTCCCCAGAGAAAAGGAAGCCTGGCAATTATTTAGGTCACAAGATTGCCTTACTTACAGCCTTCTGAAAGTTCATGGTCCAAAACTTAATAAAAGCCACACTTAATTGAAGTCTCTACTTTTGTCTATTTATTAAAATCCTTTGACTATTCACATATTCCTCATTTCCTTAAGGGTAGAGGCCCAGTAACTGCCTCGTGCCTATTTCCTTTCCTTACCCTCTTATCTACACCCAGATAAGATCTCTGGTCCCTTTGGAGTGATTTTGGATTGTGCCTTTTACCAGGTAGTTAGAAGGATTCATTTGGAAAGTTAGTCGATAGAACTGCTCTTTGCTTTTAATGCTAATTTCAGTATTACAAACTTTCTCCTGATTTGCCCAGGGACACAGCGGATATCTCTAAGAGCCTCATGCCTCATTTTACCTCTTAGTAATGTTGGAAGCATATATTTTAGGAGCATTATGAGAACTAATTAGCAAATCTTTCCAAAACTGTGAGGCAAGTGCATATTCCCTTCATGCAGCCTATTTCCTCGCGACGTACTCTGTTGAGGCAGAAGCCAGGATTCCTCTGTGGCACCCGAAGAGGATGTGTTGGAGGCAGCAGATCAATTACTTGCTCCAGCTCCAAAGCCTCCGGGATGCTTGGACAGCTCCCACAGTGCCAGCTCTCCCTGCAAGCAGGGGCTCAGTGCCCACGGACGGCAGCAGTGCTGATATTCTGCTCCCGGAGCCGGGGCTGTGACAGGAGCGGGGACAGTGCCAGCACAGCGCCAGGGCGGTGCTGACACGGCCCTGGCAGCTCACCGCCTTCCAAGGGAGACACATTTCCCTGAGTTCCTGCACACTTGGTGCTAATGGTCATGTTCAAACCCAGGATCCTGAGAGTTCTACCTGTTTGTCAACTGTGAAAGAAAATGGGGTTGTTTTAACTGCAGCAAACTTCCTATCCATCACCTGTGTTTCCTCCAGCTTCCTGTACAATCTAAACCAGCTCGCCTCAAAACACTGTAAAGGCAGATTTTGCTCATGTGAAAAGCATTACACAGACTTCTGAGGAGTTCTCAATTACAATTCCAGGGATGATTTACCTTGTTTTTAGGGCAAATGAACAAATTGCACTTTGCTTTCCAATACTATAATGCTTAGTCTGCTCTTGATTGAATGCAGAATACATTAAGAATTAATATCTAGTTTTAATATGTTTTCAGTGTCCTCTACAAGACTACTTTTTCCTTTGGCAACCTCAATGCCTATAAAACCCAGACACACGCTCTTTTCACAGCAGCAATCTTTCCTCGAAAATACAAAATGCTATTTCTTCTGAGATTGCATGTTAGCTAAAGGAAATGTGCTATGCACCAGGGGATTGATTAAAGGGAAGTCTAAAAAGAAATGGGGGAGAGGGGGAAGAAAGGTTCTTATCCTTATTTTTTGCTTTTTAAATTATTATTCCTTATTAAAAATCAGACTCCAAACATCCAGCTGAAAATCTGATTGGAAGCAGAAATTCCAGCTCAGAAGTATTCTGTGATGACTCATGAGAACAATAGTTTAGTGCCTATTGCTTCCAGTTCCCTTCTAATGGCCAGTTTTCACATGTGGACCACCAGGATTAGGATCAAAGTTGCCTTCTTTGGGGAGTATTTTCATTATTGGCAAGGCATTCGCTAGCACCACATCCACAAACTGAATCAAGAAGAAGAGAAGTGGGAAGTAGAATAAATTGCTATATGGGGAAAAGCAGATTGAGTGCTCCTGACATGTTAAAGGAATAAAAATCAGCTCTCTGGAAATGTTTGATATATCTTTGAGAAATCCCTGTCTTGGGATGGACTCTGTAGGAGAGGGAATTAAATATCATATCCAAAAAAACAAATCAAAACCCCACTATAATGCATTAATTTCTTGACTCTCATTTTTGACCGTCAGTTTCTTGATTTGCAGGAGCCTGACTCACGATAATTAATTTCTTGATGCTGGCAATGACACAGATGCACCTAAATCTCCTTCCTTCTTACCTAGCTCAGCTACTGAAAGGAGACCCTGGAGGACAACAAAGTCACAGCAACACAAACCCAAAGAGCTCTCACAAACGTCATCTGTAGCACTTCTGAATGGTGGCTTTGGACTTTGCAGGCCTGTGTTTTTGGGTAGCATAAGATAACCTATGTAAAGGGATCTTTGGGGGAAAAAACAAACAAAAAAAACCCAAAACAAACCAAACCAACCAACCAACCAAAAACCCAAAAAAACCAAACAAAAAGAAACCCCAAAAAATATTGCTGTGAAAAAGAAAAAAAAAAAAATAGACCCAGAACCAAACTTTCATAAAATCAGTTAAGATATCACATTTAAAATCAACCATAATAGAAAGTACTGTTAATGTTTGCCTTCAATGGTAGGGACCTCACTACATCTCAGTTCAGAAAAGTACAGGTAAAGAGACATGACTGATTTCTACATCTAGCTTGGTGATCACCAAGGGTGACCAGGCAAAATCTCTGACTTTGCTCTGATAGGTTTTGTAGCTCCCAGGACTGGTTTTCTTGGCCACACAGTCTACAATGCTGATTCAAACCCAGTATTTCCTTACTCATTCAGCAATGAGAGAGTGAAACATTTGCCCACCTGCTCTGAGCACAGGGAGGTTTCTGCACCACACAGCTCTCACCCACCCAGCTTTCCCTGCAGAAAATGCTCAAACACCAGATGCTGCAGCTTTATGGGGAAGATAACGAGCAAAGACAGCAGCAGCAGAGCTGGTGGCTGAGCCTTGGAGCAGCTCACACCAGGGGAGCAGCTCTGCCCAGGAGATTCCCAGCTCGGGATCTCTGTGCTGGCTCCTGGGAGGGGCTCAGCCCCAGCAGTAACCCCCACGGGGACTCTGGGCACACGGGGTCCTCTTCTTGAAATGAGGGGACACCTCACAAACCTCTGCCTCGTGAAGAGCTCACTCACATGAGGAACTGAAAGCAAGCACTTTCCTTCTGAACTGCAGCTTCCACGTGTGAAGGTGAGGATTTGGAGACAAACAGTCCCCTGGTATATGCTTCACTTGATTGCACAATTTTTTCCCATGTAACAGAAGTCTGAACCTGTGCATGATCTGTAAACAAGGTGTTATTGCTTAGCTCCTGCCTTACCACTTGAAATCATGTAAAATTTGGGGTTTTATAACAATATTGCTGGGTTTTGACAACAGACTCACAATTATTATTTCTCTTTGGGGGTATTTAATCCCTTTTGGTATGTGAAGTTTGTTACAACTTTTTATGACTTTTAAAAAATGTCTTGCATTATGAAGAACAATTCTTATGTATTTCATGCAGTTTAATTAACTATGAAAAACATTTACATATGTCTGGCAAGAAAGTTTTGTGAAGAGATTCCAGCTAAGTCCTAGTTAAAAGAACTTCATGTGTAATAAAGTCCTCAAAAATATTAAAAATCATATTTAAAGCATTCTCATAAAATGTGTATTGAGAAAAGACAAGTTAATTCTCAAAGGCTCCATTATTGAAGCAAAAATTAATATTTGTACTGTTTCTAAATTGGAATAAAATTGCAAGGATGCAAACACTATCCTATATCATAATCTATAAACCAGTCACAAATGTTAAATCAACTGTAAAAATGATTTAAAATATACATGACTAATTTTATTAAACTGATTTAAAATCACATTTGTGGTACCTTCATTTATTAACTGTATTTCAGACAACGCTGTGTTTATAATGGATTTGTATGAATACAGATATATATGGTGAAGAAACTGTCCATTAAAAGGGACAAGACCTTTCCTCCTCTGTGCATGTTTTCTTAGCACATGCTTGTGGTAAACAGAAATATAAAAATTAAAGATGCAGAGGCCTTGTTAGGTTCTGCAGTCAATTCTCTGCAATTTTATGGTTGTTCTTTTCAGTTTGCCTATTCATAACACAATGATTTTTGTTCTTTGTTCCAAGCTTAGAAAACACTTCAAAAATATTAATTAATATCTGTAAACGTGTAGCCATTTCTAGTATCATTCTGGCTTTTTGCAGATGGGAGAATTGTGGGCATTTAGCTCTAGCACAGATCCGACTAAATCAACAAAGCCATTTCTGGTTTATTTTGGTGAAGCCAATTAGGATCAGCAGCTGGACTGGAGGCAGATAAGAAAGGGTTATATGGAAATTTTAGGGAGCTCACAAGCTGTTGCTGGCTTTCCAATTGTTATTTCCACGGGAGTTAATCCCATTGCATGCCCCTCTTAGAGCACCCAGAAACAGGCAGGGCTCTGAAGTTGTCCCCAGGGACCCTTTGGTTTGTGAGCCCCTGGCAGGACAGGGAGGCTGATGTTGGGCACCCCCAGGGTGCCAGGTCCTGGGTCTGTCTGTCCTCCCCAGGAGCTGCTGCTGTCTCTGCTGGCCAGTGGCACCAGGAGGTGACATTGCTCCCTGAGTAGTGCTGGTGGCAGAGACTCTGCTGCTGCCACCCCACAGCACCAAAATCAGCACAAGTTTCTGAAGTGTTTATTACAGAAAGAGGCGCAAAGTCTTCTCACCTGTCTTTCCAAACATCACAAATTATAATTCCCTGGGAATAAGGAAAATCAAAATGCCAAACTCTCCATGGGGCAAGCAGGGAGTGTTGGGCACTGGCAGGCAGGAGTGGCCATTCTGTGCCCATCTGAGAGGTGCTGGCTCCAGCCTGTGCAGGGACCCCACCAGCCCCAGGCAGATGGTGAGGAGCCCCCCAAGGGGAGCAGTGCAGTTGGGTGTTGGCTGAGGCTCAGGAGTGCATCCCTCAGCTGGATCCTGAGCATCAGGGCAAACCTTTTCCCTTTTCTCTGCCCTTCCCACCCTCCAGGGACAGCCTCTGCTGTGAACTCTTCCAGAAGGACACGCACACGCTCGACACTAAGGTGCAAACCACCTTCAGCAAAACAAACTTTCTAGAGTTTCAGCTGAATAAACCTATTCAAGTGAAATTATGCTGGACCTGTCTGTGCCCTACAGGAGGACAAAAAGCCCAGTGTCACATCTGACTTCTTAAATCTGCAGATTTCAGCAATCGTTTGTTTCAAGCGTTATCTCCTCACCAGCACGTACTGACCTTAGACATAGGGAACAATCAGCAGGATTCATGCAGATAAATATTCCAATGCACTTTATCTTAGAGAAGCTGCAAACATGTTTGCAAGACAGACACAGTTACTGCTCCTTCAAGACTCCATATGACCTTTAACATCATTTTCCACAAAAGTTAATTTCTGTGATTAATGCAATATACTAAAACCCATAAATCTGATCATTTGAAGGATTCAAATTAGGAATTATTGACAGCTGATAGAACAGAAGTGCAGAGATGAGGCAGATTTTCTCATCTGTCCATCTAAATGTTGGAATATGTATTGATTAAAATATGACATGGTATAGAACCCACCATAAATCTAAAATCTATTAGATTAACAGAGGCATTCAATTAACATAAAATGACAACCTAAGAAAAAAGCCATGAATGGGGACCTATCTCAGTTTGTAATATTTTAACCCACCTATCTGGGCAAGTTTTGAGATAAACAGAGATGTGTGCCTGGTTTCACCTTGGCTCAGTACCTGCAGGTATAACCTGAACCCTCAGGTGAATGTAAGCCCTTGTGTTCGGGCTTTCCAGTTGAAAATACTAATATATTCAAGCTGAGCATAAAGTACAAAATTGTATCTATTACAATAATACTACCATTTCCAAAAATGACCAAAATGTCCTTGTTGTGCACGGATCTCCTGGACCTAGAAAGTCCCTTCTATCTGAAGTCACTTCAATTATTCTTTCCATTAAAAAGCTGAAATATCACTAAATGCAGCAGGAGCATTAGCAGAGGAATGAACTTTCCAGGTAGAAATCACAAAAAAACACACACACACATAAAGCAGAAGAGTCCTCCTGTGAGCAGCGACCCCAAGTAACTCTCAGCCCTTACATGTGTTACTCAGCAAAGTCCAGCTGCAGAAACATCTGGACTCTACAAGTGCAGATTTTGTCCCAACGGGTCCATAAAAATCTTGTAAGGAAGTACAAAATTTCCTACCACCTAGACCAAAATCGGCTGCCTAAAGCACCCAGAAGAGATATCTTGAAAGAAATAAATACATAAATTGGAGCTTTCTATTCCCTACTTAAAATAAGGAAGTCAGTAGAGTAGCATGGGAAAACAAGTGCCATATTGTTGGAGTCCAGAATACAGAGAATATTCCTCTGCATGTTTTAAAGGACCAAAACCCTCTGAAAAACACTGCTTTTAACCTCTGTCCATGGAGAGGGCTTCCTAGGCTTTGGGATGAGACAGAGTTGTCCAGACTGTAAATTAGGTAGTGGTATAGCATGTAATTTATCACAGGGTGAGAAATGTAGATTTTGGGTTTGTTAGAATGGTATGTAAGTGAAGACAAGATGGAGGATCCTTGTGAATTTTAGGCTTCTTCCTTCTTCTTCTCTTACTCCATATCCTGCAGTGTTGGGGTCACAGGACCCAATTAGAATTTGCCGCAGTGCAGCGTTACGTGAATAGAAGTTCAGTTAGTAATTGGCAGAAAAGTAGAAATAATGCACATTTTGGGTGATAATTGGGTGAATTATCTTTAAGAGAGCCTTGAATCTGCATGTTCGGGGCTCTTTGGCCTGCTTTCTCCTTCACACTAGGCTGGTGTAAAGCCTGGTGCTCAGAAATTGCTGATAAGGAAAGAATAAACAACCTGGAGAATGAATACACCAAGAGTCTGATGTATTTTTTCACCTAAATGAGGACTTTAAAAGACTAGCCTCCCCTTTCAGAGCAGAGACATGTAGGAGTTATAAAACTTTTACACCATATGAATGTTCTGATATTATAGACACAGAGGAGGCTCAACAAGCCTCACACTTGCCTGGCACTGTTGCCAAATGATCTCATTTGCCCAAGCTCTGAATGGCACAAAAACCCATCTCAGAGACGAGGGGCAAATTTTTTTTAATGTGCAACTGGTCAGGACAGAGAAGTCTTGCCCTGGCTAGGCATGGAAATGTGAGAGAGCACTGGGATTTGAATCAGAATATCACAGGAGGTTCATGTTTGCTTCCCACAAGCACTGCTCTTTTGTGGTATCATCCTATTTCAGGTCAACTTAAAACTGCTCACACTTCAATCAATCACTCAGACTTTTTGTAAGTCTAGGAAACCCTGCCCGTATTGCCAGAAATTACCTAAATGCCTGGTTTTCGTGCCCTGCCTTGGAGCTCTTGTATGTGCAGGAAGGCAAATTCCTCTCCTGGGCAGGCTCAGGGGTTCCCTGGAGCTGCTGAACTGACCCCAGTGCCCAGCCTGGCTGCTCCCTCCGGCAGCAGCGCTCTGCACTCGGCCGCGGCTCAGCTGCCTGAGCCCGTCTGTTCCTTTCTCCTTCTGGCCAACTCGTCCTGCCCCAGCCACCTTTTGCCAGCCTTATTCTTCCCAGTGATCAATAATTACCTTTCTCTGCTCCCACTGATGGCTTCTGGAAGGGGCAGCCTTATGTCACTGTAGCAATTGAAACCATAATCTGTGCTCTAATGAGTATTTGTCCAGGGTTCACAACGGCAAATGGGAAAGCGTTAACCCACAATCCCTGCAGAGGTTGACAGGGAAAGGTTGGCTGGCTGGAGCTATACACAAGGGGTGAATTCTCCCACGAACAAAATTACTATGTATTATTAGCCTGCATATTATGCTCACATTTTAAAAGATACTAATTTTCTCTCTTTCTCTCCTTTTCTCCAAAGTACCACTATTTAGGACTATAGATTCATAATTGCTCAGGAAAGCCATTGTCTGTGTTCTCTTAATATGTCCATTATATTTAATCTATCCTCAAGCCTCTATTCAAATGGAATTTGTTAATATTTTTATTATAAAATGTTGTCTTTTCTGTGAAGCTAACTTTCATATTACATTTTCCCCTGAAAGAGAAATTCAAGCTCTCAACAAAGAATGTTGTAAACCAGCAGTATGTGAAACCAGCAAGCTCAAAACATATTAAGAAAAAAAAAAGACAATTTGTTATATCTTCAAATTATTTATATTGTTTACTTGTAATAATTATCAATAGTTGATTGAAAAATTGCTGCTATAAACTGAAAAAGCAGGGTTTTGTTTTAAAAAACATGTAGGATTTCAACAATTCTTTCAACAGCAATCACAGTTTTTTCACACTCAGCAGCTCAACCTAACTGGTTTTCTCCACCATAATCAGTAAAGCAAAAAAGGTTGTTTAATGCACTGGGATTTCAGATGAAAAAAATGGTTGTTGAAAATTCTCTAATCAATTCTACTGAATGAAATCAAAAGAGTGAAAAGCCTTCCTTGGAGCAGGCCAGTGTGAGCAGAGAGCTACAGATGTGCCAGGAGAGCTCCTGGTGCAGCGAGATTGCCAACGTTGTCCTGACACAGCTGCTCCAGCCTCTACAGACAAGATCTGTTCAAGTGCCCAGACTTCTGCACATTTTCATAAATCAAACTAAACCCACCCAGTCGGACTTTTTCTTACATTCTTGTGCTTATAGGAGGCCAAGAACCAAGTAAGTTCATAATTGGTAAAAATGGAATTTAACTGTGGCTTCACCCCAGAAAACAGCTAATATTTAGTCCTGTTGAAGGTACAAAGTTGTATTGTGGTGAATCAACTAAGAAAAATATCTGTAGCAAATTGAATAAATTAGTAAGCAAAAATGTCTCACAAACAAATCATTTACTTAAAATACACCACCCCTTTGAACTGAATGTCTTTTGTGCAAGGAGAACGGACAGCGGGCTGAGACAAAAGGTGAACGAGGCCTGGTCACAGGGATTTTGGCAGCAGAGCCATGCTAGGGCCACCCTGACCCTCTGTGCATGGCCAGCTGAAAACTCAGGAGAGCTTGCTACTTTGGAGAGAGACAAGCACAGCCCAAAAGTGGGACCCGAACAGGTCGGCTGCAATGCCTGCTAACAGCCTGGGATGCTCTCTGCTCTTCTGCCTCCTCCACAGCGAGGAGCCCCTGGCAGGAGCAGGTCCCCAGCAGCCCAGGAGCCCTCCATCCAACCCTGGGCCCAAGGACAAATGCACATAATTCTCACACTGTACTGACACCAGAGCCAAAGGAACACACACATTCAGTACAAAATCCCGCTTTATGCTCCATGGAAATGGATCATTACTTCTCACCTGGAAGGATCTGCCAAGAGTTGCAGTAATTAGGAGGAAAAAAATGAGTGGGAATCACCATGAGATACTGTATTCTCATAGCTCTAAAAGCGCTATTTGTGGTTTTGAATGTAGCACTCCTTTGGTGTTAGGGCGTGGTTAAAATAGCACAGGACTTTTCACAGCAAAGGTGGCAGGAATCCATTCCTTTAGCCTAAGTGAAGAAATACCAGTGACAAAGTTACTGTGCAGCACTGACACTCTGTGGCTCTGAGTTTCTGTGAAGAGTAACGTGAATCTGGAGCACCATCTTGCACATCACTGATCCACTTGAGTCTTAAAGACAGAACCTGGTGGAAGCCAGAGGTACATCCAGGAGCAAGATGCTCTTTTCCTCCTGCTGCCTACAAGACAATGACATTGCCATCCCCATCTACAGCAGCACCTGGTGCGGGCGGTGCCCACCCGGGCTGCAGCAGCTCAGGTTTCACTGCTCCCCGCCTCACGTGGGAGCAAATACTCAAATATCACCTACTGGGGAAGGAAAACCTGCTGTAGTAAGAACATGGCTTTGGCTCCCTTCTTTAACAAGAAAAAACGATTTGAGCAAGAAGCCCAGACAAAACCCTTCAGACAGCAGTGCTGTAGAAGGCCCAACTGTGTGGCTCAGTGCTCTCTGGGCATCCTAAAGAGAGGGGCTCCTGCCACCCCTGAGTGGTGGCCACAGAACTGGCCCCAGCTCCAAGGGCTGAGAACCAAGAGGTCTGGGAAAGGGAATCAAAGGCAATCATTTGGTTTGCAGTTCTAAGAAGGATGGATTTTGTCCCTGGCCATATGATTCCTCTTGACACATATAGCAGGTTACCTTCAAGGTGAGAGGGCAAGCAAGGTGACCAGGAAAGGGAAAATAAATGAGTGATCTGTAGCAGCAGGGACTGCAGGACACCAGAAAGCATGCACAGGGGGGAAAGGGGGATGCCAAGGAAAAGAGCTGCCTGTCTGAGGCAGCTCTGGGTTTACAAAGACCACCTGAAGCTGAGCTGGCAGGTGCACAGGGATGAGCTCAGCTCTTGACAGAAAGACGAGACATCATACTTTGTGTATAATTCTAACTGCACTAACTTACATCAGTATTGAATTTAATTTGAATAATGTTAACAGTCTCTCAAACCCTTCAGTAGAGAAGTAGTTTAATGTCTGCAACATACACTAATGCTGGAAGAAAAATGACACACTATTGTGTGTTCAGACATCCATAGTATTTGCTATTTGTTTGGAGCTTTATGGACTTGGGAAGACAGATGGAAATTTTTTTGTTAGAGCAATGCAAATGATAGAAACATTACTGGATGCCTTGTAGGAAGTCTCAGTGTGAGAGCAAAGCCTTTAGATGCGGAATGTAAATTGAAATTATCTTTTCCACTGAAGAAACACAAACTAGATTGAGTATGTCTTAGAAGAAAAAAAAAAAATCAGCAACTTTCCCAGCTGACTGAGGGTACACTTCACCACAACACTACCTTAATGCAATGATCATGTTCTTGATCCCACAGAGGGAACCCTGGGCACCACATATCCCACCACACCTGCCCAGGAGCTGCCACACTGTGAGGGCAAGAGGCGTTTTTGATGGTTAAGTGCAAAATGTGGACATTGCCAAGACAAAACTATTCTTCACCTAGCTGTTCATAAATCACTGGGGAAAAAAAGCCTCGAGCCCTTAGATGTTGGTGTGCAGCTGGCAGGAGGAGATGGCTGCTCAGTGGTGCGATGGGAAGGTGTTTGCTCCGCTCCTGGCGATGCCCCGGCCCCTGTCAGCCCCGGGGGGATCCCTGCGCTCAGCCCGGCCGCGGGCAGCGCGCTCCGGCCGGCACCGACACGGCGCGGACAGACCGCGGGGAGGGAAAAAAACAGAGAGAAAGAAAAGAGAAAGGAAAAAGGAGCTGGTCCTCCTTGTTCGTGGGTTGTGAGCTCCCTCTTGTGGCTCTCTCTAAATTTCCAGCGGTTTAGCAGCGCCCTGAAGCCCCTCCGCGGTGCCGAGCCGGAGGGGCGCCCGCTGAGCCGGCAAGACTGATTCCCCACACTCCACCAGGTGTGACAGCCGCCTTTCATCCCAGTCACTTGCTGCTTTACGTCTCAAGTTGCATTAAACCTTAACTATATTAAATGCACATTCTCTGTACACACTCGGAGCCCGCAGCAGCCCAAATGAAAGGATGCAGCTGAAGCATTGCCCTGTGCAGGAGAGCCCTGGACCTCCTGCTGCACAGCATGCAGGACCAGAGGAGCAGGGGGAGTCCTCTGCCAGCTCTCTTGGCTGCTGAGGGGTCCCTGGTACCCCCTCTCTCCCTGGATGCCCGCAGGGGACCACTCATCCGCTCTCCTTCCAAATTCAGATCTTTGGTAGCCTCACTGAGCACCAAGGCCCTCCCTCATCTCTGGGTTGCCCCCAGGCTGAGCCAGCAGCCTTGCAGGGATCTCATCCCTCCCTGACCTATCCCACCTCTGAAATCAGAGTCCTATAGCTGATCAAAACATTTGCATCACACCGCTGCCAGGCCCCAGTTACCCAGTTTTCTTTCTGAAGTCTCCAATCAGACAACTTTTCAGCGAGAGGAAATAGGACTTTTGGAGACAGTTTCTCACCAGCTCATAACCTGGATGAGCCTTTCTGTGTCTGTTTGCTGCTACCACAGCCACAAAGTGACCACACAACCCATGTGCTGCAGGAATCCTGGTGCTTCAGCATCTGCCCCAAGTCCTGACCCCAGGACTTCACTGAGCAGCAGCTCAGCCCACTGGCAGCATCTGACAGCAGCATATGCTTTAAATCTACCACAATGGCTACAGAAGGGGTTTTGGGACAAAGAAAGATATGAAAAAGCAAGGCTGAAGGACAGGTGGCCCTATAATATTTTATTCTTACACAGGTGCATTGTTTACTTCCATAAGAAGTCAAAAAGAAGCAAAAGAATAAAACCTTCACCAGGAACAAAGGGACATGACTTATCTGTGGTTCTACACAAACTAACTCCTGTCCCACCACTTTCATTTTGAGTAAAATCAGCAAAGTTTCACTAAGAAAGCGAGAACAGAACTATGGTATCTGTAAAACACCTTACAACACCTATTTCCAATAAAATTGATCAACACGGGACATTTGAAAGTGATTAGATGTCAAGGCATTAAATACATTTAAACAGCTCTATACTGAATGTTTGGCAGGTTTGAACCCCAATATCATGGAAAGGCTCCTCTCTTGAATGTATCCTTCTAGGAACTGCTCCATAAGAAGATGAGAGAGGCATAAAATGCAGAAGATGAGTGAAAATCTTCCAAGACATTCTGCAGAAATTACTCTTGTTTGACAAGTGAACATGTTTCTTTTAAAAAACTAAGTCGAAAAAGTCTTCACACTATAACCTACAGCTGAGTTTCTTCAAATGCTTGTTGGATGTCACTCCAAAAGCATATAAGCCAGACAATCAAGCCTCACAAAACATAGATATGTAATTCTTCATTCAGACAGAGAACTATTGCTAAATAAGAAAAGATGGATGAGTGGCTGCAAAGAATGTGTGTCTTTCAAAGGGGAAGCTACCAGGCTAAGCAGCTCAGTACATCTGAAATCATGGGAGCCATACAAAAGTCTGAGAGTAAGTGCAGTTTCTGTGAAAGCCTCTGATATTCTGCAACTAGAATATTATGTGCCCTTTTTTCCACATCCATCCTGACCACAAAGTGCACGTGACATGACTTTGCGTGCATCATATGAGTTAAGGGCACATTAGCATTCTGAGACCTCTGCCTCGTAATGAAAAGAAGGAATCAAAACATTCAAGTTACACAAGAAAGAAAACTTATAAAACTGCCATCTCATGAATGTAATTTATTTGTTTGGAAAGACAAAGGATGAAACATTCCCACAGACTCACAAAGTCTCCGCAACCACAGGGCAGGGAAGCACATGAATATGCCAGGCAAGAAGTTTTCAATCCCTGGTGCCTCAGCTAACAAAGGGGAAGGAAACTTCTCAACCAATTGTGTTCTTCCCACTCCAAATTTCAGGGTCCTAAGAGAAACCTAGAGATATATTCACAAGATTTCCTCTAATAGACAGAAGACCTCAGATGGCCTTCAATGAATTTTATCACACCAGTACAAAATATGACCACATTTTTCTGTTTAACTTTATTACAGAAAAAGAATATCCAGTATTTATATATTTCTTGGGCTAGCTGTTACTGTGTTAAAGCTGAACATACCTTCACTCAATGTTTTATTTGCAAGCCCTTGGGAGGAAGAAATGTGAAGCTTGTAAGCAATGCCACAGGCCTAAATATCCAGTAAAAGAGTGGCCCTTAGGCAGGTCATTGCACTGCCAAATACTACAGGTCCACATTTAGGAGTAGGATACCAACTGTGTGTGACTCATGGAAGTCATGGAACTGAAAAAATGGAGAATGAATTAACAGATAATAACTGCCACTGATGCCCAGATGATCACCAGAGCCAAATTATTTTCTGTCATTCTTCTCTTACCTACTACAGCCCTGCTCTGAATAAGGTTGCAGCTCCATAAAGGGTCACAAGTGATGTGCTTCTTCAAATGTGGATTTTAAAAGTCAAAGCTGAAGCAAAGCTACCCAGATAGCTGGAGCTGTGTGTACACAAGTCCTGAACATCCTTGTCCCAAAAGAGGACATCTCCCTCAGCAAGGAATCTGGAGGAGGAAAAGCTGGTCATTGATATAGAAGTCAGTTCAAGTTTTGGGGAAACACCTCATAGAACACCTCAGCTCCTAATTTTTCAATTAGCCCAACAGAATTGCTTCCCTCACTTGTAGAGAAAGTGGTGGGACATGAGTGCCAACAGGGATCAGCTCTGTGGTGGGTTGTGCCTGCAGCATTTGGGAGTCTCCATCTGTAGACCACAGAATCAGTTTCAGTGAATTTGGTAAAGACTTCCAAGATCATTGAGTCCATCCTATGACTGAACACCATCCTGTCAACCAGACCATGGCAATGAGTGCCTCATCCGACCCTTAAACACTGCAAGGGCAGTGATTCACACCTCCCTGGGCAGCCCATTCCCTTTATGTGAAGAAATGCCTCCTAATGCCTAACCTAGACCTCCCCTGGATATGCCCTATTGTCCTATCACTAGTTGTTGGGAAAAGAGGCCAACCCCATCTGGCTACAACCTCCTCTTAGGTTGTTTTAGAGAGTGGTAAGGTCCCTCCTGAGGGACCAAGCACCCCCAGCTCCCACGGCTGCCCCTCGTGGGATTTGTGCTCCAGGCATTGTCTGGCATGCAGATGAATGCAGGCAGAGAGTGTTTGACCTTCCTGGCTACCAAGAGCACACCTTGGGCAAGGACATGCTCTGTGTCCCCATGCCACCAACCCTGCCAGAGCTCATCCACAACCAAATGCTCAATGGTTTTTGGGAGAGCTGGAATGGTATGGAGTTGGGCAGGGGAGCACTGTGCCGACAGCAGAGAGGGGAACCAGCAAGGACACAGTAAAATTGTCACCAAGCCTCTCCCACCCATAACTGGACACCCAAACTGGCACATAAACCTGTGCTTATGTCTTTTGAGATAATGTGATTGCAGGTTAACCTATCTGAATACAGCATACAGACATCCAAGGAGCTTGAGAAAATGGCTTCTAAATACAAGCAATCTAGAAAAATTTCTATTAAAGAAAAAACAAACTCTTTTTTCTTTCAAAAACTCTGGTGACCAGAAACAGGCAAAATTAAATTTAATGAAAAGTAACCTCACTTACAGGTGGCCCCACCATGGTCATGGCTATGACTGGGTCACATCTTGCCCAGCGTACCAATAATTCCTTCCAGAAAACATTGTTTTTTTGCAGGGGAATATTTTTAAGAATAGGCTGCTTCAAAGAAGAAGGGAATCAAATTCTGCATCCATTAGGGATAAGTTATAAAATGAGCAAAGGCAGCACAGAGGGGTTCTTCTTTCAATGAACTGGCAAGAATACATAGCCAAGATGTGGGTTACTCTCTTTCAGCAGAGCAGCAAGTTCAGACCAGGCCTCCTACATCCTGGATAAGTTTTCTAACTGCTCAACCAGCAGATAAAAGGGCTGTCATCTCCTTTTCTGCTCTTCTGACAGTCTGGCCCTGCACAGCTTTTGTGCTTTGCTTTTTTCCTTATTCCCACCCCCCCTAAAATTGCCTCATTTCACACAAAGCACAGCACTTTCTATGCTTCATACTATTAAGCAAACTAGAAAAATAATTACTTTTTGGTTGAGATTGATTTTTTTCTTTCCTTTTTTTTCTGCAAGACAGCCAAACCAAAAAGTCAATTGTTAGCACAGTCATAATAGGGACAGCAGTCTGCACTCAGCATTGTCGCTTAGAAAGCTGAGTGGGCCAATACCACATCCCCAAATTCAATTCCCACTTCCAAATTTGGTGAAAGAAGAGATCCGTAACGATAGGGAACCCTGGATCCACAGACCCGCACAAATCCTGCTGCCTCTAAATCTGATCTCAGCTTCACAGCTCAGATCCCAGTTGAGTGCATGCCCACATTTGCTACATGAACTTTTGCTCCCTCCCCAACTTGATTAAGAGCAAAGAAAGTAACAGATGGATCCATGCTGTTCCTTTGTAGCCGGGAGATTAATGTTTGCATTGCATCAGGCTGCTCGCGGCACACCAGGGAACGCCGCCGTTGTCCCTGCCCCTGGCACCTGCACCCCTGCCTCCAATCCGTGCCCGAGGCAGACGGGCTATGTAAGGGAATGCAGGCACTGTTTTCTTTGGGCTTTAAATATCCCAAAGCTTCGGAAGCGTGACACGGTGTGAAAAATGGCCGTGCCCCGAATAGCGAACTTGGCCGCGCTTTGCCGCGCACCGATGGCAGCTCGCGCTCTGCTGTGCATCACTCTGCTCCAGGGCTGTCACCTGGCGTGTCCTAAAGAAGGGTGCGAGTAAACAAACGTGGGGGCTTTTCTCCAGCGTGCTGGACCCCTGGGTAATATCAACACGAAGCCAGAATGCGCTCCAAATCTGCACCAGCAGAACTAGGGGTCAGCTTCTGCCACTCGTCAAGGAATAAAAGAAGATTGAGCCAAGCTCTGCATTTGGCACAGGTACCCTCAGCCACAGGCAGCTCAGCCCCACAGCCACCCCCCAGGCAGCAGACAGGAGCTGTGCCTCCAGATTGCACGGCTGGGGCCGACAAAGCAGTGACACAATCTCAGTGGTGATGAACAGAGGAGTTTTGTCTGTGCCATCAGGATTAGGTGCTGTGGGTGCCAAACTGCAGGAGCCTGCAAAGCCTCAGGCCCCAGCTCTTCAGGATCCAGGCTGAATAGGGCTTTGAGTAACTTACAACTTAAAAACTCAGACAAACCAAAGACAAACCAAAGCCCATGATTACTCAGAGGGTTGTGCTATTCCCTGCAGCTTTCACTGACTTACCCAGCAGTTGGAGCTTCCCATCCCCAGTGCAAGAGGCACTGTTTTCCCCTGGATACTATGATGGGGTTTTTGCGCCATGTCCTGGATCTCCAGCTGATTAAAGAAGAATGTATTCAGAGAAGCCTCATCCTGGCTGAGCCAGGCCAGTCATGATGGGCTGGGAGACTGGACACTGGGGTGATGCTGGGGTGACACCAAGGAGGGCACTGGGTGGGCTCAGGGGCTGCAAGGCTTGAAGAAGAGTTCACCAATAGCAGTTATTTCATCTCCTCTCTGTGAAAGACGACAGACTTTACATGATTTACTGAGAAATCTGTGAATTTTAATAACTGCTCCTATTTATCAGGACATCTATCATACTGTATCTTTTGCAGCTGTTTAAAAACAGTGCTTTCAAATCAGTTTCACCATAGACTCAAAAAAAGCCTAAAACAAAATTGAAAACCAAAAACCAGCCATATGCCTACTTGACCTAGGATACATAAACCTGTTGTTCAGTCCAGAGGAGGGATTACAGCATTACTTTTTAGTAAGTTGCTTTTCATATGGAAATTTCTTTTCACAGTAAAGCTCTGTATTTAATGGCACCAACATAAAAAACATCCCTATTTTTAGTTCCCTGATCGTGGACATATAGATTTTTATAGTGTCTGCAAGCATACATTAACGTTAATTTCCCCATTCTCCTTTGTACTTTGTTAATGTCACAATCTGCTGTAAAACCTTGCCAAGTTTCTTAACTGTCATGTTAATTTCGAGACCCAGTCTGCACTCTCTGACATTTCAGGACAGAACATGGCAGTAAAAATAGATTAAAACAGCTTATAAGTATTATAAAATCTAGAACTTTACAGATGGTGGAATTATATCTCCTGAATGGAAATTTTAGCAACTCAGAACACAATAATATTAGAATAGCCTATTGATTTCTAAGACAAATATTTTCAGAAGTAACGTAATGGTGTCTGAAGAGTGGGCAAAGCCCAAAAAAATGTAGGAAAGCTGAATGACTTTTTTCTTCCTTTTTTAAAGCATCACTGTGAATGTGCATATCGTGTTGGTGCTAGTATTAAGTTTCAAAGCTTTTCTGTGCCATATAAATAAAGGACATAATAAGATCTTGATTTTATTCATGGTAAGTTCAAAGTTCACACAAATTATTTCACACAGGGGATTTGTCTGAGGGTTTTGGCATTATAGAAATGCATTAATGTACTTTAGATATTAAATGACAATGCCACATGGTAAGAAATTTGCACGAATGAACAGGAAATTAGACACTGTTTCTTTTTTTTTAACTGATTGCTAAAGAATGCGCTGTTTGAACATGGACTATCCATTTCAAAGGGGAGCTTTTGCTGATTTCAGGAAGTTTAAAATCAGCTAATCAGAAAGTAATAGAAAGTTAGAGTTAAATATTTTTTTTTAAGGAAACTGTTTCTTTAAAAAAAATCCTTTCCCCTTTTCTTTAAGGAGTACTTATTATTTCCATCATCCTTGTTGAGTTGTTGATGAATAGCTCACATCGTTTGCCAAGCTCCACCCTCTCTCTTTTTTCTAAACCCTTTACTCATTATTTGCTCAGTCTTTTTCCCACAGCCTAGACAGCCTGTCAAGGCAGCTTAAATAAAACACTGTATTAACATTAGGAAATGGCATTCAGTTCCCAATTGATCTCCTAATACTTTATGTTGAAATGATAATTGGTACAGTCTTCATTGAAAAAAAAGAGAGAAAAACTACTTTTCAGTCACCACAAGGTATTATCTTAGCTAATGTATTCACAACCAAACAGATACATTTTTAAAATCTCCCCATCTGCTGGAGACTGCAGTTCACAATTCTTTTCAGCTGACATAATCCAGATTGATTCGTTCAGCAGATAAAATTCAGGCCACTTCTGCCCTTTATAGGAGCAACATAATACCAGTCTTTATTCAGTAACAATGTAACATAATGGGATCGGAATGTGCAAAATGACTGTTCTTAAATTACTGTGACACACAAGGGTCCAACACAAGCTGTGGTTTAATGTAAAAAATCATTAGGCACAGATTACTAAAGTGGTCCTGCATTAACAAGGTCAAACCGAGACGGTTTATGATATTTTTCACAAAACAAAAAAAAAAAAAAAAAAGTTTGCTAATATCTAGATTATGAATGTATTTTTAAGAGGGGAAAGATCTGCAGGTTTTTGAGGTTTTTTTCCCATGAAGAAAGCGCTGTTTATTCAATAATGAGTGCAACAGTTAAGGATTCTATAAAGACCTTTTCCGCAGAGCCAAGTTAATCTATTACACACTGAAGCGCACACACAAAAAATCTAAATATCAAAAGGTTGTCAAGAGAGTTGCCAGAAACGAATATTTTTGTGCACTGCTATATCAAACAAATTTTGAAGACAGTAGGATTATTATTAACCCATTATAGCACTTTTCTTTTGAGGTAGCCAGACACCACTAGAAGGAATTTCGCAAGGTTCCACACTGCTGCAGGGGTTTTGCATCCTTGTAAATCATCAATACTTAACAACACATCTCTCATAAGCTTACCCATCAAACTGTCTGCAAAAAAGCAGCCACAGTGAAGAGACACAGTAAATTCTGTCCTTAAGAGACAGGTTCTTGCACCTTGAAATTCTGATGACCTTCTAAAACCATTTAATATTCGAATTTTCTTTGTGCAGCTGTTTCTTCCTACCTGATACAATCACAATTTTAATAAGTATTACTTAAGAAATGCACAATAACTCACACATTGAAATAAATGAATAAATAAACTACTATTTCCCAACCTATCAATAACTCTGCTGGTGTTTTCCTCTTGCCTTTGATTTGGAGGCTAATGGTGAATGAAGCCCAGCATTGCAGACAGGAGCTCAGCTTGCTTGTGCAAGGCAGCCAGTTTTGACCCTTAATGGAACTTAAACCAAAAGCATCCTAGCTCAGCTCCTGGGAGGAAAGGTGATATTTAAAAGAAAAGAATAAACCGTATCTACCCTGGTTTGCATCTGGGGCTCCAGATCAGGTGCCCCTCATGGGAACAGAAGGGTTAAATTCCCCACATTCCACTATCCCATTTTGACCCAGTAAACAGTGAAAGCAGAGTTTTGCTGCCCCTTACTACTGTGCTAAACTGCTAGAGCTGGACAACTGTTAACATCAGAGGCTTCAATTTAGGCTCCAACACATTTGTGCTGTGTACAAGCAACAGCTGCACTTTAAAGACGTGTCCATGGGAAGGGAGAGCCCCGTTTGCGTGACACATCCTCAGTGCCCATGGCAGACACCTACAGGAACAGCCTCCAGCAGCTCACCTGGAGGATGACACCCAGCAGACTCTGAGGATCGCTGGGAAGGAAAGGATGGATTTAGAAATTCAGCGTGAACATGTCTGGATTCTCCATAAAGGTGGGCAGTGGTCACACCCGGACCCTGCTAAGGACAGTCTCCCACTAGCACAGCACCAGGTGTCCCCAGTACTACAACGAAACCAAAAGCTGCTCTCACAAAACACTTTCATTTGAATTCCCACAGTTTGTGTCGTTTTCCAACAAAACACTGAAACGTTTCCCAGTCATCTCCATCCAAAGCAGTGTGAAAAGTGAATTTGTTAAAGCTCGTAGACAGACCATAAAAAAAGCTTGTGTCTTCTGAATAAAAAATGTATTTAAACGACACATGTTCTGCTAAGGTTAACTTCATAGTCACAAAAGATTTTGTTTTAAAAAGTAATGAAAACTAACTGCATCCCTCCAACAGTCTTGGAAACTCATTACAGTCAAATATTTACATATTCTAGTGAACCTATGCTGTCAATTTTGACTACACAAATCCAATAACTGAAACATATGGCCTTGAATCCTGCAATCAATATAAACCTTTTAGAGCCCAAGCTTCAAAAAGTTATATCAAATATATATTCGATGAGAAGAAGGTTAATTGACTAATTGATTACTCAGTTACAATTAAGTGCTCTTCAGATATCTTTGGGAAATACCGAGATATAATAGTGATAGATATTTATTTGTTTATCAGCTCTCTGATTTATAGCTATCATTTATTTTTTATTTCCTAAGTCAATTTTTACATTTATGTATTTTAACAATATAGTCCCCGGTGAGAATCAATATACATGTTTTTTTCACCACAGGACTATCAAAAGTTAGCCTAGAAATCCATATCTACCAATTCAGCCAATTTCAGTGCAGATTTCAGCCTGATAAATACCTTGCTAAAATATTCAGACTGTCTCCAGATGGCAGTTATGGAGAGGGAACATGAAATATTTGCAGCAATAAAAGTTAACCAATACTAACCGTGCTGATAAACTCTGAACTTAACAACAGCTAAGAGAAAAGATGGCCCTTGGAAAAAAAAAAAAAATTAAAAAAGGCAAAGTGTGCTGTTTGCATATTTTAACAAAGCACTATTTCTTATCAAAGTACAAACACATTCATAAAAGTCCCAGCCCTACAGCAACAGCCAAGAGGAGCTTTGGGATTTCTGGGGCATTTTAAAGTTGACTAAATGATAAATCAGATAGAATTGGGCCTTCAGAGCTGTCTGTGCAGAAGAATACTGTTAACTCTTTAGTAGCATAAACATTATTAATTAACAAATTTATTCAGCAATAGCACCCATGTTCTCAGTAGGGAGGAGAACATTGTTGTGTCATAAACTGTGCAAACACACATTATCTGCAAATACATACAAACACGTACAAGAGGCCCATCATCTGGTGTCTGATGAGCTAAATAAGGCTGGGTAAGATTCATTAAAATATGTTAAATTCCTCTGGACATGGTCAGATAAATTACAAAAATCTCACTGCTGGATCTGAAGGCTTTCAACCCTTTCCTGCATTCACCTCCAAACATTAGGTTAGCTACCACAAAACACTGCTTAAATGGCCACAGACACAAATCCTATCTTTGAGGGTAGAACTCTGCATTAACTTCAAAACTTGATGGCAATTCTATACATGGTGTATAATAAAGAAAGGTACTACATTGCTGAGGCAGTATTTCAAATATTTTTGATTGGTGCCTCAGATTACAGCATGCAATGATAAGGATGAGGAAAATAATTTCACATTCTCACTGAACAATAGAAATCTTATTTTGGTGTCTGCCCTGTAATTACAAAGGCCCAGAAAGGGATGTGTTTCAGGGGGGATAACTTGAGTGAGTCACAGAGAATACTGAAAAAGAAAAACCCACACTTTCCTTTTCTTAGTATAAGTACCTGCTACACCTAACCCTCAACATGCTCAAAAACTTGTAGGAGTTACCTTTCCCAAGAAAGTGAGCTTAAATTAGATCAGTGCAAGCTTCAAGTACATCCACTCGATTCTCCCCTGTCTCTCCTCTGCCTAACAGCAGCAATGCCAGGACAGAATGTGCCTGGGCCCCAGAACACTACATTCTTATCAACTCTGCTCTTTGACTTTAAATTCACACTTCTGGGCTGAAATTCATCCCCAAATGCTTTGTTCTTGTAGACTTCCACCCCACTGCAGTCCGAGCGAGGCAGAGTTGGATCCTCCAAGGCCCGTGAGGTCAGTGTGGATTTTCATTGGTGTGGCTGAGAGCAGAACGTGGCCTTACAAGGATATTACGTTTCATCACAAGCTTTCAAAACACAACATGGACACCAGGCATGAAACAAACGCTGTTTGCGTGCTGAGCTCGATGGCGTGTCGGGGCTAACCTAACGAGGTGACAGAGACACATGACAGCGAGGTGTCACGGGCAGGGAGTGCAGATGTAGCACTGCTCTGCCACTCGGGCGGGAATGACATCCTTTGAATCCCAAGAGACAGCGTCTGTGGCGTGCCGGGCGTACGCTCCGTGTATCGACAACAATCGCGCGTGCGGCCACCGGGTGTCAACACCGAGGGCTAAAGACTGCAGATTTCAGATTTCATACCTGAGATAAAGCCAACAGATGAAGGATTGCTGTGAACAGAAGACTTCAAAAAAGGAAGCCAATATTCTATATTTATGTTCAAGGCTTCAAATTTACCAAAAAATTCTGAGAGTTTTTTTTTTTTTAAATGTTCCATATTCACATCCTACACTTTGGAGAGAATTATTCAGAAAGACACATCATTAAAATTCTTTACAAAGGAATTTATCATATAAAATAAGAACATTTTATATTAATTAGTCCTGATTTGAAAGGCCATAAATTAGCTTTCTTTTGAGTATGACCAAAGATAACATTATGAGCTAAGTCCTGGGGGACATCACAACACTAACATTATCTACCTCATTCTTGAAGCAGGTCACATACTTTTGTGGCTAATTTTACTTTAATACCCTCCAATATTTTACAGACTTTATGAAAGTTTATAGGGCATTTCCCAAAATCAGCACCAATTAAAAAAAAAAAAAAAAAAATCACCAAAAAACAGAGAGACAAACTCACTGCATTTTACAGGTCGCGGCACGTTCATCACCACCCTGATGTTATTCATAGTCACTGGTCTCACGTAAGTAGGTCACTGGACCTACTTGCCCTTTTCAGGGATCCTGAAATATGGTGGTGTACTTGAAAAGCCATATAGAAATGTGGGGCTCTCCTGATAAATCATCCCAGGATCAGCTGCTGGCTCCTGCATTCAGATTCAGGGAAGTGACAGCTGAGTCCTATTAGTAGAGGTGGGGAACAAGGAGCAGGGGTCGAGGGGGCAATTAGCTCCTGCTGTCCCTTGAAAGGGATTCTCCCTTTCCTGGCAGAATAAGGAAAGGTTGAGGTGGAGACAAACCCTTAAGCAAATGCCTGGAAACGGCAGCACCCTTTTGTGAGAGGAGTGTTTGGGTTGGAGAGAAAGACAAAGCAGGAGAATGGGGGAGGTTGGGAGCTCACCCAGGAAGGCAGTTAAGACTGACTTTTTGCAAAGGTGAAGAAATCCCTCCTTCCTCCTGTCCAAGTCAAAGGGGAGAGAAAGGAAAAAAAAAATAGAGAGAAAGAAAACAGATAAGAAGTCTTCTAATGCTACACTGCTCCCTTCCAGGAGCCACAGACCCTGCACCTACTCTGCCAACCAAGCCATCAGCAGGTGGGAAGGCTGCCTTGGGGCCACGTGCTATCAACTTCCATGCTCTCTCTCCAAATCACCATGGCAGAGAGATAGGTATTTGGGTATAGCTGGTACCTGGGCATCTCTGCTTTAGAGGGCAGGAGCATGTTAGGAGCCCATGTTAGCTAAAATCTCAGCCTATGTGATCTCATCATACCCTGCTCTTGACTACATGGAGCCCTCTCACCTCTGAGCTAATCTCTTGCCCAATACCTAATAAAACAGAAAAGACTGGTTTAACTTTGTAGAGAAAGGAAAAATAAAGAAGGATTCTTTCTCCAGAAAAAAAATCTCAGTGTCTCAAGATAGCAACAAAAAGTCGACCATTAGGCATCCAAGGTTTAAAAAAAAACCAAAAAAAAAAAAACAACAACTAAAAGATTTAAGCTATCAGAACCTTTTCAGCTGCATGAATTCTGTATGCTAAGAGGCCTGGAAACTGCTTCATGTGCTTCACCTCCTGCTGAGAAGTTTTTATGCTGACAGGACTGAAGATAGGTTTTCTAGTTCATAATATCACAAGGAAAATGCTATAATAAACTAAGGCATCTCTGATCGTGCTAAAGGTGCACGTGTAACGTGCTCATGATAAATCCATTTATCATTAGAGACAATTTTAAAATACAATTGACTTGTTCCAAGTGCCAAAAAATTATCTGTTTGTTGAACTAATTCATATATTCCCTGAATTTTCAGTGTTTAGCAGTTCCAAAGTGAAACTTGTCTGAAAACACAGATTTAATTTGTTTGTGGTGAAGAACTCATGTAAACACATTTAATAAGTACAACTGCTACTTGTACCTGCAGCATCAGCTCAGGTTAGGAATTTTGTAAAACATAGTTGGCCTCAACGTGTTGTAACCCCTCAACAGGTTTTTTTTATGAATCTGGACACTGCAGCCTCAGGTCAAGTGCACAGAGTGAAAAATTCCATCCTTGGCTGACTAAATCACGTGGGTTTTTTTGTAGAAAACAGTTAAATGAAACTGAGGGTGAACCTCCAGCACATAGCACAAGTTCAAAAGTAGCCTTTCCATTATGGATCTACCCAGTGCTTTGAACTCTGGAGCAAAAAGGCCTGGGTGTTTGTCTAAACCTTTGTCTTCATGTCTTCCTCCTGACTCCTTAAATGTAGAGCTTTATCCTCTGCAGGGCTGGATTCTACAATGTGCAAAGTAAAATCTTTCACAGTCTGATTTTGATTTTTTTCATACTTTCCAGAGACAAGTTAAAATTTAGTTTCCAGGGTCAAATAAATTAGCTATTGTAACTCTGCCTGGCCAAACCCATATCTTAAAAAATGAGCAAGTTTACTAATTTGGATGGACTAAAAATGCCTAAATTACTAAAACTAGATACAATCCTTGAATTTCAAAACTTAAAAAATTTTATTAAAAAAACTCTCTACCACAAAACTATTTAATATTTAAAATCTTACAAAGCTAAACTCAAATATGAAGATGGAGAGCCAGTATCCTTCCAGCTCTATTGCATTTTCTGCATACTTTATACCTCTCGTCGTATCATTAGTTATATCACATTTTGCAACTGCTAAATACAACTGGACTCATTTTTCAATGCACGCCAGCATTTCATAATGACAAATAAAGACATTTTAATTTAAAAGTAAGGAGAACAGAATGT
Organism: Polioptila caerulea; assembly: GCA_013397295.1. Classification (NCBI taxonomy): domain Eukaryota; kingdom Metazoa; phylum Chordata; class Aves; order Passeriformes; family Certhiidae; genus Polioptila; species Polioptila caerulea. Next base: position 750,616 of record VYXF01000626.1, on the reverse strand, counting down.
CCTACAAGTATTCCACGCAACAGAGGGACTCTCTGAAATTATTCCTCTCTCTCTTTCAGAATGACAGGGTATAACAGATTCATTGCTTCCACACTTGGTATCTTGCAGGTTATCCCTGACTCCTGAAAATAAAATTTCTGAATTAATTTCTCTTAATGCATGAAAATTACACCCACCCTGCACAAAATCTGTAGTTAGAAGGAAGCAGGACAGTGGGACTGAAGAGATTTAACATTTGAGTTTCCTGGGAGTCCATGGAGTTGTTGTAAAGCCCCTCCATGGCACCAAGTTTCTGTAGTCAGAGAGAGGCAAAATAAGAAAAAAAATATCCCCAAGGTCTGTCGGTGGGTCTCAGCTTTACCAAGCCAGCCCAAGCTCTGCTGCAGATCCCCTTTGTGTCCTCCCTGCAGGCTCCTGTCACCCCTGGGGCTGTTCCTGCCACAGCTCCTGTCCCTCAGCATGGCACAGACAAACCCACAGCGCCTACCCCCAAGAGTCAGCAAGGGGGAAGAGATCAGGCAGACAAGGGGAGAATCAGGGGATAATAGTTCACATTTTTAAGTGAGTTCTTGGTTAGATTGTGCTCTTTTGGCCAAAGAATTGTTTTTCTGATGATATTGGTATAGCACCATTCAGCTGGAGACCAAAATTCTGTTACTTGACCTTACCAGCTAGTGTTGGTAAACAAAACTGTTATATTTTCTACTTTGAATGCACATGTTCACCCTCCTCCTGCTGCTGCACACTGCTCCTTGAGGAAAGGAAGGGGGAAGGTGCCCAAGGTGTGCTTGGGACTTCCCTCAGGGCTGTTGTTCTAGGGGGTTTTATCCCACCCTGTGTTAGCACCAGATGCTGTAACCCAGAGACACAGGCAGGGCCTCAGGGTTAGGCTTGAGTCCATCACTCCTGTGAAGGTACAGCGAGGAGAAAGAGATGTGAAAGGTTTTAGGGCTGCCAACTACAAAGTTCAGAGGCTTCTCTTACTCTGAACAGGGCAGGAAACCTTGAAAAGTCTGCCAAGTCCCAAGCCAGGTTTAACAAGCGCTGATCAGCTCCAGCAGAGAGTTTAGGTTGTGGCAGGACCCACTTTATGTCTAGTCTAAATCCAAGAAAATCAGAAGAGAAGGGGGAAATTAAAGGTTAGCTCTGAGTATCAGGCAAGGCATGTGTTTTTTTAACGTAGCCTTAATGAGTTTTGCCATCCTATATCTACTGACATTTTAATAACTGCTAAACCCCTGAAAGTCTCCAGAGGAGGTGCACTGATACTATGATGAGCATAAAATAAATGCATAGACAGACAGACAGATATTAATAATTTCTTTTTACTGATGCATGCGTGTATATTTGTATAATAATATAAAACTTTCAGGGTATCCTACCCCTATTCAGCACAACAACATTTACTTCTATCAGTCTAATCATAAATACAATTATTCTTGAGTACTCTATTACAAAAACCAATAAACTAGGCCTCAATAGAGATTCTGAAATTACTTAACTTTTCTTTAGAAAAATATTAAAACAGTATTATCACATCAATGAGAAGAAAAGACAGGAAGATAATAAAGTTATGTTAAACCTCCCTGTATTTACTCATGTGTGAAACAGTTATGTCTGGTCACATAATTGCAATGGTTCTGAGAAATATTTCATATTTTATAATGAACATTAAAAGAGTTTGTGGATCATTACTTTATATGAGTTCCAAAGTTATTACATAAAACCCAACAGAAATGGTTATAAATTATTTGATCCTCTAGTCTGGCCTTGGTAAACATAACATGAAGGCTGAACTAGCTCAGCAGACAAGATTCACGATAACAGCTAAAGTGCTACTACAGTCAAAAAAAAGGAAGAAAGAAATACCTAGGTACTTGTAAACAACTTTTTTTTCTGTGTTGTTTCAAAGAAGTACTTTTCTACAATAAGCTTAAGCCATTTTAAAAAATTAGAAGAAAAGCTTTCCCTAGAACAAAAGAAAACTTGCTCACAGGCATGGACTGTCCTCTACCAATTTGGCATTATCATAACCGTGGCCCTAAAGTCAGAGGCAGATTCTTGAACTTACAACTCAGTATGTGTTTAAGGCACTATACATAGCCATGAAATAATATCACAGGCAATTATTTGATTTTTCAAAGAATCCTGAAGAGCAACTCATTGAAATATGAAAAATAACAAAAAAATTACACACTTTAAACAATTATGAAGAATTTTTTGTCTTCAAACTCCAATGGGCAGCAACATGTTAATTAATGAATGAGGGTTTCATTCTGGAGATAAATGTAACACTAAATGAATTCTGGTCTATTTCGCCCTCTCAGCTCATCTTTGTCTCCAGCTCCTGTTCTTTGTGTCAAAGTACTTTGTGGATGTTTTTGTTTTGTTCTGGAAACGTCTTCTAAGAATATTAATATGGAGAATCATACAGCTATGCATGAACAACATTTAATAAGACTGGAAAACATGTTTAGATATTCTGGTCAATTTACAACATATCTTTAATGCAAATCATATCTGAGGCTCAAATCCTGCAAATTTCTGCTCAGCGTGCTGTGTCTTTCCATGTGCAAGAAGAGCCTTTCCTTGGAGGAAATACTGGGGAACACTTTAGCTCAGGCAGAGAGAAGCCTGGGCTGGGTGCTGAGGCTCTGTCCTGGCTCCCTGCCCTGCTGAGGGTTTCCAAGCCATGGCTGGTGGGCTTGAGGTGGGAGCAGTGACAGACACAGAACAGCCCCTGCTGAGCCGAGCTCAGGACCCTGCCTGCAGGACCTGCTGGAGCAGGACACAGTCAGGCCTCACTGACCACTTCTAACTCGTTTTTCCCTTCCAGAATTCCAGGAGTTGTATTGAAACACTGAACCACACTGCCAGAGGCACTCAGCCTCTGCAGTCTTTCATCACAAAACACTTAGGCATGAAAATTTCCTGCCTCGCAACTCATCTGGCTGTCTGATGCCAGGAGTGCCTGCCATGCCCTGGCCCTGCTGGAAGAGCTACCAGGGTGGGCCATGGTCCCACCTGGGAGCATCTCCTCCACAGAGCAGCTAAGAGTTTATTTTTAGGTTTGATATTTCCTTCTATGTGACAGCTACCCCTTTGGGAAAGCACACATTGAGCCATCCAAAACCATTCTGTGCTTTAAACAGCTTGCAGTCATCACTGACCAATTTTTATCAGTGCTACTAATTCTCTATGTTACCTTGCTCACTTCCTGCATGCTGGTTATTCACTGCCACAGCTTTTCAAGCTGAAACTCTGTGCACTGCCCTCACCTTAGCCTCATTGTTTCTTTTTCTGCACTTGAAGGCACTAGCTGTTTCCATTTGTCCAAGTAGTACGCAGTTTGTTAAATAACTTCCTTTTTAGTTTTTGGCCTTTCAGGAAATTTCAAGGACGAGTGAGCCTCTGTAACCTCACCTGGAAATTCCTCCTGCTTGCCCAGATTCTCCGAATTTTTCAAGTGACATTCTGACTTCTAACAGCATCCCTTTGCATTAAAAATATACAACCTGTAGTATCAACATAAAGGATTTTACAGAAGACCCGACCCAATCTGTGCCACAAATGCAACTTTGTGTGAGCTGGTGGGGACAGGCGCAGCTTGAGGGAATGAGGCAGCAAAACTTTCGGGGCTAATGTGGGGAAGGCAGCAGCCTGTTGGAAGTACTTGGCTATTTAATCTGCTCGTCTCCGTTTTCCTGCGCCCAGCATCTCCGAGCCATCTGTGTCGCATCCTCTAGGTGGTGCTGATACTGCACAGCTCCCGCTTCCCCACACAATGAAAACATTAATTTGCTATGAGATAATTTTTGACGTAAATGTAAAATGGTGCCCATTCGAACTCAGTAATGAAGCATGGTGCATTTCTACAGCTCCTAATTTGACTAGTTAAATGACTCCATTACGTGTCTAACAGACAGAAGCAAATAATTTCTGGTCAGTTGACGCTCACTTATCCGTATCATTTTACCCTGAAAATAAAGTCTCTAATCTACAGTTTCTTTGTCTTAGTTTTTTTTAATATTATTAAAGCAAACATACTTAAATAAGAGAGATTAAACCAACACAAACTAACAATTAAGGCCACAATACAGAAATCAAGTTTATATAATGTGGGAGGATGGACTAAAAAAAATTAAAATTAAATAATAAATTAAATGACTGTTTATCTCTGTTACTTCCAGTATGAGATTTGACAACATTGCTATTTAGGAAAAGGAAAATATCTATCTTTCTCAAATTTTAGACATCACTTTAAATGCAGCCTGCAAGTCTGCCCATAAAACTTCCTTGCACAACTTTTTAGAATGTTTGGAAAGACTCTTTACAGTACAGAGCAATAAAATAAAAATGTTGCCTTAATAAATATCAGGTGATGAATAATTTTGCCCCGAGGAAAAAAATGGTTAATGCTGAATCTTAATGTTCCTCATCTAAACGCTTTTTTCTTCCTGCTAAAAACAAGTTTAGAATTAAAGCATATCACTTTACACACATTGCATGCATATTAGCGAGACACAGCTGCTTATGCCCTACTCTTAAGAGCCATATGATTAAGTTATGGGATATCAGATAATCCAAAGTCCCTTTCTATTGGCCACCTTTGGCAGACAAAGGCTTTTTAGTTTTAAGTCCATTTAATGACAGAATGTCCAATTCTATAAATGTGTGAGTAATTCCAGTGGAACACCTGTGGCTCTCTCTGCTAGAATATAGAAGGAGAGATATAAAATGTCATTACAGTAACATTCAGTGTCTGACTTTAGCAAAAAAATATTCGCAATCAAGGCTGCCACTCCATCCCTGATGTATTCCATCATGCTCGGGTTTCCATGGTCTCAGAGAAGTGAGTGTGAGCTTACATACCATATGTGGTACCAGCCTTCCTCACAGTGGGGTGAGCTAAGGACAGAGCAGCAGTTTTCTGGTCGAAGTCACGGGTCCTGTGGGCTCATTTCCACCATGGTTTGTGGGGACAGAGGCATGTGACTCTCGGCATTATTTGCAACGGAAAAGTAAAAGCGGCCATACTACTCTTAAAAACCAACCCCTCCTACCCCTAAAGCCTGTACTTAACCTTGTTTTCAAAGATTATTTTTTTTTTCTCTCCCCAAAGATTTTAACACTATTTGAGCAAGTTTTGTATGACTACAAGTTTCCTAGTGACAGGGAAGGACAAACAGATTTTGGTTCATCTAGCGAAACATCCAGAAAACTTGAATTTTCTGTTGATGTTGTTTTTGCAGTCATGACAGTGGAAATGTTATGACCCAAAGCTAACCATGGAGAGTTACATTAAAATTAATGGACTTCTTCATAGTAGCCATTCTTCAAACAGAAGCAGCATTCAAGGAGTTAGAGTTGGATTTACAACTAAAATATAAAGCTCAATATCGATGTTCAATTTCAGCAGGGTTAATTTTGAGAGCCTGCTGCAAGTGTCAGTGAATCGCAGGCTCACTGCTGCTCTCGAGGAAGGCAATGGCAAAACTCCCAGCTGACTTCAATGAGAGGAGGAGCAGACCCTGAATGGAATAAAGGAGCAGAGGAAACAACTCCATACGGAAATGGCAAGTATTCAAAGATGAGTTCATATCAGCAGAAAATGCATATGCGGCCTGACAAAAATACATGAAGGGTCAGGGAAGCGGTGCCTGTCTTGGGAAATCCAAAATAGCAAAGCAGAAGACCTCAGCGTGAAGAGGAAGGATGGTCTGGGGGCAGCACAGTGGCCTCAGCACACCAAGCAGGATTGCTGGGTTAATCAAGGGCTGGGATGCTCATGGAGAGGATGGCACGAGGCCACCCTGCACTGCTCACACACCAGCAGCCAAGGCGGGCACCGGGCAGGAGAGCCGCCACCGGGGCGGCTGCGAACACCAACGCAGGGGGCAGCTACTGAGGACAAGAAAGAGTGATAAATCGAAATGTTGAACTCTAAAAATGCACTCCTTCAGGCAGCTAAAGTCTGAAAGAATACTGCAGATGGGATGACAGCCAGAATCTGGAAGGAAGAGGCAAAAGCAAGGGGATACTTTAGCAAATATCTGTGGAACATCTTTAGAAGCAGGGGAGGTAGCTGTGGATGGGAGGACTAATGTGACACCTATATATAACAGCAGCTCTAGAGAAGATCAAGGAAATTAAACACCAGTCAGCCTGATTTCAGCAGTGGGAAAGATATTGGAAACACTAATCAGGGACAAAATAGGGAAAGTTATGATTTAATTAAAGATATTCAGCATGGATTCACAAAAGGGAGATCATACGTAACAAAACTAATAGAATATTTTGAAAAAAAAAATAACACCTCATGGGAAAAAAAAATAAAACAAAAAAAACTAAACTCAAAAAGAATCAAAGGAATCCATGGCTGTGATTTACGTGGGCTCTCTGAAAGGTAGTGCCACATGATCCCCTAACAGGCTACGGTGCCGTAAGTTCTGATGAGAGGCTGAGCTAAATAATGCATCACGACCCGGACAGCATGTGAGGGCACAGTGCTCTGCATGCTAACAGCAAGAGCAGAGTGTGCAAGGGGAGAGCTGGCCTGCCCCAAAGATCACTACAGAACCTCGGCTCATTCGGCTTCTATTTTAGCAGCATGCAGAAACGGGATGGAATTTATTCAGAGTAGGAAATGGAGGAGAAGCCACAGACAATTTGAATGGACAATATATAAATAAAAAAAAATCCAGCCTGCCTTTTAGTGAGCAGGGAAAGTGATGGGAGATGATTCAATATAGAAAAAATGTCAAGTGACATAGTGGTCAGAACAAAAGGCAGGCAACACTTGCTGCTCTTCTTAGTGGAGGCAGAAAGGGGCAGAAGCAGGGTGAAAATGAAAAATTAAACTCAAAATCTTAATCCTAGAACCTAATGTCAGCATAAAAAGAAGCAGAGATATTTCTGTAATTTCCAAACTGTCTAACAGTACAAAATCATTCCTGTACTGTTTAACAGGACAACAAGGAAATATCTTCTGTACCATACCTAACTCTGGCTACCTTTATCACTGAGCCTATACAGAGCATTCAAAAAGCCAAGTGACAAAATTATCCCAACTAGTTAGAACCCAAACCAGGTCAGTATTCCTTAGAAGCCCAGGCAGGGATAACACCACTGCTGAAGTAACATCCAGTTACAGCCCCATCTAATAACAAGTGGGCACGAGCTGAAGCTAAGGAAAAGCAGGCACTAATGGAATTTGAGTGGAATTTCTTTACACAAAGATGATAGTCAATGTCACGCACAACCCAGGGCAGCATTAGCAACCTGTGGAAAAATATTACACCGTGACTCACCCAGAACAAAAGCCAAACAATGCAATTATGTTCCTGACTTTTCATCCTTCAGCACTTTAAAACTTTGAGAGCTGCTATTCAAATGAAATATTATAAAATAAAGACTGTTAATTTGTATCTTGGGCCAGGAAAAAATGTAAGCCAGCTCAAATCTGCGAATTTTCATGCACATAACATGTGAAAGCAGGTAACTGAGAGGTGCCAGAGGATGCACAAAGAACCCCCCACAGCTGAGCTGCTGAGAAGCCCCACTGCCCAGCAGCCTCTGCAGTCTGCTCCCACACCCAGCTCACTTCAGCTACTTTGGTGGGGAGGTTTATTATTTCAAAAGCAAAAAATATATCTCAAAAAAGGGCCATAAGGGAATACTCTTGATGATGTTTCTGCCTTAAAAACCCAGCATGAAGTTACTAGAAATGGGAGGCCAGATATTCTGTTGCTCTAAGTGCCATGGAAACAAATGGGATTTACACGCAACAGTACAGCCACAGTGCGAGTGACAGACTGGTATCCACAGTTGTCTGTAACTCACAGGACAGCCCTTATTGCCTATCTCATAATGCAGGTTTATTCTTGAGTGTTTTCAGGGCTACGCCTTCAGGGTATAGCCTTAAAAACAGTGATTTGAAGTGGAAGTCCCAAGAGAAGTGGCATTGTCACCCTCTGCAAGCACAGTGTGATAAATACTGGAAATACGCAGAACGCAAGACTAAGGGGAGGATCAACAGCAAGGAAAGGGAGGTTAAAGGAGGAGACAGAAGCCAGTTCACCACACTCAAGCAGCAGGACAAGGGCTCTGTGTTACAGGTGCTGTGTCTTGGCTGCCCCACCTCTGCCCTTCCCTCCCCTGCTTCTTGGAAAGTCACATCCATTCCTAAAGGGAGATGCACGTTATTTCTTTCCCATTCTGTACATTACCAACATCCCTCTTCATGCTGGGACACGAGGTGGATTCAGAGTCTCTGGCAGGGTGGAGGGGAAAGGTGGGGATCCCACTGCCTGCCAGCACAGCCCTTTATGGGTCACCCAAAAACAGGAGGGGTGGTTTGCACAAGGCACGACATGAGGAAATGCTGCTCAGAGCAAAGCAGACATCTCTGTCCACACTCCCCCCACCCATCCAGAGAAAGGACAGCATGGAGTTACAGCTATGGAAACTCACACAAACAGCACTAAACTTTAATGCACAACCAAACCAAGCACAGAGCCCCTTAATTACAACCAGACCCATGAATGTGAGGTGTCTAGAATGAAAACAAAGGGTTAAAATACCTGTCTGGACTTTTTCCTTGAAAATCAGTCATTGAGAATCATCTGTCAGTAAGACAAAATTAATTACTACATGTAAAATTGAAAAAAAAAAAAAAAGCAACAGAAATTTAAATATTACATAATATTACAAAAATGTTCATAAAATTCTATTGTTAATGATGCATGTTCACCTTTCTAATACTCAAACTAACCAAGATTATTATACCCAATTTGCAATAATCAAAAACGAGAGGAAAAGAAAGGACTTTTTTTTTAATTACTTTGTCTGACTTAAGAAGCTTTGGAAAAAGCCTCAAATTACAGTAACTTGCAAAATTCAGTCATATTTTTGAATACTGTTTGAGGGTTGGTGCTGAAGAAATTGCTGAAGTCTAAATGTTAGACATTTATGCTTAACAAAGCTAGTAAATAGAAGCCTTAACTACTTCATTCACTCAAAGGCAATTATTGCACTTCTCTTGCAAGTATTTTACTAATTTATGCATAGTTAGTCTTACTTAGGCATTAAATCAATTACTGGTAATATATTAAATATGTTCTTAAGTTTAGCATGCAAATATAGTTCTGCACTGGAGTTTTAAGGCCTTTTTTGGAGACATTTGTACGTGTTTACATTAAAAGGGCTTTAAAAATTTGGCAGCAAATAGATGCACAAGTTTCTTAGAGCAGAGACACAAACCTCCCACACATCCCAGGCCAACACCCAGATGCTGCAGGATTGAAAGTCAAGAATCATGAGAAACACCTTCCACCTCCAAAAAAGGTTAAAAAATATATATCTTAGCCAGCATATTATATGGAGTGCTGCCTCCAGCTGGGATAATTATTAAATTAATAATTGGGAAAAAAAAGGAAAAAAAAGACACTCAACAATGCTTGAGACATTAAGTCTGAACCCCAAAAGCTAACAGGATGATGGAGAGTAAGTTCAGCAGAAGCTGGCGACAGTCACCCCTGTAAGACACTGCTGGGTGCCTTGAGTGAGGGGCTGGACAGACTTTTTATTCTGGTTCCAAAGGCACTGTGCACTGCAAGTCCAGAAGGTGTATCTACCTCAGGAATAACTCATCAGAACCTTGGTATACAGAGCTTCTGTTGGTAGAGAAACACGTATAGAAATAATAACTAAAAAAAATTAAAAATTAAGAACTCCTGAATTTAGCAAAAAGCTTTACTAAAAAATAATTCAAGTGTACAGAACAATTAATACTCCCCTGCACCCAGAGGACATCTCCCAGCTGACTGGCAGATTGCTGCTGGTAACTGCCCATGGCAAAATCAGGTACCACCAAGGCATGGAGCCTCACAGCTCAAAGAGCAAGGCACGGGCACAGCGTCTGCATAAAGATCTTCCCTGAGGGTGCAGTACCTCCGTGCTTCCTTCCATAAAACATCCATGAAAAAAAAACAAAAAAACAAAAAAACTTGAATGACAACAGCTAAGTCTGTAGAGTCCCAAGAAGTCCTCTGTTAACAGTGCAGAGAGTTGGGGGTGCTCACACAGCAGGGCACTTTGGAGGAAGCTGCTCGTCCCCACCTGGACCAGCACCAAGAAAATCACTCGTTCCTTCTTGGACCCAGTTTCCTCAATCAAGAAAGCTGAGACTACAAATTGCTATTAAGAATTGGAAGGAAAAAGTGTCTTTCTGTTGAAGACATGAAGCGGAGGGAGGGAATAGTAAAGCAGCAGAAAATGGGGATTGGTTGCCAAACTGGAAAAATCAATTATTCTACTGAACAACAGTAGTTACAAATATAGCTGCCTCTACTCCCTCCTCCTCCTCCTCCATTGAACAAATTGTTAAAAGAACCAACAATCTGTTGAACGACAACCCCCAGTATGGTGTCATCATTTAAAAAGTGAACACAGAAAAGGTCTTGTTAAAAAGGAGGCACAAAGCTCCAGACACAATTTTGGATTCGCCCTGGGTGAATCCCTGTGTTCGTTTTGTTGAGTTTAAAGCAGCCATTCTGAACCGGGTGTTTGATCATATCAATGCAAATAAATGCTTGAAAAGCACCCAAAACAGCCCAGATCATGACGATAGTGTTTGGACTCGTTCCATCAAAAAGCAAATTCCCACAGTCACTTAGCCCCCCACGCAAGATCATCTTCACTTGGTTGTTTGGGGTTTTTTTAAAAGCATATAACAGCATTGTCTTTGGTCCAATTATTGCACTTTTAAATGAAAATGAGGCTTCAAAACCAGCTGATAAATGCTTCTCTTCATGCAGGATGAATAAAAACCTGGTGGTGACACACCAGGTTGGCAGCATTGCAGAGAAAGGTCCTGCAGGTTTCTTTCTAAAAACTGCTCCAGCATTAGAGGCGGACAAAGGAAAATAGTGGGAATTTTTCTTCCATGCCACATTGTTGATTTGGGTAGTGTTGAATGGAATGGGGGGTGTCAGTAAGGTGAGGCTGCAGTGCAGGGGCTGAGGTTTGGCTCGGGCACGATGGGTGCTGAGAGCAGAGACCCGATGGGCAGCAGCAGGGCTGGGCACCCACAGGCACCTGCAGCATTGTCATTTCTTTCAAGAGGTTTCGCCTCTTTACTCTTAAAACAGTGGTCTAGTAAAGGTGAAGGATACAATACTGAGAGACAATGAGAATTTCCAAGATAATCCAGACAAGTGATGTGCCATGCCAGAAGATCATGGCCAACACACCATTACAACAGCTCCTGCTTTGGCCATCTCACACCAAGTAATGATTTTTTAACATTTCTAGCCCATGGCAGGTGGGTTTGCATGTCTGTTAATAAAACAGGATCTCATGGCAAGCTTCAAAGCCATCTTTACACTTGTACTCTCAGGCACTTGCTACAAGGAACGCACTCATGCCAAGATACTTCATTTGCCAGGCTGATAAAATAAATAATGCTGGACTCCATTTTTGCTTCTTTTCCTTGTCAGATGACTACATTAAAAAAGCATGCTAAAAATCTAAGAATCTTAATAGCTGTTGAGCATTCAGCAGATGGTACCATCTAGACCCAGCTAATTTGAGGCCAAGCAGTCTAAATACCAGTTTCAGACAAGGAATAAAATTTAATAGTGAAATAATGGGGTGAAAACAATGATGAGAGAATTGAGGGGATCATCCATTCCTTTTGCTTGGAAAATAAAGGGCAGTTACTATTCTTGATGGCAGGAGGTTTGACCAATGTGCCAGCAAAAAAACCTGAACTTGATTCCCCATCTATTCTCTAAAAGTGCCATTTCAAGGGTCACATGTGATTTTCAAATGGGCAAAGGGATTCAAGTCAGGCTTAATTCTACCTTTGCTCTACAAGAATATCTTTAAAACAGCAAACCTTGGAAATTAAAGCAGTTTCCAAAATATTTACCCTAAGAAAATATGCCACAGCTGAACTGTACATAGAAACTGTTATTTTCTGTTCATATTTTTAAAGCTATTTTTTTAATTCTTTTTAATGAGGAGAGCTACTTTTCAGGGAGGAAAGCGCAGCAAAACTGAAAAAAAAGAGAATGATTCCCAAGTACAAAGTGCAATGAAAGGCTGTATATGCTTTTCATGTAAGCATACATTATGCCTTCCATATTGTTAAAACTTGCTCATCACTGAACTATTCTACATGTAACTAAATTACAAATGGCTCAATGAAAACAAAACATAGCAAATTAAGACAGAATCAGGTCAGACTTCTGTTTGAATTATCTAACTGAGTCTCTAACCTGGCACAGTATTTGGCCACAGTCAAAAATACATTAAATACACAGAAGCATATTTATATACATACACATATATATGTCTATGAGTGTGAAAAAATGCATTAGGAAAAAAAAAAAAAAAACAACAAAAAAACCCAACAAAATGCACAGGAGTCAAAATCCATGTGCCAAGGAGATGAGGGGGGAAACAGGACATGTTTAGACCAAGACTCCTTAATTTGGAGCACAATCAGAACCTGTCCCCCCCAAAAAAAAACCCATCCAAGGGAAACAAAACAAAGCCAAAATACATTGAGATGCAAGACAAAGCATTTGCATCTTTGGATACCTGATTTGATCCTGTCATCAGGGAGGTAGACTCCAGCTCAGATACTCAGAGACTGTGTGAAATTATAGACAGAAATCACAGTAAAAAATGCTAAAGGCAGTGATCAGACTAAAAGGTTCATTGCAAGGAGAAGGTAGTAATACTGCACATTAATGAAAGCCTGGACCTATCACCTGCTGTAATAATTATCATGCTAATATGGGGGGTTGCCTCGGTTTGTGGTTTTTGGCATTCCCATTACTACCAGAAACTGCAAATTCAAACACTCTATGTGTAACATAAATGAAAAGATTCTCACCTTAATGCTGTGCAGAAGAAATAAATTATGTTTGGTTTTCTTTCTCTTTTTTTTTTTTTTCATTTTCACTTTTAAATTTCCTTTGACTGGGTGAACCTCAGGCTATGGAAATGCACGCAGGCATTGTAGCTGTACAGATACCAGCATACAAATCTCTTCTGTACAGGAAACACATCAACACTAATCCATTTTCTGTACAAAATGTAAAACTTCACATGTTCTGTTCAAGCTCATTACTGACTAGTATCTTAAGCTTGTCAAGTGTTCTAAAGGAGCTTTCCAAGAGAAGTTTGTAGTTAAGCATATGGTAAGCTCGTCCAGTCCATATGACTGGTTGAGCATCGACCACTACTGTTGATACAGTTTCCCTCAATATTATGACAGTATTTGTCAATGAAAATTAAATTGCTGTCAAACTTTTCCCACTAAACTTACAGCACAGCACTCAGAGAGAGCCAGCTTCATGACTCAAGCCAATAAGGCCTCTTCTAAACACTCCTCTTTTTTACCCATTTGTGGAAAATTCCCTCTGGATTTATTTATGACTTTTGCAATAACCTATAAAGGCTTTCCAGCGCTTTCTGTGGAAAAATTCTGTGAAGCCATATTTCATGCATTTACTGTCTTTTCTTATAGTCTGTGAAAATCATACACAGCAATAGCTGGGTGATCTGTAAGGGCAGGTGCTTACAGATTGTAGAATGTGTGACGACGCTGTGCCAAACTTGAGGACTCACACATGGATGCAATGTGTCCTGCTCACGTGCACAAATATCTGCTTGAAGTTCATATTTTGAGGGTCAGGGAATAGTCACATAATGAGAAAAGCCTGAAAAAACCTAGACCAAACAAAAATAACAATCCCAGTTTTATTATCTTTGAAATAATTCTAAGGAGTGGATGAAATGGTCATGTTTTAAACAAAGATACTGCAGGTTTCTTCTTCACCTTTTAACTTAGTTTTCAAATGCTGAAAAACAATCCCCACAAATAAAATACTTTCAACTTCCTAAGAAATTATGTCAATGAAGGCTGTTTCTTAATCAATTTTAAACTTAAAAAAAAAAAGTGGCATTTTAGCTATTGCTATGGGGTTTTTTTGTTGGTTATTTTTAATATCACATTAAAAAAAGGTGTAATAGAAGATGCCAACAGTGAATAAGCAGTCTAGGAAGAAAAAAAAAATATTGCTGTGTATACCAGGAATCCAAGAATGGCATTAACTGCAGTAGGTACTGAAAGAGAGCTGCTGCCATCTCCCTTCTCCATATGAATCTGGTCCCAACTACAGGAAAATACTTCTAAGACTGATTTATGTAATCATCCTGGAATTGCACTTCTTTGCTACCATTCTCCTGACTGCATTTCTCATTAGCTGACACAGCCAGTGCCACAGGACCAGCAAACCAATGCTATGTGATACTTGCTAAAACATGCACCCCCAAATTTTAGAAACTGCCCCTGCTGCTGGTGTGCCTGTGGTGAGGAGCAAGTCTGAGTTTGGGTGGGGAGACCCCACTGAAGACACTCCAAGGCACATCTCACACCTGGCACAGGTGGTTTTCAGAGCCCAGGAGAGGTTAAGCTGCCAACCTGCCCTGGGAGGCTCTCTGGGTCTGCTGGAGGTGCCTGGGAGGGCTGGGCTGCAAGATGCTGTCATGGGAATGGAGGCTCTCCAAGCCCAGCACCAGGAGGGGCAGCTGCAAGCCCAGGGTCCACCTCCCCCTGGGACTTTTGTCTGCAACTCTTATTGTGCCATTAAAACAGTCCTACTCAAACAGATGGGCACTCTTTCCATCCAAACACAGGAGACAGCAAATACCTTACATCTCCATGTCCTTCCACAACCAGGTGCTTCAGTTTGGTTTCTCTACTCTGGCAGATTGAGCACACATGAAAATTTTGATGCGGTAGAGAATCAGAAGTCAAGATGTTTTTCTCTTTTCTAATTTGGGGCTGCAGAAATACAAATCAGCAGCAGTGAGGCTTTTCTTCTTTAGGGATCCTTTTGTAAGGGACAGGGGATAGTGCTCAAGGTCATTGGCTTTTGTGTTTTTGACAAAATTATTTGTCTGCTTTTAAATTCAATGGGCAATTTCAGTAGCAGCCACTTCCAAAAGCCTAAATTTGGCAGTTTGTAATACTTAGTCAGTCTGTTGGGAAGGCAGCAATGTCCCTAAAATACAGATATGGAATTAAAATATGGAGCAGAACAATGACTCTATTTGTCTCTTATATGGAGACACATACACAGAGATTACTCAGATGGAAAAAGGGATATAAGAAGAATCCCAGAAATGACAAGTGCACATTAAGCATCATCATGTTTTAGACTGAGATATTTCTTTGAGAAATTATTTGCAACTCGGAGCTGTACCTCTGCAGCACACACATGGCTTGGGTATGATGAGCAATTGGAGCAGAGATTAGCTGGAGACTCTAGCAGAGAAAAATGGGAGAAGGCTGATACATGTCTATGTTCAAAGGTGATAATGTCACCCTGGCCCATCACAATTTCAGTAGGCTGATGGTGGAATTTAAGCCTCTCTCATATCGAGTACACAAAGAGGTACATCTTGGCAGTATAACAAAAGCCAATGTGGGTGGCAAGGTAGCTGCAAATTTAAGCATGAATGCTCTGGATGTGGGGGCTTGCACCTGATTACCAGATGCTTCAAGCAGATGGCCAGGGAAAGGAGAGAACAAGGCTCATGGTTGCTTTGATAGGGTTACAAAAAGCACCAAAACCAGGAAACAGAAAAAAGAAAACTTCCCTGACTGCACAAGGTATCAGATCAACAGGGCCACGGAGACAGAGCACACTCTGCATCAAATCTGGCAGATAAGTCCCAGAATCGGGCTGGTGGTTCAATATCAGCAGCAAGACTTATTGAAATGGGGTTCAGGAGAAGGGGGCAAAATTATATATATATTATATTACCAGCATGCACAATAGGTAGCTGCTATTTAAATGCAAGATATTCTCGGGGTTTTCCACCTTGGAGGAGTTCCTCCGTAGGAGGTTTGCACTGATGTTTCATTTAGTACATGTGGGAATCAACACAGGCTCTTTCTCTGGGGCTGGGACTGATGCTTATAGGAATGCTTCCCTACCACAGTGAGAATTGCCAGAGCTTGCTGAAAAAAAAAAAAAAAAAAGCTCATTCTGTTCTGTGGCAAGGTTTTGAGGAACAGCATTTCAGCTTCACACAACAGAGGACAAATTTGAGAATTGACTCTACTTCATCCTGATGATGGGTAACTAGAAAAATTTCAGCTGAGTAAATCCCCATCAATGACTTGAGCAGCATTTGTGTACTGGATGTCTGGTCCTGATCAGGACCATCTGACCTGGCACTGTCAGAACATGATTCTGGTTGGAACAGGGGACAGGAAACCTCCAAAGACAGCCATGAGCCTTCCTGCCCTGGTGTCCCCATCGGCACACTGAGGGAGAGGGTTATGGTGCTGGTGTAAACCGTGGGCAACCAGTGACCTGAAATCATTAAAAATCTGTGTTCATCACATTTCTCAGGAGGAGGTGGCTTCAGCTGAGTTTCTTGGCTAACCTCCCACTCTGATCATTGCACCCTGCCAGCTCCACTGCCCTGTGTCCTTTTGGTTTAGTATTTTATTCTCTGTAATTCCTTCCTGGTATTTCTGAGGAGTGCACAGGATGGATGGCAATGCTCTCTGAGTGCACCACCAGCCATCAAAATGGTTCTTCCACACCCGAGCACTACAGAAACACATGGCAAAGATAGGAACATGTCACCAAGCCTCCAAATAAGGCATCCAGCTGACACAACCCCCATGGACGTGCAAGGCAGTGGACTCGGGTCCTCATTCAGAAACACAACTTCATATTTATACTACCAGCCTCCACAAACCTGCATCTTTACCAGGATAAGTGTTTGACTGGTTATTGCAGTTTAAAATAGCTAATGTGCTGCAATGGAAGCACAGAGCTGAGGTTAGGAGTGATGTAAGGTGGTGGCACATTGCCTTCATGACTGCTGAGCCCAAAAGCCCCATCTTTCCTCTTCCTGGAGGTGGCAAACCACCAAGAGGTTGGTGCCTCCAGGCAGGGACGTGCAGACCCTCTCTGAGAAGGCTCAGAGCAGAAACTGCCCCCCTCTCTCACATGTATGCACAGAGAGAGCGTTCACTAAATTCTTTACCCCATCCCAGCCACGGGGATGCTTTATTTGACACTCGACAGCCAAACAGCCCTTTCTGGGGGGCAGTCCCCTCTGCCTCCCCACACTGCCTGTGGCACTCAGGAGGAGGCAGGAAAGGAGAATCTCGCTGGCTGTGGCCTCTCCTCCTCAGCGTGTTAATCACTGCAGCTCATCCGCTCAGCACCACTTTTTCCTTCTGCACAAATAATTAAGAAACACCTGTGTTCTTTTCATTCAATAACACACGTTTCAGAGAAAGTGCTCTTTTAAGCTTAGATTATTTTCTGTGACCACAATTCAGCTGACAAAATAACAATGACTCACTTTGCCAAGGACTGAGGAGGTGGGGGAGGGAGAGGCTGTCAACCCTACGTTAAAAATAAAAATATCAAATAAATATCGTTGAAAATAAAGGAAGAAGCCACCTTAACATTTATCTCCTTCAAAATGGCCGGTGCCCCCATGCAACTTTGAAATCTGAATAAACTCCTGGAGGTGACTCTTTGCCAACATTCGTGCCTATGCCAGCTTTCTCACAAACGAACAGCTTGTATCTCCATGAAAACCAATGGATGGAACAAATTGTATTAAATTATGTAAAATGATACTAAAGAGCACAATCTACCAGTAAAAAAAATATTTAAAAATTGGAAAATCTTGTTTTTATAAATTTGAGAAAATTGTAAAAGATAACTGGGGGGGGGGGATTGGTAAAGTTATGACTTATATGAGTATGAAANTTTAAAAATTGGAAAATCTTGTTTTTATAAATTTGAGAAAATTGTAAAAGATAACTGGGGGGGGGGGAAATGTTCCATTTTTATTACACTTTTAGGGATGTCTCGTGGATTTAAGCAGGAAATGAGATTTATTCTCTCATAGGTCAGACACACATAATTCTTTGGTGCCGTTGACACCTGTGAGTTATTTAGCCTTCCTCATACTTTAGCATGTAGAGAAATCCCATTTCTATGAAGCTGAGCATAGCCCTGTGACAGTCTCAAATTGTCCCTCCCCATCACACTGTAGGAGCTGTCAGTGCACATTATGTATCCAAATTTCTTTCTACTTCTCAGAGACCCTTTCTGGAGGGGGAGGGGGATGCAAATAATAGTAATTAGCACCAGATTTACTATATCTTCAGAAAATTATGAAGGATATTTTCAGAACCTATTGGACACTTTTATAATTTAAATATCCCGATATGTCCATGCAAAGAACATTCCAGTAACTTTGCCAGAAATGGGTTTTAAATTGATGATTTCCAAGCATGAGTCAGTTAATCATGAACAAAAAGATCTGACTATTTCTGTATCCAGGGTGGTGGAGAGGGTGAGGGTGCGAGAGCCTTTGGCTGGTTTGAGGCTTTAAACACTCTACTGACATACAATAGAGAGTCAAAACTCAGGGCTTTGTTCTGACAGCCTGTAGCCCACGGGGAGCCCCCTGGCACCCCAGCCTCATGCAGGGCTGTGCCCACAGGCTGGAGGCAGATTTTAGAAAACAAGTTCATGCCTGTGATGGCAGCAGGACCTGGCCATGGGCTGGTGGCTCCTGGTGGAGTCCTTCTGCTGCAGGCAGAGACAGAACATCCTCCGAGGCCAGGGGAGGTGGTCAGTGGGTCAGTGCCCAGGTGCACAGGCAGGGCTCCCTCACCTGCCCAGATCCACTGACAGGGCTGAGAAATGAAAAAATCTGCTCTGGCTTAACCTGTCTTCAATCAAACTGACAGGGCACCATTAATCCAGTTTTAAAAGAAGGAGGTTTGTCTGCATGTGCCTACTTTTTAATCCCCACCCCCAATCCCTTTTTCTAATTCCACCCCCCCCNNNCCCCCCCTTCAAGGCCCTGAAATGCAGACTCATGATTCTTGGCTGCAACAGATAGTTAATTTATTCCACAACTGCATTAACTCAGAAAACACCTAAACCTTCCTAACCCAACTCTGGAAGGTTATGCCACATGACTGAGGGTTAGATCGAGCTCTCGGTTCTGCCACATCACTCTCCACTGGAGATCTTTGCAATTCCAAAACCAAAAAACTAAAACTAAAAAAAAAAAAAAAAACCAAAAAAAACAACCCCACAACAAAAAAAACCCAACTTCTGCAGCCAGTAAAGCACATACAAGAACCGCTCAGCAGGACAAATGAGCATTGTAGCTTCCATAGTCACATACGCCACGGGGAGCCTCAACTAATTTCCACTCTCAATAGAGCTTATACAGACCTGGAAGCTTAAAATTGTTCCCGTCTTTCCAATGAATAACAGTGGGATCCTGTAAAAAAGACACTCCTTTCCTGAAAGGCAAGAGGAATTTGAAGGCCTGGGGGGTGCAGTGGCTCTGCCCTTCCCCTACACAGCTACAGGGTAACAGCAAAACCAAATACACCAAATAAACCACGGGGGCTTCCCTGCCCAGCCACTGCCTGGGAGGCGCCTCCACTGCCAGAAAAGAGCCCACCTAAGACTGGTAAACCGTGGGAGCTGAGGCCAGCACCGCCTTCTGGAAAAGGACGGGGTGGCTGCTGTTTTTGCAAACAAGTAGAGCTTAAGAGCTGGCTCTGAAGGGTTAATGTTTGGACTTGACAAATTTCCCTGTCTCTGTGATCCAGTCACCACCACAGCCTACCCTCATGACTCACAACAGCTGGAGTTGCTAAACTGGCAACGTCACAGTGTGGCATCAGGAAATTTAAGATAAAAATCATATACAATATGCAAGGAATCCTAATAAATTCTGGAAACTGAAGACATGTAAATCTCCAAGCGCTAAAAAAGCATCCTGCTAGAGAAACTATTTTTAAAAAAGGCTATTAGGAGGTGCGAAAGTGAAGCTGTCTATTATGTTTCTAAAGAAAGGCACCAAATGCTTATTTTTCATCCCACTGAATTCTGAGTGCCCGTTTTTGACAGACAGTTAGCACAAGGTCACTGCCAGTCAGCGGGCTCCCAGCCAGCAGAGCCTCCCGGACATCAGAGGGACCAGACACTTGGGGAGAAAATTGAACTTGCTGCAGCAACGCTGGTTTAGATCATCTGAATGAAACCTGATCCCAGCTGCTGCTTTCTGGGTTTCTCTTCCACCTTTTCTTATGCAGCGGGATAATTTGATATATTTTTTTCATCATTGCAATCCAGCAGCTCCTCTACTTGGTTTTTTTTTAACGGGTAAATTGAGGGAATAAAGTATAATAATAAAAAAAAAAAAAAAGTGAAAATATTTCCTTCCCCTCTGTGCGGCTCCCAAAGCAGACAATGCAAATCCCACAACACGTGTTTGCAGGGAAATCAGAGCACACTCAGGGCTAGAAGTGCAAGTTCGTCTCATCTAAATGATTAAACTAGTAACAGTTATAAACAAAGAGCTTTTTATCCCACTGATTTCAGGATGGGTTTGTGCTTTTCTCCAAACAGTCTTCAAATAGTTTATGCTAACCAAAATATCCCTCCAAAAACAGAGCCATGCAGTGACCAAATAAACAAGAAGATTACTCCAAGGGGGAGACAGCAGCACACAAGGGGAATCCAAACTTTGTGGGGCTGTGCTGAGATCCTGACAAACCCAGCAAGCACCATGGTCACATTTTTATCTATACAAAAGCTCTTATTTAATGTCCAATCTGCCCCAAAAACGGTGCACCCAGAAACCCCTTCCTTCTGCTTCAATTCCTCTGATTTCAGCCAAAAGTGCCCTCAGATTTCTTCTTTTTGCACTTTACTATCTAAACGCTTAGGTTTGCATATTTATTTATTTAACTTTAAAAAGAAATCTGAAGGAACTTTGAGAAAGCAGTTACCAAAGCTGATAGTGGTCAAATTTCATCTTTATCAGTTGTCCATAAAACAGCAGTCCCAAATCCTCATGCCTTCTACTTCCTGCAGGTATGAGCACACCCAGACCTTTACTAACTATCCAATATACCCTTCCCTAAGTATCAGGAGGAAATTTTTTGTCCCATGTCAAAATCTGCTCACAGAGCTCAGGAATCAGACCCTCAGTCTGTAGCAAAACTGCAGCGATACCCTTAATTTGCTTTCACATTGGCTTTTTTTTTTTTAAATATTAAAAACATATTTCATCATTATGATCTACACTTCCATTCACACATCTTTTTCATTATTTTTTATCAGCTAATCTAAAATGATACACCAAGTGCTATCTAAAGAGCCAGTTTAATATTAGTTCTTAGAAGGAAAAGATCTGACTCAGATTTTGCTCAGAACTCGCTTCCATGAAGCCATCGCAGTCACACTGGTACAAAAGTGATGTAAATAAGAGCAGGATCAGCTTACAGGTGTTAGGCAACAGAGTAAAAGAATACCTTTATATAAAATCTTATGGCTGTAGCACTCTATACCTGTGATGGAAGTGCTATTTAAGCACACAGCAGTTGAATGAACAAAAGAATACCTTTAAAAAAAAAAAAAGTCATTACAAAACACCACGGGAGCAATTGCTTTCTCTCCCAAATGTTGCCTGAAAAATCCAGAGTACTTGGACTAATAAGGACCTTTTCCAAATTCAGTGCTTCTAAAAATATGAGTCTGTCATAAAAACACTTATACAGGTGATACACAGTTTTTTTCATCAGACTTTTATGCTAGAAATTGGGTTTGCATATTACACATTATTCAAAAAGAATAATTAAAGTCCTACATGGACACATATCTGCCTCAGGGCAGACCTTTTATGTTGTTTTGCATTCCATGTGTCACTCAAAAGAATTGCAACTGGGAAATGATGTTGAACTAAAATAAGACAAGAACACATTGACTAAAATTATACCCTGTCCAATTTGCTGACACCCCTTTAGACATCTTGCCATGATTGCTCTGGTGCAACCACTATTCTGCGTATGGGTGACATTTAAACTGAGCATAGTTGTACACTGAAATCGAATAAAGGATTTAAGGACTTTTTTTTTCTTCTCCTTTTTGATACTGAAAAGTACATGGGATTTGAAAGCAGAAGAAAAAGGACATACTTTGAGCAGTGATCTGCTTTTGTTACCCTGTCTAGGAAAAGCATTGTTGGTTTTCTACAATTAATATATTTGTGTGAGAATAATCAGATTAGGAGCTTGAACCTTCAGCTCTCATGTGGCCAAAACTCCTACAGAAGTTAATGGGGGGTTTCAGCTCATGAGGATAACAGGACTGAGCCTTTATTCTGCAAAACCAGATTTGCCCAAGGCCTGACAAGTGAACACATTTAAGTGGCACATTCTTTGTGTGATTTGCCTGGTTCCACTGGCTGTGGCCTCGGAGGCTGAGGGGGTGCATGGCAGCAGCACCTTCTGGGGGTCCCCTCACCCCACCCCTGCCCCTGCCCTCCCAGCCGCCACTCAGAAAGCCAGGAGTACAGGATGATAACCCAGGGATTTTTATGATACATTTGAGCCTTTTTTAAACCACTTAGAGCTAAATTTAACACATCCTCTGCATGCTACCCATCCCACCTTTCCTTCCCACCTCTAGCCTTCTCTTCGGCTGTTTTGTTTTCTCTTTCATTTCACTCACTTCCTTAATTAAGTTGATAATGTAATTATGTCACAGCTGTAGCATCCTCCTCTTGCAGAGGTGGCTGGATTTCTGTAACTTCAGCCTGTTTGATGATTGAGTGATAGATACAGAGATAATTGTAACTTCTCAGAAATCTTATTTATAAGTTGTAAAAGGAAGGTGCTGGCTACAGCACAAGGGGGACAAACGTTTGGTATCAAGTGGGTCTTGCTTGCTTTGTGTGGAAAGTCAGAGCTATGCAGGAGAAGGGAACCAGCAGGGAATGAAGGTTTTTAACACAGAATTCTGAAGTGCTGGGAGAGGGAAAGCACTTCAGTTGGGGGAGGGAAAGAGACCTTCATCTTTCAGTAATTGTCAAGGCAGAGGAAAGAAAGCAGCCAGTTCAGTAAAATCTCAGCATCACAACCATCGCCTCCTCACAAAAAATACACAAAATGTATTGTATTAAGCTACTGTACATTCTCAAATGGAAAAACTTGATACTCTGAGCAAAGGGTTCAAGCTAATTTGACGGATAACCTGAAATCAATGTATTTGCCTTCCTATTTTGCTAAAGCATTGAATTTCCTGTGATGTACTTGATATATGACTCTTGGTAATGAAAGAATACTATCCCTGACCTTTTATTACATATGGAAATATTAAAGTGTTTTACATCAACACATCATGGCATATTAATAGGAGACAATCTAAGGGAACAGTTAACTGAGAAGATGAAAAAGCTTCATCAACTACTCCAGTTTCCAGAAGAGGATCAGAAGTACTTGCCCGTATGAACAAACAAAACATATCTACTGGGAAATGTAAACAGAGTCGGTGTGAATCATGAGACCCATCATGTTTTGGAGCAAATCTGCAAGCACATGCATATTCCAGAAATAAAATCTATTAGTAGGAGGTCAAGGTTGCACACTGAAGCAAGTAAAGAGCTAAAACTTGGCCTATCTTCTTTTGACGTTGGCTTGCTCGCTTCTTCTCTCTTCATGCGCTGCCACTCTGCTCTTCTTGATATTCCTCATCTTTCAACATGCACTTAGGAGACTCTTACATGGAAAACAAAGTTCTCCTTGCCATGTCTACATGTGCAGCACAGCCTGCCTTCCCTTCCAAGTGCTGGGGGATGGTTACTAAAAATACCACTCTTGGAACATTACCATGCACACACCAAACTTTGATCTTCCAAGATTTTTCTACACCAGCTTTAAGGCTACAATCCTTATTGATGCCTGAATATATTTCAATTGGAAGAAGTGTGGTGTCTTTCTTAGGCATGTCTGATATTCTGCACAGATTTTGTCACACACAGCCTGTGCACAAAATTTTGTAAAGCTTTTTACAGAGCACACTCTCCCAAGGAGTGAGATGCTTCTGGTATTCAGCATCCAGGAGGACCAGCATTAAAATAAGGGAGATTCTCCTGATCTGACAGGATCCCTCTCTGCTGGTGCCAGGCCTCCATGAGATCAAAGAGATCCACCTTAGATATACCTTCAGTCAGCCTTTCATCTGCCTCAGATTTCCCCACCAGCAGAAAATCTGTAGGTTTGCACAGCTGCAGGCCAGGTACAGCCATAAGTTTTACCAGGATCTCTGTCCGTCTCGGGTCTGACATGTGGTCAAGTCACAAAACAGGCTCTGACATACACGTGCTGCTGATGCAGCTGTCTCTCTCTGAAAAATATTTCAGGAGTGGTTATTCTTAAATTTTCCAGAGCAGAAAAGAGATTCTCAGGTGCTGAGAATTCTATGCAGTTTTCTACAGCTTTAGGGAAACAAACACTGTGAACAGGATCACACCTGGTGTTGTTTCGATTTTATGTTTGGGAAGATGACTTCTAGCTGGCATCTGCAACTGAGGTGAAGAGCTGCTCATAACTTTTTAGACACATCTACCTTTGTCCACTTGTCTGTTCAGTAACCAAGAATCAAAGACAAGTGCATTGACTGCACTGCATTTGGTGGACACGGTTTCTGATAATGGAATCACTCTAAAGTCAGGTGAATAAGCAATGTCCAGAAGACACTTTGAGAACTTTTAAGCCCTGTTAGGATAATACTGTTGGGCAAGCTTCATAGCTGCAGACAGCATGGACACCTCACTACCATCTCCATGTCACCCCAGCTTTAAGGCTGTGTTTACCCTGCTTCACTTAGGTCTCTCTCATCTTTAAAAAGCAGAAGTAGAGAGAGAAAGAGAAAACACCAAAAAATTCCCCTAAAATGCCCAATATGTGAAAACCAACTGTGGTCAAAGATAACAGAGAAACCATGAAAAACTTCAGGTCATTTTCACATGACTGTATTGATTATTAGAGAGAGAGAGTTCCTGAAAATTATTACAAGCTCAATCTTTTTCATATTTCAGGGATTCCTGTGTGGACTGAGATGGAGGCAGTTATGGAGCCCTTTGGAGTGGAGGGCAAACTGCATCCTCTACCATGCAGGCAAACCAAAGAGTGAGTGATGCAGTCTTCATGGGAGGACTCCATTACCAACTGCCTAAAGAATCTCCTTGCCATTATGAAAAGGAAATTATTTTTAAAGAAGGGTTAAAAGTCACATGCAGGCATTCACTGGGAATTATTGACATAGGTATGACATAGAAGATATCCAATCAAAAAGCAATTTTATAAACATTGTTATTAGATAGTATGGTAATTACTTTAAGTACTGGAGGAATGTCAGGGTCATATGAGAGTTTTGTTAGTGTCATAGTTTTTTTATCCGACACTTAGGGTATCAATGACACTTAATATATTTATTCTGAAATGTGAGCTCTGTCGCCAGCCTAAAAGCTAATTCACATACCACCCCATAGTTATACAGAAATTTCTGATTTTTATTTCATTCACTAAGTATCCAGCAATGCAAGCGTCAAAGCTCTCCACACATAAAAGTAGGGAAGTAATTAGGGATTATGTGGTAAGTGTACAAACATAGTTTATATTACTGTGTATTAGAAAGGACCCCTTTTATAGCTGCCTTTGTCAATTTGACAGAGCAAAGGGTTTTAATGTACTGTAATAAGAAATGTAAGAGGGGGCAAAGGACAGAGTGGCTGTGATGCCTGTTTGTAAACTGCCTGGCCCCAAGGTCCTCCCTCTCTCCTACTCATCCATGCTCCGTGCTTATTCTATGGTCATATACATTTTAACTGAGTTAATAGCAGGCTGGTGGGGGCAGAGGCTGGGGGACATCCTTTAAATGCACATTGTCAGCTGCCTCCAGAGCTCGTAGCACTGCTTCCCAAAGACAGCACTGTACGCATGATCAGCAGCAAAACTTCCATGATAAAACATCTTGCAAAAATATTTTACTTCATTTTTGCCTTAGACCACAATTCCACTCAGGATCAGGTGAGTGATTGAAATAAATAAATACATGTAAAAACGGCCTGTGAGGAGAACAGACAGGCAGGGTGACATCCCAGGCAAGCCCCTGAGCTGACATTTTACGAGCATAAAATTTGTAACGGGGGTTCCCGTGGCTTTGTGGATTTGTTCCACACCTGTTCCACATCAGGAGCAGAGAGAGCCCCGAGAGGGGGCACAGCCCAGATTGGAACACCTCACCTCAACCAAGCCACTACCCTGCTCCTTTCCTTTAATGAGAAACAGGTCTGGTACAAACATTCCTGCAGCCTCCCCATGTCCTCCTCAGGGGCAAGGGGAAGCGTGGAGGGACATGGTGTTATTTACTACTCCAAAGGCCAACAGCATCCTCCACTTCACATGTAAGAGATGACAGTGGTGCTTCACAGCAAGGAGTTCAAAATGTAAATTGTAACATGAAATATATACTACCTGCTAACAGCCCTGTCACACTCTGTGAACTTCAGCTCAATTAAAAAAAAGAAATCAGCTGACATTCATAAAATGCTTTTTTTGGTGTAAATGAAAGGAAAACTATACCAACACAGATTTAGTGCAATTTTAAAACAAAACCGAAAGGGAGAAAAAAAGGTGGAAAAACGAAGGACTATAGCATATGCTTTAGAAATGGATATACACATAAAACACAAATGTCCATTTTGAAAGATGTGGGATAACTGCAGGGCACTGTGTTTGAACCTGTGCTGTGAGCAGAGTGGGCACCTCTCATCCTCTGCACAGGTGAGGCAGCCACCCCTCTGCCAGCCAAGCCAGCCCCACTCCTGCCTTCTACTTACACCACTGAGCAAGCCATGCCAAAGTCTGCTGGTAGGTAGCACTGGACAGAGCTTGACTGCCAATCCAGCACTGGAATTCTAAAATGTTTTATCAAACAGGCAAACTGGCACAGAGCTGCCCTTGCCACCCGCAGCTACTCACTCTGTCCTGTGGCATGGGAAGCTCTGTCACAGCTGGACAGGGAATTGCAAATGGCTCTTACATTTTTCTTTCACTTTTTGCAAGACTCATCCCCAAGATCTACAGTGCATAGCCTAATACCTGGAATAAAAATAAGGCCTCATTGCAAATGTGAAAAATCCCATTTTACTGTGATTTATGCAGTAGATTATATGTTTTGGCTGCAGATTGACTGAATTGGTGGTCTCCCATTAAATCTCTAATCTGAAACATGCAGAGGCTCCTCAGCAGAAGCATGCACTGTGGCATAAGTACTTGTTAGGAAAGTAAATAATCCAAAAGGCAACTACTTCCAGAAACAACATTAAACAAATCAGCATTTCCTGGTGCTCTGGAAACACAATAATTTAATGTGATGATAGCTGCTTGGCACTTTGGAAAACCAGGACACTGGTTTAACCCTTCTGCAAGGGGGGTTAGCAGTTTTAGTCTTAGAGTTCTGATACCTTAGAACCCCTGGCTGTGGTTTTTGTACAGAGATAATGAATACGGGCTTTGATGGGGAGCTCACATTTAAAAATAATGTCACTGATCTCCATTTGGTATGCAGCAGAGATGTGGCAAGCATGATGAGAACAGAAGAAAAGATCAGTCACCAGAAAAATTGAGTACAGGAAACAGGTGATAGCTTTAATATAATGAATTCCTTAACTCAAGTTTTAAGTTTATTAATTACAGACAGACATAGGTCTGGGTGGTATGATTTAAATACTATTTAATTCAGCATGACGAGTTTGGGGATGTTCAGGTCCTGCCACAACTTGGAGAACTTCAGCTCCAAGCTGGGCTAGATCAGCACATTGCCTCCAGCAGGTTCACCCCCAAATCTGAGCCCTGGTGGTTGCTTCCCACCCACACCACCCCATCTCCAAACTCTCTCTTCAGGATCTCAATGTTCACTCTGTTCTGAGTGCACAACATATCTGTGGGATGTTCTCATTCACACACCTCAACCACAGGGCTTTGGCATCCTTTCTTGGATAAAATGGAGACCCATTTAATCTAGATCAGAAATCAAGTCAATCACTCTCAGGAGAGGAAAATTACATAATATCAGTCCATGGTCACAACATCTCCCCAGGGATTGGAGGTACCTTCATGTTAGGCAAGACAAATCACACCTTTTGCCAAGTGGCAGCACTGCACTCCTTATTCATCTAATTCCAAGCACTCCTGGGTGAGCAGTACTGTTACACAATGAATTTACTACTACTGATAAATACTGCTTAAATACTGACTGATAAGGGCAATAGCCAAGGAACCAGAGGAAAAACTGGAGACTTAAGGGTGATCAGTGCAAAAGTGAAAAAAAGAATGCAGATTTTTCATATCAAAAGAGTACTCTAATTTATCTGAGAGCCTAGTTCTTATCTACTGCACAGCAAAAATGCAAGCCTCAAAGACAAAATTCTCCACTTTTCTGTTTCAACATATTCAGAATGTAGAGAAGCATATTCAGGAAGTTTCTATATTTGATGATCTTTTTCCATTCTAAGTTTCTAATTAGTACTATGCCCTATTCTGTGAGTTTTATTTTCAGCACTAGAGCCAGCACACAACACCCAGAATGCCTATCCTTCAACTGGATAAAAATATGTACGTCCACATTCATTCTGTAGCAACAGATCCTTTTTTATCTGCTTGCTGGGGATGTGGAGCTGGATCAACCAAACACCAGAAGCTCAGAATCTGTTCATCCTTTCCCATTTTATTACAGAAGTGTTTTAACTGGTGGCTGTCATGAAAGGCAGACAGGTTTAACAGGTTAGTCTGCCACACGTCCAAGCAGCACAGATATTTTGAGACTCACAGGCGAGGAGGGTTTGCTGTGCCAGTCCCTGGTGCTATGGGTAAACCCACCTGCCTGTTCTCCAGGGACACAGGGGCTCTCTCCAACACTGGTTTTAGTGTAGCTGCGTACATTTTGCACAACTCCTTGTCTCCTGTTTTTGTTCTAGAACAGTCTGCCCCAGCTCTGACAGGTAACTTTCAGTGTTTGGTTAGGACACCACAGAGCAGCCAGGATGTTTCCCCTCTACTACCAGAATATTGCCTCCAGTCTTTTTCCAGCTGGAGGACAAGGGACACGGTTCAGTTGTTCCACTCCAAAAACTTGCCTTCTCACATTCACACTCTGCAGAGGAGCCCTAGAAAGTTATACCCACCCTAAAGGGAAATGCAACCAACCCCCAAAATACATCTGAATTCAGAAAGACCAACCCAGGTTTCTTCCTATCCTTTCCTTTGCTGAAGTTCAACCTCCAAGACAGCAGCAACTCTCACCATCATTTGGGATTGGGGACAGCTGTGGCTGGCTGTGCATGGTGCCCTCCCTGAAGGGCAGCTCCTGTTCTACCCACAATAACTGTTTGCAGCAGAGGGCAAAGAGATGCCCAGACAAATAGCACAGCTCATTGGGACTCCTATGTATCACCTAGGATGGGCTCCAACTGCTTTGACTCACACCTCACCACTCAGCTTTTTGATCCTATCTATTTAGTATTTAAGACTTTTTCCTGAAAAATCTTTCAGCAGGCTTACATTTGCATTCAACATTAACAAAGGAAGAGCTGAAAGTACCAAAAAAAAAAAAAAAAAAAAAAAATTGGGGGTGGGAAATGCTGGAGGGAGGTGTAATAAAACGAAGTCAAATGAAAATAAAACAAAAGAGGAACACAGTACATAGCAGGAAAATCAAAAGACAAAATAAAAGATTAAGGAGTGCAGGTAAAGATAAAATTCAAAAACTGCTTTAAATGTTGATTCTCTCCCTACTGTTTTTGTTTCATGCAGTATTTTGATGCTAGCATCTAATTATTCTTTGCAGTGTTTTATCTCCCCCATTATAGTATCACCAGATTTTTTTTTATTGGCACTTTCCTTATTAATGATTACAACACCTACGTTTAAGGAGCTAAATGAGTTCTCTCTTTTCCTGAGCTGCAGAGAGGGGGGTCAACAGAGAAATGAGAATTATTCTGTTGTATGCAGATGTGTTATACTCAAAATTATTTTTGGCCATTGAAGTAGCTCCCACAGCTTGCAGAGGCAAAAGAAAAATTCCTCTCCATTCCTAGCTGTGACCCAGGAAAGTCAAGAGATCTCCTTCTGCTCTCCAGTCAATCACAACAGGAATTTAACAAATCTTCCAGCTTCAGCCTAAAAGCATTAACAGTTTCCTTTTAAATACCTGTTTTTAATTAAACTCAGCTTCCTTTTCAGAACCATTCAGCACACAAATATGTTCATCAACAGAACGCATTTGTTTTTCCCTCTCTGCCGTGGGTCCTGATGCTTGCGGGAGCAAAGTGCATCAGAGCGTCCCCCGAGCACGCCCTCGGGGCCAGTCCTGTGTGCCCAGCACTCACAGGGCGCAGGGGCAGCCGCTCATCCCTGTCCTGTCAGCCGCGCGTCCCTGCCCCGGACGGCCGCCCATCCCTGCCCTGGACGGCCGCGCATCCCTGCCCTGGACGGCCGCTCATCCTTGTCCTGTCGGCCGCTCATCCCTGTCCCGGGCGGCCGCGCATCCCTGTCCCGGGCGGCCGCCCCGACACAGCGCCCGCGGAGCGCCCGGTCGCAGCCGCTCGCTGATGAGCTCGCTCTGCTCGTGCTCCCCTCGGGCCGGGGCTGCCGGCTGGGGAGGGGAGCTGTGCTGGAGAGCTGTGCTGGAGCCGGGCTGGCTGCTGTCCCCGCCGGTGCTACCGCGGGGAGGCTGCGCCGCCGGCATGGAGCCGGACCTTTACCTTGGCCCCAAGGACAGGTGTGGGGCTTCCGAGGGTAACTGTGTGACAACAGAAGCCTAGGCTGGCAGGAAAGCAAGGAAAGCCCGAACACGGGGGAAATAACTCAAAAAAGGAAGATGGATTTATTATTTACACGTTAGGTAGAAAAAGCAAGCCAGGGTGCAAATAACTGCAGATAAACTTTGGCCAGAGACAGAAATTTTCACACCTATGCAAAGTTGGCAACATGCTTCAAGCTTACTACTTCATATTTTTTTTCCTTTGGAATCCAAAATATGTCTGCTCTGTTCCCCACACAGGGCACCAGTTATGTTAATACATTGGTTTTCACTGTGGCTTTCATATGCTTTGGATTCTTAGATATTACAAGGGCCTTAGTAAGTAATTACAAGAAATTAACAAAGATCCATATAAATATTGTTCTAAATAACTGCTTAGTAAAGCACTATATATTCATATTACAATAAATAAATTAAATTTGCCATCAAAGTTTCATGGCAAAGCAGTAGAACTATCATTTTGGAGAAGCAGACAGACAGCCTGTTGGGGAGACAAAAGCTAAAGCTTTCTTAACATAGAAAATGTTCCATGAATAGGGTTAAATACTTAATGGTTGCTAGCAAAAGATAAGACAAATATTCTTTGTTAATATTTATAGAATCCCATCAGGAACTCTTTTGTCCTAGCATTGTTTCCAAAATTCAATCCCCTAGTTATATCTATCATTTTTCATGTGATTAAAGGAATCTAAATTTGCTGCCTTGTCTTGTAAAAGAGTAAAAAGTTAGACCTGTATTATTAAAGCCTCTCAGTTAGAGTAGCAAATGTAATATTGATAGTCTATGGTATATAAGTCTAAAAAACCAACTGATCACACACACACACGACATATAAAATGCATTCACAGGGTTCACAACGTTATTGCTAAGAAGTTGGGATCCAGGTAAAAAAATAAGAGACAAAAAAAGTACTTCAAACTGATAAAAGATGAGAAATAAAATACTAGAATCACACGGGTAAAAAACTGCAAAGGCTTTGGTGCTTTGGCAGTGACCTGGGGCAGGAGACCTTCTGTGGAGTGAGCCCTAACACCCTGCCCTGCACCCAAACAGGGAGCCACAGGGAATAGCTGGAGGCAGCCCTGGCCACCAAAGGAGCCCTGAAAAAAATCAGAAACATTCTCAGGGTGCAGGCAGAAACTGCTGCTGGATATCCAGCCACGAAAATTTCTTGGTAGCTACCCAATGTGCTGGATGGCTAACGGTGGGCATGGTGAGCACAGGTAAAGCCAGGCACACAAGGGAGGGAGGGGAGGGCACTGCACCCATCAGACACCCCCAGGGAAGGCTCAGGGGGCTGCACTGCAGTCACAGCATCATCCCCCAGTGGGGCACACCCAAGATCCTGCCCAACCCTGTAGCCATCAGACTGGGATGGGTGGGGTCCCTTCCCACACCTGTAAAATGCAAGCCCTGATAGCTGCTGTTAATTTTGGGGATAAAAATACATATTTTTTAAATTTTTATGTATATACATCTGTATACAAAAGACATCTCCACCAGCAGCAGACTGAGCACCTGTCAGTACTGGTAACCAGCACTGACATTAGAGCCAAAGTGAGCACATCCCTGAGACAGATCCAGCACCCGAGTGCCAGGTGTGTGCTGCTCTCCTGAGCCCTGTGCCCCCACAGCCCCCACTGAGGGCAGCCTCACCTCCAGCAGCAGCACCTGCCTGAGCAGGGAGAGGGGCAGGGGCTGGGCCACCTGACAGCTCTGTCTGGGGATCTTTGTGCCAGACAGAAAAAAAATAGAACAAACCCAATGTTTATTCTTTCCCCTTTAGAAAACCAAGATTCAGTGTTAAATTCTTTCCAGCCTACTAAAAAGGTTTCTTTTTCATAAAACAGGCAAAAGCCAAGTCCTCATTGATCCAATTTTTATTTCTTTACCCAGAACTTCTTAACAGCTTTAGAAAAATAGATAATTATTGCAGTTAATTTCAGCAAAACAGTTCAAACTCATCAGGGCTGCACAAGTATAATTTACTACTCCTTCTGACTTATTGTTTTGACTAGATGTAGATTGATGATTAAAGTGATAAACAGTAACATTTTTATAAAATGGCTGACTCTGCCAATGGCAACTGAATAAGAAACATGCTGAAATAGCTGTGCTGTTATTGTGATTGTACTCAAGGCTGTCAACAAAGAATATAAGTATTTGACAAGGTGTTATCTAATTGTGTTTTTAAAAGCCACGATACATACATCTTTTAAAGTGTCACTTTAAGCTGCAAGAGAATTTCTTTTATTAAAAAGTACAAAGGAAAAATGAATGCCTTGCATTTTCTTGTTTCTTTTTCCCAAGCTCTGCCCTTTTGCCGTCATTCGACAGAATATATTTGCTCTTTAGTCAAATTGGCTTTTATTTAAATGGTAGCCCAAAATAGCACAGCAACATTAGGTGTATAAGAAGAAAGAACAGTGTGTCCCACAGACAATTTTTATCTCAGCCCTGGTGGGAATTAACTGATCGAAACAGAAGGCTAAGAATAAAATCCTTTTGACGCTTGGAGTTAGTGAAACAGCATTTTGGAGCAAGGAAAAGGTTTGGCTTTTTGTTTTTTTTTTTTTTTTAATAAGAGGGATCACCAGGAAAAGTATCTTAACATACTGCCTTTGGAGCTACCTGTAGTCCTCCCATGGTTCATGCTACACACAAGCATCCTTACACCCAGAACACACTTATCCTCAGAGAGCCCCTCTGAGCTGGGGAAGGGGCGCCAGCCACGCTGACTGCAGAGCTGCAGAGTGCAGTCCAGACCATCTCAGCCCTCTGCCCCTTCCTCTGCTTGTCAGCGAAAACCTGGAGACCTCAAAAAGAAAGAGCTTTGCTAATACAATAGAAGAAAGTTGGAACCTGTGGGACAAGTGAAGGAGCAGGGGCAGGAAGGGGCACTGGGGCAAGGGCTCTGACACAGCCCCACAGAGAGCAATGGCTGGGAGGGAAGGATGGAGTTAAAATGGACCACAGAGGGAATTAAATAAAGATGCTACAAAAAAAGGAAACTCCTACTTATGTGTTCTTGCCTTCTAGGATGACAATAGCATTGTGAAATGCTGCAAGGCCTGGAGAGAGACAGGGATTTAACTGTTTGGAAACCTTCTTAGGATGTGTTCACAGTGTGGGGAGGAGCAGGGGAAGTGTCAAGGACTGATGGTGCCTCTGAGCATCTCTCTGGGTGTGGGGAAGGCAGAGCATCAAAACTCTTCCCTTTTCAGCGAGGCGGGGACCTAACACAACCAAAGAGGTGGGCCCTTGTGAAGTGGGAAGTCCTGATGGACTTGCAATGCCATCATTCCCAGAGTGTTCTCCATTGGACATCAGCTTGAGAAAGCCCTGATCTTCACCAGGAGCCAGAAACAGACCCCAGCTTTCCATGAGCATTTGCCTTAGAGTTTACCACACATGAAGAAGGGAAGATTTTTTGGCAAGAAAGATGGCAGCAGAATGGCACTTGCTTAAAAACACGACATGTTTTTGGGTAAATGGCTGAGGGTCAAGAGCAGCAGATGAGAAATGCAGGCTCCTGAACTGCACTGAGATGTGCCAATGTCATTTGCACACCAGTCCCAGCAGCACCACTGAAATATAGAGGTCAACTCGGTCTATTATGGGACAGCAACTTCTAATTTTTAATCCCAGTGGTATTTTAAGCACGGGATAGAAGTTAAAGGAGAAAAATCTCTTTATAATGAAAGACACAGAGAGGTACCATCTGACCTGATTTTGCAAGGGAAGATGCTTCATCCCTTCCTGGCCTGAGCATTGCATGTTTGTTTGTCTTTGAAGATATATTTGCCAGAAGTTCTGGGGAATGATCAGAGCTTCACTGTCAGAGGTTAAGAACATCTTTGCTACCATCTGATGGCCGGGGTTCACAGCATTTCTAGAGATCATACCTTACCATCAATTTTAAAACTACCTCAAATCGTTGGTTTTTTTTCAGAAGGAGCTGAAAAACACTCTAAAGATAATGACTGAGTGGCTTCCAGGCTTTGTGTTTAAAGATGTAAAGTATAAGAGGCATTGTAGAAAATCCTGCACGTTCTCCTGCATACAATAGGGAAGGTGCAGGTCATGGGCCCATGGCAGCCACAGAAAAAAACTGAATATGAATATAAAAAAATAATTTATTGTTAATATAGGACCTCCTTTCTAAGTGGGGATCACAACTGTCAGATCTCTGTCCAGTTCAAAAGTCAGAAAATTTCCAAATTCAAAATCCTGCCCTTTGTATAAATGAACCAGAATTAAAAAAACACACCCCTGCCTTTGAGAGCAGTGCCAGTGGTTCAAGGGCTGGGGCTGGGTGCTGAGTGCCCAGAGCCCACCTCCCACAGCCCCATGGCAGGGGCAGAGCCCTGATCCCAGGGACTGAGCCCTGCTCCCCATGGGCAGGGGATCCTGTGCCTCACTGCTGAGGGGCTGAAGCAGTGCTGACCTGCAGGCCCACTGCTGGATTTTGAACAGCAGCTGGAGCTGGGTGCCCTGAAAAAAAGAGACAACACCTCCAGACCCTTCTAAGGGACTAATGATGCATCTGCTCTTGGAAAGGACAAATCACCTGTAAGAACCCACAGTGCCAGGCAGCCGTGGCCTACCACATGTTCACAGAAAATAAAAGCTTGATCAACCAATGTGAAAGAAAAATATATGAACAATAACCTGTGTTTGTACTTTTTCAGCCATAAATGTTGGAAGTGATGTAGCACTAGCTACAACATAGGCCTGGGTCCATTCTTCCCACCTGGATTCTGAAGCATGTTCATAGAGAAGAAAAAAGTTCCCTGTAAGACTTTAATTTTTAATAACATTTTGGCACTATTTCTCTTTCAGGTGCTGATATGCCCTTTAGTAGCTGGCTCCAAATAAATTTTACTACCATAAAAGGTTTTACCACCCCTTGCATGAGTAGAAGTATGAGGAGTTACCTGAAGGCAAAGATAAAAGGTAATATAATTAGTTAACTTAATCTGAAGCAGAACATCTGACTCATTTGGGGTGCAGTCCCAAGGAAAGATACTAACAAGTTAGTGTAGAAAAAGAGTTTTATATTCAAATGGACAAAATCATGAAGGAATGTACATACTTGGAGTCAGACCCAGAATTATTTTTATAATCTTTTGTCTGTCCTTTTTTTAATTACTTTTTTTTTCAGTGAAGAACTGTAATTCAAGGGTGTTGCATTTTGTCATGATTTACAAGATGTATCCGACGTTTTGTGAACCTTGTGGGAATTAAAAAACTTCTTTGAATTATCTGTATTTCAGAGTGAATCTTGTGAATCTGGAGCTCCTTTCGAAGAGAAGAAGAAAAAGACAGTCATAGGCTCCTGCATTAATTATGATATTTTTAGTTATTTAGCTAGATTTAGGAAAAATAAAGTCAACATACTGTAAATAAATTCTAAAATCCCTAGCTTTGTGGTTTCTCAAACTGAGTCTCAGTGGAAGAGCTTCAAAAGCCACATAATTTCTATTACAAAAAAACAGTAAAACAAAGATTTGGGCTGTCTTTTGGAATTTTTCAATCACTATATAGCAATGCTACCAATATCTAAAAAAAGAAGACAACTTGTTTACAAGTGTGTCAAGAGAAAGGGAGCCATTTGGAGGGATTTCTTTGTACAAGGACCTGGCCAGTATCAGAGCAGTGTAACAGCTTCAAAACCTTCCTCAGTATCGTGCAGAGGTGGGGTGAGGATTAATGGCCGAGGAAAAGTGGCCTCATCTTTTGGTCAAACAATTCCAGTGTCATGAAGACAATTAATAAGCAGCTAGCAGAGTATGTAACTGGTGATTATCTGAACAAAGGGGTTTTCTTTTGCATTATTTCTCAGGACCTGGTGCAATATGTTGGAATTTTTAGCCTATTGCTCATTATCGCACTCATTTCCTGAGATCTTGTTTTAACTAAGACACTGTAAAAGTACTTACTTTGTTTTACTCTCTGTTAGCTTTTTTAGTGAAGTCAGGAGGATTAGATACAAAACATGATCTGGCATTCTGTGATGAGGAATATTCTTTCTTTGAAAGGATTTCTTTATTTTTAATATCTGAGCAGCTAGAAACAGTGAGATAGGGGTGTTCTTTCCAAGTATCTACTCATCCAAGGGCTCCCACACTATGCAAATCTATGTTTAGGACTTTTGTGTTCTCATCCAGAAAATCCTGGAGAGAGGGAGATGGTGAATACTGAGACTGCTTTAACAGGCAGACAACCTGGCTGCTGGTCCAGTCCCTGGCCTTGGGATGGCACATCTCACCACAACAGGAGGAAGGGACAGCAGGGAAATGTAACTCTGCAGTCACCCCAGCTATCCTTCTCTGATTTGCTCACATGGTTTAAAAAGTGCCTGTGATGGGAAGTGCTAGACAACCGTCAGTGATGGCCAGTGACACCAGATGGGTGACCCTCATGCCAAAGAGACCAAAAGCCAAGGTGGAAGATGCTGTGCCTGACCTGGGTGAGGAGCAGGTTGGGCAGCAAACACAGTTCCAGGCTGAAGCCCTGGGGAGCCTTGCTCCTGCCCTCTGCAGTTAAAGCACAACAGTATCAGCATTAGCAGCAACACTACTGATTCCCAAAATGAATTTCCCTCCACACAATTTTTGTGACCAGAGAAACTCCTAAGCTGACCAGCCAGCCCAGAACATGTAGCACAAACTAACCACACAACTCAAGTGAAAGCAAAGTCCTTGTGCAAGGATCTAGCCTCAACATCTGAGTCCACCAGGATCCATAAATAAAAAATAATTAAAATTATTTTAAAATAATTTAAAATGTATCATTTCTCCAAGACCACAACGCAGCCACGTCAGCGCTTCAGAAAATATTGTCATGCTTCACTTATATCTTCCAGAGATGTATTAAAAGGGATAAGAACCATATTGTAGGATAACCACCATATGCCATTCACCCTTTGTTCTGGCTTCTTTTTTTCCCTTATTTGTCAGGCTTGTTACAACTTTCTCTTGGAAGAGTGCCAATGTCAGAAGTATATACATTATCCCTTCTTTTGGCTTCTAGAAATCTGAGATAATCTCTTCATATACAGGACAGGAAGAAGTGTCCAGTGGGTAATACATGGTCACACTTCTGCTACTCAGCCTTGGGAATATCTAATAACCTTTAATCCAGACTGGATTTTTTTTTTTTTTTTAAGCCAAAAGTACTAGGACTGATAATTCAAACCTTTAGGACAGTTCCCCTATTTCATATTCATATTAGGACTTTCCAGGTGAAAGAAGGGTTCTTATTTTACATAGATTAGTGGTAGNCTCTTCATATACAGGACAGGAAGAAGTGTCCAGTGGGTAATACATGGTCACACTTCTGCTACTCAGCCTTGGGAATATCTAATAACCTTTAATCCAGACTGGATTTTTTTTTTTTTTTAAGCCAAAAGTACTAGGACTGATAATTCAAACCTTTAGGACAGTTCCCCTATTTCATATTCATATTAGGACTTTCCAGGTGAAAGAAGGGTTCTTATTTTACATAGATTAGTGGTAGTGGTGGGTTGATTTTTTTTTTTTTCAGAAATGCCTTTTTCCTGTTGCTTTGTTAGCCTCAATATTTTCCTTTTATTACCAGCACATTTCTGATTTATTGCAATATGGGGCCAGCAAATAAGATTGTCAAAATGAGTATGCGCTCGTTATAACCCACTCAAAAAAAATAAAAAGGATTTTAAAAGAAAACAAATTCAAGTCAGTTTTAATTTTGACACTGATTGATGCTGATATTTCTGACCAGTTTTATGTTGCACAGATTTTGAACAATATCTTCCTCTGATCTTCAGTGCTGTAGTTATAAATACTTGATAGCATTTTCATAAAAGGATCTTTTTACAATACGCTTAATGAGAGCTTCTGCTGAAGATACACAAGTAAAAAGAAACCCAGCTTAATATGGTGATAGTCAGATACTCAATAAGTGGATTGTGTTCTCAAAAACCTCTGACAAAAAACTTTCAATTATTATACCTGTGTCTTTCAGG
The DNA here is from genome assembly GCA_013397295.1 of Polioptila caerulea. Classification (NCBI taxonomy): domain Eukaryota; kingdom Metazoa; phylum Chordata; class Aves; order Passeriformes; family Certhiidae; genus Polioptila; species Polioptila caerulea. The sequence continues at coordinate 711,847 of VYXF01000626.1, read as the reverse complement.
ATCACTTTACTGTATCAATTATTCATGTAACATCTAACTGAAAAATGTTATATTTAGCAATCATTTTAAAAATTCTCTAAACAGTAGCACAACAGCTGATATGACCAAAAATATGATCATTCATCACCTGTCTGTAATGTTGAATCTGTCACAAATTGGGAAGAAAACAGTTGGGTTTTTGTCTTGGCTTAAAAAAAAACCTAAACCACAAAGTTATTTATGATTATGCGACGTTTGCTTTCCATTTCCACAGCCAGTTAGGGTTCACAAACATGAAAATCCATTATGGAATGGTACATAAAGTGTGACTGATTCTTGTTCAGTCAATTAGTGAGTGAAGTCTGAATATGATGTTTATCTGATCATCTGCATCTCTAGTACCAACATTGGTAAAGGTGGCATTAACAAAGGACTGGGTTTAACTTCCTGGGAGCAACTGCTTCAAGAAATTGCACATTTGCTGATTATGTGTTCACACAAAGCACACAGCAGCCCCTTTCCTGTTTGTATTAAAAATCTGAGGACTATATATGGAAGAATATAAGCAAGTGACAGAAAATAAAGTTAACACTAAAAATCACATTTTTAGAGCTTTGTTTCTATTCATGAAGCCTGTTATTAATGTAGGACTTTTCAAAAAAACACTGTGTGGTCTCTTAGTTTGTACTGAGACACACATTAAATATGGACATATTATTTCTCTGAATACAATGCTATTTTTATTTTACAAGAATTACTCCAGTGACTTCCATATAGAAATTATCTCACACATCTGTATTCTGATTATGATATTTAGTACAAGGGTCATGAATAATAAAATTGCTAAATATGCTTATTGCCATCTATAAATAAAGGTTATCAGACTGGAGGTTTTGTTTTTGGAGCGGTGGAAAAAGTAGGGTTAGTTACAAGACAATAGTGCTTCAATTTAACTTTGAAAATAAATACTTAAAATTATAAATATTCAAATGGTTTCCAAGGTGCAGTGAGCCTAAATTAATACTTGCAAAATGAATGCAACAGCACAACTGCAGAAGTTCACTTTATGGCAGGAAGTTCACAGATCTGCCAGCAAAGCATCTATAAACATTCGAGTTGTCTTTCAGCATGGACCCCTTCCTAGCCAGTGGTGAAACTCCAGCTTAGGTCTGAGGGGATAAAAAAGCAATTCTCTGTAATGGTTGTGAAAATTGCAGTTTATTACAATTGGTATTTATCCACAGATGTATTTGGGCAAGGTGGGGAGGGTGTTCCTGTTTTTCAGCTGGTATTGCCTGGCTGCAGCAGGAGCTCCCACACACGCTGCCTGCACAGCCCTGCAGCCTGGCCAGGGCCAAGAACTTCCCTGGAGCTGGTGGGTGCTGTGGCATGGACACACAGCTAAGGTGTCACAGCAAGGGACAACAAGTTAGTTAAAGAAAATCTAGGTCACTATTTTAAAACAACTCAAACCCTTATCAAGACATTATACCTGACAAAGAATAAGCAGAGAACAAAATCTGTTTCCTGCCCACTGTCTTTAGGGTGGCTGAGCACTGGAACAGGTTGCCCAGCAAGGTTGTGGAGTCCTTCTCTCTGGAGACATTCAAAACCCATCTGGTTGCTGCATGCACTTGTTCCAGGTGACCATGCCTTGGCAGAGGGGTTGGGACTGGATGATCTCCAGAAGTTCCTTCCAACCCTGACTATTCTGTGATTCCGTGATTCTGTCTCCAGACTCCCTAATTCAATCAAGTGAACTACAAATAACAGCCAGCCAAGAGACACTCCATGTGAAACAAATGTAAGGATTCAAGTCTGAATTATCTGTACTTTGGGTGGCCTCTGAAGAGATAATGCAAAATACTGTAATGGTTTGAAGTTGCTGTTGAGTTTTGTGTTTTAATGGTGCTTTTCATGGGCTGATTCTTACAAGCAAGGGTAACTTTTGTGCTTCTTTAAAATCTCCCCTGGAAAAGAACCCCTACCCTCAGACCTCTTTAAGGTGCTGTGCAGAATCTTACAGGTGATGATGCTCACACACTGCCATGCACTAAGGACAGGTCCAGGTGCCTGGTGGAGGAGCACCTTGCCCATCCTTGGCAGTGAGAGGAGCCCTGTCCCCAGCCCTGCAGCCTCTCCTGCTGGGACAGCAACTTGCTCAGCAAGCATCTGTGTCCCCAGGCACTTGGCTACATGTGTGGATGCTAATGGCGAGGTTGCAGTGCAGTAATGAGAGGAACAATGTTTGTTTTGATCAGTTTGATAATTCATTTAAAAGTATTGTACCAGAGCCATGGAGACAGAAAGCCACGCCATTGTTACATGCTGGCACCGTCTCGTTATGTGAAGTAATTGAAACCTGTGGGAACAATATATGATTTAAAGCAGACAGTGAGGTTCTTTTCTTAAACAACAATAGCATTGTTTTTCTATGGTCCTGATCTTGCTCATGGGAGCAAACTTCTCTAGGCAAGGAGTTAGGGAAATTTTTGGTTGCTGATTTTTAATGGCCAACAACGACTTTTCAGGAAGGTTGAAGATTTGGGCCCTCTTTCAATAAAAATGTCTTCTTCAATGGGATGTTCATGATTTGCATATCTGCACACAGACACACACGGGTTTCCAAGTGCTCCTTGCATGTTTAAGATCAATAGCTCAATTGACAGCAAGGAATGTGCCCTGAATTTCTCTGTAGGGTGGCTGCATGTTTCTCTAGTGGGGCTTGATGTTTGCTGGGTTAGGGGAATACTTGAAACATTGCTTTCTGCTTTGCATTAGGCTTATGTCCTAAATCATCAAATAACAATAGAAAAAATAAGAAGGTATTTTAGTATTGCACACCTCAGAGGTGCTCAGTAGGTACCGAGGAATTTCTTTGCCATAATTAAGAGGTTTGGAGACCAGATGTACAAATGACAACCGATCTTGATTTACTTGGAAAAATGAGTCATATCACTTATTATTAACTATTAAAGTAATTTAAACCCTTTTGAGAATAGATCTAACGCTGCAATGCTTTGAAGGTTTGATATGTCTTGTAATCCATAGATTATTAAAGTTAATTTCTCTGCTGAGATCCTACTTTCAGCAAAAAATGCATGCACGCTAAAATGCTGTTGGTTTTTTTGTTTGTCTCCCTCTTTTTTTATAACAAAGATGTACTTTAATTGGCTTTCTATTTATACTGCACTCAATGAAGGTATGGAGGCTGCAAGTGGGAGAAACCTTCCACAATTCTGGCTTGCAAAGCATACAGAAAAGCACACCATTCATCCACAAGCACACCCAAACCTTTCATTTGAGTTGGGTTGTGCTTGTGGGTGCGTGGCGTTCTTTTCTCTCTATTTGTTCTCCATGTATAATTTAGACTACATTTTGCTTTAGAGACCCTTAGCGGATAAGGAAAAGAAGGCAATAACAATATGTTGATTTATATCACCGTGAAACATTTTTCCCCCATACTTCAAAGTAATTTTAATTGAATTTAATCCTCTTGACTTTCATTTACTTATAAATGAGTTTTAGTTGTAATGTTAGAATGAAACAGAATTTAGCAGTTAACAGGTTTTTAGTGTTTTTGATTATAGATTATTATATAATGTTTCTTGGGCTAGAAAATACTGAATGCTAACTACTGTCCCATATTAGATCATTTTAAAACCTTCCTCTCTTCTACAAGTAGGAGAGAGGCATAACAATTTAGGTTAAAGTATAGTTCATTTAAAGAAGTAAAAATGTTTGAGGAAATGATTAAAACTGCTGCAAATCACCAGTTTATGTTCCTGATCAAGAATATATCTAAGCAGAAAATTTAAAAAAACAAAAAACCAAAAACCAAACAAATATCTTCCAAAGGAACTATGCCGTGCATGATTCCATCAGTTGTGCGGGCACATTTATCATATTTTAGCTCCTCATCCATAGATCATAGGACACTAAGATCCCAATTCATTAAAAATTGAATACTCTATTTAAGCTGGATGTTCTTATGCTTGGAGAAATAGCATGGAACCGTTTTTTGGTTTGTTTTTTTTTTTTTCCTCTGAAAAGTCACATTCTGCCATTTGATTCTACCTGGACAGCACTCCTCATTTAATTGCTACACAGTTTTAGAGCTTCATAATTGAATGTACAAAAGAAACTTCAAATGAAAAAATGTCTGCTCTGAAGATTACAGAATAACTCCCACCTGCCCCCCTGCAACCCTTCCTGCTGCCCCAGCTCTGAATCCCAGTTGAGCAGTCATGATGTACTTGAACGCATTTTGAAGCCTGTCAGCCAGCCCCCTACCCCTTACACTGCCCTGGCAGGGCTGGGTGCTGCATTGGCAGTTCCTAGGGGGTTTTCCCAGCCCTGATCCCACAGGTGTCCCCTGCACCCCAGCTCACTCGTTAGCAAACACGTTGGTTGTCAGCGCAGCTTCCCGGGCCAAGCAGCCGTGACACAGCCTGGCTCTCGCAGCAGCTGACTTTGAAGACAGCGCTTTGAAACAAGAAGTTTGGAAGCACCAGATGATCTAGTCTGCTAATGAATGAGATCATCATAATGAGGATCTAGTCTGCTAATGGGTGTGCAGGATGGGCAGGAGGAGCAAACCAGCTTTTTCTAGGTTTCTGAAGAGATGGGGATGCCTTTGAAGCATTTAGCAGGAGACTTTCCTGTTCTCTGGCAGAAACGTGGTCAGATGCAGGATATACAAACAACACAGTAGCTGTCATTTTAAAATACACCTGCAATCCCTGAGGATCTTAGCTACCAATATTCAGATTTATGTCTTACATACTTATAAATCTAATTTTGGTATTAGTTTTCAAGTTAGCACATCTGTATTTTCCTTGCTTACTGGGCTGTTCTGCCATCCATACCACTTCACACAATCCTAAATTTGAAATGCATACAGGGATCTGTCTTCTTCATTGGAACAGCTACATTCCTTCTGTTTTCAACTCATGATGCAAAAAGAAAAAAAAAAAAAAAAAAGTCCTTACTTGAAAAAACTAGGAAAGTGCAAACCATCCCTCTCCCAAAAGGTGCATAATGCTTAGGTACCAACAGTTTGTTTTTCTGACACAAAAATCACTTATTTAGTAAGTTTTTATTGAAATGCATTGATGCTTATCAAAATATCAAGGTAACTCCACTCATAACATCTGAAAACTTTCTGCCTATTAGAGAATTTCAAAACTTTATTCATGTATACTCTGACATAACACATTTACTGCCCCTGTCAATGCACGTACTGCCAGCTAAGCTTACACAGTACAAGGAGTTATATTTTCCAGGGAAAAGCCCATTAAAGCCAGGAGAAATTGCCTGTTTGCATTTGCATCCACTGTTATGAAAGAGCACGA
>VYXF01000626.1:656514-701514 GCA_013397295.1 Polioptila caerulea | reverse complement strand
ATGAGAGGGTGTTATATGAGAGCCTGGGAGTATTTTCCATCTTTCTAACAGATTTACTGGGATATAAACGGGTGAGGGGAGGGGGGTGGCAGACAGAGGGGTAAGGAGCACTGCATGCTCCATCCCTGCTTTCTCACACAGCACACACTCCCAGCTCTGGCATGGGGGAAGTCAACATGTCTGCCTGTCCCATTTGTGCTGCCCATGCCCAGCCTGATCTGGGGTTTTCATCACTGGCTTTCTCTGAAAACACCCCATGAGTCCATACAAGGATGGCTGCTGCATCCCAAGCAGAGCTGCTATCCCTTCCCACACAGCATTAGAACACACAGAAGATGCTGGTCAATCTTCTTCATGCTGCTGCCTCTGTCTAAAACCATATATCTGCAGGTAAGCCACAAACTCAAGCAGAGGAGCAATGGCAGAGGTGCAGCAGAACCCAGGCAGTGCTGGCTGGGTGCCCCAAAAAACACAGCAACACAAGATCCACAGGCCCAAGGAGCAGCTGCCCCCCACAGACACTTCTCTCTGATAAACACCTGAACTTCAGGAAAAGTTTCTTGCCCTGTCTTCCTACATCCCTGTGCATCCACACAAGATCATCCACAGCCTTGGCCCAAAGCTACTGAAACAAAACTCCTCATGCTCTAGCACAATCATCACAGGTGTCCCATCTGCCTTGGGAAGTACACGAGACAAAAATCACTCAGGCACATTCAAAACTGTTTACATTAAACAATGAAAAGGAGAGAAGACTGTGAGAACAAATGTGCTGTAGCTTACACTGAGTCATGTGCCAGCCCTGCAGAGCAGTGAGCAAGCAGGTCCTTCCCCAGCACCACGAGCCCGTGCGAGGCAGGCAGATGCTCTATTGCAGCTGCAGAGCCAAGCTGCCCACGCAAAAGCAAGTTCCCTGTAGAAGCAGGGAACGGCTGGTGGCTGAAGACACAGCATTTGCCAACAAGAAAGACAAACCAAATGCTATTGACAGCAGAGGGTTGGAGGGGAAACATCTGAAGTTCGCTGCATCAAGGCTGCATGGCACTAACATTGTGCACTGCAAAGCCCAGAGAGGGGCTGCACAAGGCTCCTGGCCCTCCACCCCAACCATGTTTGGAAAGAAAAAAGATTTCAGCAAGGTCTTAGTGTGGCTCCAGGGTGCTTCTTGCTCTATTGCAGGAGGGTGCTGCAGCAGAGAGCGACACTCTTTAACCAAGCAAGAGCAGCTGAACCCAGTTCCTGGCTAACGATGCTCAGCTGCTCCACTGGCACTTCTTTAGCCTCCCACCCTTCACACCAGGCAGCCTTACCCAAACAGACTTTTATGTGGGTATTTTCCTGATTTCCAGCTTGTTGCTGGGGGAAGATGTAAGGATAATTACTTTTCCATGCATTTGATACTAGTTTGTGATTCTGCTCCCCAGGAGGGCAGGGAGCACTGAAGCCTGTTGGAATGTTTTGAAAGTGTAGAGAGAGGAAGCAATCTAAAATACACATTCTGTTAAATAAGGATGCAAAATGGATCTCTAACTGCTGTGTGGGTCAGTTCCTCGTGAGTGTCTGTTCCATTGGCAGTGATGTCTGACTACCCAAGGCTGCAATATTAATGTATGTTTCTTTAAGAAAATATGTAGCATTTGCAGTAAAATATAGAGAATATGCCATAGAGTTTTTGATTATTAAGCTAAACAGCCATGTAAAATGAGTATAGCATATTGGCACTAATTCCTGCTGTACTGAGGCTCCTTTGTAAAATTAGTTAATTAGTTTCCCCCTCCCCCCCATCCAAAACTTTGCTTGAATAAATTTGTGGTTAGCACAAGTATGAAGAATTCTGCTTTTCTTGGCTAATTTTTTCTCTCTTCACCCCCTTTCAAAGGAAACTTCCCCCATCTATTGGGATAGCAGTGTTCATGTTGGATAAAGATGACTGACGGAAGAAGTAACATTAGCAAAAATTTATTTTGTTTAGCAAACAGCTGCCCATATTTTCTGTGAAGGTAACTGTCCATCACAGCATAAGGTGAACCAACAGATTCTGCAGACTGTTATAAACTTGTTAATTATTTAATAAATTAGCCACAAAAGAAGTGTTAATTAGCTAGTAAAAATGTTTAGGGATTCTGTGAGAAAAAAATCATAAGGATTGAAAAATGTATGCTTAGTGACACGTAAAAAATACTGGTTTTTAACTCAGTTTCTGAGACTTTTACAACAAAGTACAGAGAAAGACAGATGAAATTATGTTCTGACTACATGCACTGAATAAGCCCAAAGGGAACCTCTGTATATAGTTATCAGTGGCACTGAAATCTGCTTAGGAAAGCAACAAGTCTTTTGTTCTGTTGACAACAGTTATTACAATTAATTCATTTTGTGATTGGTATTTGCACTGAGTGACAAGGTGTTATTTTACCTCAGTAAAAGTTAAAATGGTAATACCTACATGTGAAATAACACTGAGTTTGCTATCACTCACTCAAGAAAAGATTTCTGTTCAGAAATGCCTGCTCAGCCACCACTCCTGCAAACCTGAAGTGTTAGCGTCAGGCTTCTCCTGCTCTTATTTCCCCAGATTTGCGTTTTAGCTCTTCTGAAACTTTATTTGGGAGGAAAAAAAAGAATGGAAAAAAAATTGCCTACTTTTTGCTCAGTGACAGAACAAAGCATCGGCGAACAGAGCGAGGGGTGCGCACAGGCTCATCTGCAGATGAGATGCCGGCTGTAGATGCCGGCTGCCTGCCCGGGGTGCCCCGGCCAGAGCCCCCAGCCGGGCTGCCTGGCACACCGGGGCTGGGGACGGAGAGCATCCCCCTCATGGGACAGAGACAAGCGCAGCGTGGGCAGGCTGCTGTCCGTGCCATGCCCTGGGAGCCCCGGGAAGCGGCGTCCCTCATCCCGGGCCGGCTGGGCTCCGTGCCGCTGGGGCGCTCCCCGGGCCCCGCGGCAGCGGCGGGGGCTGCGGCCCCGATCGCCGCAGGGACAGGCGCCGAGGGGCGAGAGGGGCGTCTCTGTGCCGGGGGCAGGGCAAGGTGCCGGGGGCAGGGCAAGGTGCCGGGCAGATGCTGGTGCTGCGGGCACAGAGAGCCCAGGNGCCCCACGGCAGCAGCCACACCTGGCTCTGGCTCCTCTGGAACACCTGAGCCCCACGGCAGCAGCCACACCTGGCTCTGGCTCCTCTGGAACACCTGAGCCCCACGGCAGCAGCCACACCTGCTCTGGCCCCTCTCTGGAATACCCGAGCACATCCACATAGGGAGGGGCCCCTCAGCTGCTTGCCAGACCCTCAGCTGCCCATTTTTAGCACGAGAAAGACAAAGCAAGGAGCGAGGAGCATTAGATGATATAAATTTTACTTTTTGTAGCAGGACCCAGCAAACCAAGGAAAGTTTGCAGCACTAGCAAAATGGCAAATAATCCATTAGCTATGGATATTTCAGCACGTCTCTACTTTTATTATAAGTTAGCCTCTCTAAACCATTGACTTAACAGAGAATCATTATAAATCCCCATTTTGAATTTTTTTATTAGCAGTATTTATCACCTTCTCAAAATCAATCCTATATTTTTAAATTAAAACAAATGACTACTTGTACTGCAATCAATATGAGTACATTTCCCTTTTTTAAAAGGAGAAAAAATGAAATACAAAGAAATGTCCTTCTTTGGCTGCATCAATCCAATTTCAATATAATTCAATATTTAATAAATATAATCCTCCATGTCTGTGCAGGGAAACATCATAAAAAATGCAAAAGGTTTCTTGGTCTCCAATAACTTGTATGAAAAAAGTGTTTCCTTATTCCTTTCATAAATACTGCAGTCATATGCTACTATGTTTTGTTCTTCCTGCTTATTAGAAAGAGTTTGCTCTGATTATGTATAAGAAAGGTGGTTTACATATTTCATGATTAAAAACCGAAAATGCCATCTACCATCTCCAGAAAAATATAATCTTTATCTCTTTGTACTTCTTTGACTTGTTGTTTTTGAAAGGGCAAAAAAGAAAAACCTTATATAATACCTAATTTGTACATCTGTGGTTTCCCTCTGACTTGCATAGGCACCATATGTTTTTAATTATCATAATAACCTTAAAGAACCTGTTCAGTGGGAAACACATATGATCCTTTTATTAGTGGTTTGCAATTTAAACAGTTTTAACAGAAAAGGTCTGGCTATAAGGGACTGAGAAGCACAAAGGTCTAAACCCCTGTTATTGACCTCTGAAAGCGTGAGTTCAGATCCCACCCACCGAGGTGGGACCCGGCTCTCCCGCCTCTGACACTCGTAATCAGTCGCATGTGAAACGGCTCTTCTGGACCTTCAAAGACATAATTTCCAGTCTCAAATGACTTGAGATTTAAGTCAACAAGTGGCACAGTGAAACCAGCGTCTATAACCACTGTTGTGCACCCACTCTGTGTCTTTTCCTGCCTAGTGAATGCTCACGCAGCGATGGTGCTGTAGGAGAAGCCCTGCGAGCTCCAAAAGCCCAGAATTTCAGCAATTCCCATTAGTCATTGCCCTTTCAAATTCCCAGTTTTGTCCTTTATGCAAAGGCAAGTCTGGTGAGCACGCCAATATCCCAGTCATTCGGAGGTAGGAATTAAATTTAACAAGTTCAATTCACTCCTGATTCTGGACATCTAAACACATAATCAGTCTGATAATGTTATTAATTATCATTCAAGTGACAACCTTTGACACTGGCATGCTCCCACAACCTCCCTACTCCAACAACTCAAACAGAAAATCGTTGGCATGAAAACCCACAGTCTTATGAACAGAAATTGCAAATAAGCAGGCACTGAACATACAACGGGGAGTGAGCAAAATCCCCCTTTTCAGAGAGAAAGCAGAGGCTCACACAATAGCTCAGTCACTTGACCCAAAATGAAATTCCGCACAACTGCATCCCAAAACAGATAATTTTCACCCCAAACAAAGGTCTGTGGGGAGAATAGGGTGGGGAAGGGAGCCTAGCTAAAATTACACTGAGGCTGGAAGTCGTTAGGGCTCCATCTCAGGAGATGGATGGTGTCCTCATTAGAACGAAGCTTTATTTAGACGGACAGACAGAATCCTTATTAGAACATTAGGCTGAAAAGTTTAAATGTCAGGAAATACAAAATTAGGATTCTGCAAATAAATGCTGACTTGGAGAAAAAAAAAACAACTTTGAGCTCCCTATACAGATCCCACTAGAGATACTTAGGAAAAATGCAATCACTCAGGAATTGCAGTCTCCTGTGCCAATCTAACCCTTCAAGAGTATTCTTGGAAAACCCTGTTTCACAAAAGTCAGAGGAGATCCCTTTTCTTGAGATTCCTTTTCTCATAATCTGATGTTATCAGCTCCATCCCTGGCTGCACACTGACCCCAGAGGGAAGGGAGGACTCAGGAGCTGCATCTCCCATCACCTGTTTCAAAGGAAAAGCCCATCCAAAGGGGAACACGCTGATGTTGGAAACCCATTTCCAGCTACACAAGCTCCAAAAACTGTGAATCAGCTATTCTTTGCCCTTCCCTCTCTCATTCCCCACTCCCAGGCCCTCTGCTTTCTCCAGGGAAACTCAGGTATTTTGCAGTGATGGAAAGACAACATAATTATCTTGCATACAAAAGAGATGGTCATAGTTTTCCATTTTACCTGCAAGCTAATGGATCTTGGGATACCAGACGTGGATGCTCAAAATCCCCTCTGGAGCCCTTCTGGTGATTTGTCGTCTCTTGGTTGCCTTTGGTGCACACGGATCTCTGCCGAGGTAATATGTGAGCTATTGCACACTAAAAGCAGATTTTTGAGAGAGGAAGCTCAGGCACACACACACACACCCCCACCCCCGCCCAGGCACCCTCCACCCCCTCATCCTGCACCTGGCTCCAACGTGCAGGGACCTGAGGAGGATCTTCTCACCTCCCAGGCTTCCGTGGGCCAGGCAGCAAAGGCACGGCAGGGTTTGCTCCTGGGAGCAGAGCTCTGCGTGGCGTGGTCCTTGTCCCTCCTCCCAGGGCCATGGGAAAGGGCTGTGGGTGCTGCTGTCCCCCACACTTTGCTGGGACACACCCAGACAGCTGGGGACATGGACATGCTGACTGAGCAGCCATCTCCATGGACCTCACCTGAGCTCCCTATTCCTCTTGTATGCAGCAATTCACGGCAGAGGGTCACCCACCTGCACATCATAGGCATGTCCCCTTTGCCAGGCTCTAGGCCTCCACACTGAACTTTCTACTTGGACCAGAAGGGGATGCTTATTAAAATGGATTTTCTGCTGAAAAATGTAAAAGAAAAATAAAATCTTGCATTTTATCATCTAAATAAATAAAGACTTCTCTTTTTAGGAGTTTGGGGGTTTTGTTTCCAACACAAATCCAGCAAAATTTTGGTTTTCCTTTCCCACAGCTTCACCCACAGATCGTCAGGGTGAAGTTTTCTGGTGGGACCAAAGGGATCAGTGTTTAGCTTGCAGCATGGGGAGGATGGCAGGGAACACCATGGGCACAGCCAGCGGCTGATCACTGACCAGGCCAGCCTGACTCCCACACAGTCAGGTTTGTGTTGCTCACAACACCTGCTGAGCAAGTGACTCTGCTAGCCCCCAGCAAAGGAGGGAGCACAGACATATCCCATCAGGATGTATTTCCACGCCTTTGGAAACACATACAGGATCCATCCATCCCTCCATCCATCTGCTGAATTGATGTCTGCCACCACCAAATCCAGTCAGCCCAGGGACCCCTCATGCTGCAAGTCTCAAGCAAAGTGCTCCCATTTTGTCGTCTTCTTTTCTCATGCACCTACATAAACAATTCTACCTTAAGAGAAATCCCAGCTCTGAGCCTGAGAAAACTCTTTTTTCTCTTTAAGGATCCTCCTTTCACAGTAAGGATCCTCCAAATTTCCAAAAAGTGGATAACAACAATACCACTGTGATCCCATCTGCACACAGCAATGGCACTGTAATGCATAGAGCATAAACCACCAAATTCCCACAGACAGCATCTGTCTTACTACAAACAATGGACCATTATCTTGTAAATAATTCTGATTAAGCTGCAGCATTTTCCCCAAACAAACAGTAGGGGAGCAGAGGGTGAGGATTTTTCTAGTGGGAGTGCCGGTTTGCTCCTTCCCCAGCACTGACACTCAGTTTTTTATTCAACTGATTGGCCCCCTCCCCTCCCTGCTCTGTCCCCCATGGCTTGGTTTTCATCTTCTGACCTTATCCTGCTGTCAATCATTTTGGCAACTAAAGAGGGAGCCGTCATGTTAATGGGATTCCCACCTCTATCCTTTGGGAAAGCTTTACTGGTTTGTTTTCTTCTTTTTCACCCCAATATACAGTTATATAACAATTAGTGAATACACCCACAAGCCCTCCCATTATTAAACAGTTTTCCTGTCCGGGGATGGAAAACTCAGCCACACCACTGGGTGCTCGTTGGTGCTGGCCAGAGTTTGGGGATGTCTGGTTGTGCTGGTGATGTGTCTCAGTGTGTTTGGCATCTGGGTGAACAAGGCATGGCAGCAAACTTGCTGGGCAGAAGCTGTCACTCTCTTCAAACTCCCAGCAGGGAGAGCAGAGCCCTGCGCTGCCGGCAGTGGGGAGTGGGGAGGGAGATCTCCAGCCCCCAGGAGCAGCACACTGCTCTCCTCTGCACTCCAGCTGGCAGGCTGAGCCAGCAACAGGTTAACAAGCATCATCTGAAAGGATCTGAAAGAAAACCAAGCCCACAGACTAGAACAGAGTTTGGTGTGCAAAGGGAAAATTGAAACGAGACACAATCAGGGCTAAGGTGGCTTTTTTCTAAGGTTCTCAAATTGATCTATGTGACAGCTGTGAATTGAGGAGAACCCCAAAGAAATTCTGAATTTCATCTTTAACCTGTTCATCTCAATGCACAAACCTTTTCATATATGTCTCTCTTGATAAATGCCCCATTTCTATATGGCTGAAATGTTGGTTTTTCTTTCCTACATTTCCTTAATTTGCCTTGTTATTCATGTGAGAATTTTGGGGTCAAACACAGTTCCTAGCTTGAATTAAAAAATAAAATAAAGGAGCAAGGACTAACACAGGATGGGGACATTGAATAACAGGCAAGAAAAGTTTTGACTTCCAAGTCGAGAACTGTAATCACTGACATTTAATAAAAAACCATACAAGAGCCAATTCAGCCACCAGATCGAGATTTCTGAGCACCATGGGGCTCACACTGGCCCTGAACAGGAGGAACAAACTGTGGCAGTGTGGCAGGACCTCAGTCCTGACAGGGCACTGCTCACATGGGCACAGCAGTGGGCTGGGGAGGGAGCAGACACTGCTGAGCCATCGCCTGCCGTGGCTGGTGGCACACGGGGCTGGGGCTGGTGTGGCGATGGCCAAAACCTGGCAGCTCAGCCCAGCTGGTGCCTCAAAGAGGCCTGAGGTAAAAATGCATGGATTTGATGAAAAGACATTACAGTCAAAGCATGTCACAGCTGCTGCAGAGAGCTCTGAGCACCATTGCTGGGCATGGGCAGGGGTCAGAGAGGTTTTGGTGATGGGTTCTCTGGCTGCTCAGGAAATCAGGCTCACCCACACCGCTGGGGCACCGCAGCCATGAACACACCCAACCCCTACTTGCAATGTGTGTTTATTTGCAGCAGCAAATTTTTATAGCTTACTGTAGTTATGTCAGAGAAGGAAGCATTTGTACACTGAGGACTTATATAATGTTCTTCATCTTCAAAGTGCTTTACAAACATTAATTAATTCATTTATCCTCACAGCACTCCTACCAGGGAGATAAGTACTATTATTTTCCATAACGTAGAATCCAAAGCGGAAAACTTATTTCTTTCCATGGTCAGTGAGTGAATCACAGGTAGACCTGCAGGAGAAGTGAGGATTGCCAGCTTTTGAATTGGATCTCCCCTCCCCAAATCTTTTTTAAAAGACTCGTGTTCTGACAGAGTCATGCCACATATCGGGATATGCCTTGGGTTTTTCCTTCAGTAAGAGATAATTAAGGAACAATTCCGTCTCTGATCCCCAGCATGGCATGCTATTTTCTACCCCACTGTTGCTCTGCAGCTGAACAATGGCTGTTCTATGCAGGGAACGGCGCTGCAGACGCCCCGGATCAGAGGAGATCGGCTTAAAGGAACTGGCTGGCCTTCGTCTCACTCCGGGACAATGGGGCAGGCAAGGGGGCCCGGGCGCAAACGCCTGCCCTGGGGGTGGAGACCCTGCCTTCAGGGACACCTTTTTGTAAATGGCACTGCTCTGGACAGGAGCCTCTCTTAGCTGAAATCACTCACACCCAGTATACCTATCTAGAAACTTCATGTAGTAGGAAAATTGCTGTGGTTTCCAGTATTTGGTCTCAATCCTAAATGTAATCCTTCTACATTTGCGTGGGAGGGGTGCAGAGGGCTCCCGGTTCACCTCTGTGGTGCTGCTGTAAATAAACCTCTTTCCTGTCAGCTCCTCGCCAGCAAATGCGCTGCTTGGCAATAGCAGTCGCTGTGAGCTTGAGAGGCTCAATTTCAAGACAGCTCAAAACCAAAATTGCGACTGGGTCTTCTAAGGAAGTGCTCAGATCCAAGAACTTAAAGCAGAATCAAGTATGACAGTCTGGGATAAAAAGCCCCCAAATATTATAATTTCTGAGATAAGTTTCACCTGTTACAATGCTTGTTAGTGGAGACCTTGGCCACCGTGGGGTTTTTTCCCACTTTTTGTTTTTACAATAATCAAACTCCATAACCCCTCAAACTTTCTAGGTAATTTTCAAGCTCATAAAAGATACACTCATTAACAAAGTACACCATGGCATATTGCAGAAGATATGACCATGTCCTACTGGGGAAAGGCCTGTACCTAGATATTGCTTCAGAACAATCAGAACAATTGTTTAGTGATAAATGTTCTTTGCATATGACTCATCAACCCCTGAAAACAGGATTCCTTATATAATACAAGTGCTGACACAGCCTTCACTTGAGTGGTGTGACTGCAGCTGTATAATTACAACTTTAGATTTGATGTTATGGACCTTAGGTTATGCCATTCAGACAAATGTTCCATTGTATTACAGAGATATTTTTTCCTTAGTCATATTGCCCACAGGACAATAAGGACTATATTCACAGCTCACTGCATAGAAGTTTAGGCATGGAACAGCCAGCGGTACTACACAAAATGAGATTATACCCGATGGGGGTTAAATGGATTCATAATTGCCACTTTTTCTTTTTTCTTTTTTTTTTTTTTTTCCATGCTCCTAGTTGATACTTTTTTGGAAGTGCTCTCCAAATAAAAGGAAGAACAATCTCACACTGAGTCTGGATAAATGTTACAGTTGTCTCACAAATGCTGTATTATTTCTAGCCCTTCCAAAATAATATAATTGTCCTACTGCTGAACCACAGATTTTTCTCAGTATGACACAGAACACTAAAATGTCAGGTCCTGACTCATGGTGTTTTGGTGGAATAAATAAAAAGTACCAATATGCTATTCAGAAGGGAGAGCATTAATGAAGATGTGACACGGGGAGCTCCAGCCATGTTTTCCTTTAGCTCCCACTGCATGCTCAGCGGTGCTCCGGACAATGGGCCACCTGTCAGGGACCCCGTCCTGGAAACACTTACCATGGACCTGGGTGGTGCTACTGGCACTGGCAAGGCTGGCTGCTTGTTCTCCTACGCTTGCTTTACCTCGGGAGAATCCTGTGTGGGCTCGGGAAGGGAGGCTATTCTCAGGATGCTCATGGCACATTCTTCCCATGGGAAACCAAAGTGAGTGCTCAGGGCTGTTTGCAGGATTGGAGCTGGGACTTCGGTAAGGCTGGGTAAGATTACCCAATAAAGATCCCTCTTTCTGTATGCTCCTCGTATTTCTCCACAGGGACAGGCCTTGCACACCCATTTCTCACTAGGTCTGCATTTCCAGCTGCAGCACTAGAACCCCGTACTTGGCTCACCCTGGCCGAGCACACTGGCACTAATATTGGCACACTTAATCCACCCACACTGCTCGTTTTCAACCCAGCGGCATCCACAAAAATTTCTACTCAATTTTAAGAGTGACAGAGGAGAAACAGGTCCCACATTCCCCAGGTATTTTCTGTGACAGAGGAAACAAGTCTAATGCCCCCCCTTGCATACCTGCCTAACCATACATGGCACCATTCTAATGCCTTAAAAGAGGGGATTTTTAAAGAAATATCATTTACAAGGCCAACAAGCAGCTTTGCAGAGTTTGCCTCCCAAAGCATCAAACTGTGGATTGCATGAGTGGTCTTTAGTCTACCAAAAGGCCCAACAGTTTCTCAGAGAGTTTTCTTGAATTAATCAACAAAATGACTCAAAACTGCACTAATGGTTAACAGCTTTTTTTTTATTAGCAACACTGAGATAAGTTATTGAAGCATTTTAGTATTGTTTTACATTCCATTCAGAAGTGACCTAACTTGTAACTCCATATACATTTAAAGATATAGTTTGACACTTATTCAGAAAGCAACAATTATTAAAACTTACATACCTTCATTACCAGGAAACCTTAATATATTTTCTAATTACTTCCAACAATACTCTATTCCAAAGCACATGATAACCCACTAGAAGTTTACACATTTCACTTCAATCACAGGTTTTAAATTGTGGATGTCAGAGTGCTGTTCATTGAATTTTACTGTCTTTCTTGGTTAATATTGGAAAACCTGGCACAATATATTAAGCTAGAAATATTGCTTAAAGAATATGAAAAAAGATAACTACAGTATTTTTTCCTGCTAAAGCATTACAAAATACAGGACCATTAAAAACTCAAATAGAAATGACAATAAATAACCTTAAAAATGTTAAGAGAATTTTCACTCATACTAAAGTCCATTCCCTAAGCTTGCCAAACACATAAATAACAGAACATATTCAGGACCTCTATTTTTGTACTATTATGATGGTTTGTTATATGTTGCAGATGTATTGTGTATACATATATTAATGCTTACACTTAAGGTATATATTTTTTTCTCTGCTGAAACAATTAATAAGCCTCAGGTAATTATTTATCCCTGGCACTACAGGCATCTAGATAGGTGGGAGCAAACCTCAGAAATTCCAGATATGCAATACTGTGCATAACAAGATCATCTCTGCATAAAGATATCCTAAGTTCCTTAGATTACAAAGATGAATTTGGTTATTTATTCCTGAAAGCCTGTAACATAAAATTATAATTGCTGTCAAATTAATTGTTTAAAATTGGCCTCATAATAGGTATTAATCGTACACTTAGTTTTGACTTACAAGAATGTCTAAATTGCTCATGTTTATGAGTAGTTATAGGAAATACTATACCTCAGACACAAGAATGTATATTCCTGAACCAAAACACAAACCAGAGCATTGTCTCACTTTGGAAAGACCTGGAAACATCTCTATGCCTCTGCCTAATCCTAAATTATAATTTAAATTTGACCTGGATATGACAAAAACAATAAGAATATATTGTTTGGGAGATGAAACTTAGAGCAAAAATCATACAGCTCTAAGCTTACATCATTATTTTGTCTCTGCAAAGAAAAGAAAAGCCTTTCTGTGCTAGGGATTTGCCTTGCTGCGGCTGGCCACTGATGTCTGAAATCAAGGCACATACCAAGGCCTCCTTTTGCAAACACAATCCCCCTTTCAGATGTGGTGCTAGGAGGGACTGAATGCCTCCAGTCTCTCTGGGAATAGGAGGTACTCAGCACTTAGCTGTATCAGACATTATAAGGGTTAATTTCCAGAAACATAAATGGAATGGGAATGTCACACCAGAGTATGAAGAACGATAAGAACTAAAACTTTTCAACAGTAAACAAAATGGTGATACTGAACTTATCACCTGACCAATTTCTGATACAACAAAATACAATCAAATCAAATTACATGAAAATAGCAATGAAATTTAAGGTCAAATAAACATAGGACCTGATTCTGCAATCCTTAGTCATGTAAGTAGTGCTACTCATCGAGAATGTGGGATGCAAGACTGGGCCCTTAGCTTCTGCTTAGGAAGTCAGTGTTGATTCAGACAGTATCTCTTCTAGCCAAAAATATGCAGCAAAAGGAAAGTAACATAAACAAGGCTAAATGTCAACAGTGTTTGCAGACTTACAGACACCATCCATTTGTTTGTACTGAAATGACTAGCGAACCATTTGGCAAATACAATGCTATTCACAGACCGGCCCTTTTATCCAGCAACACAAACTTCACTGGATCACTGGCATTCCCAGTTAATTAAAAAAGGAAGCAAGCCATATGAGTTTGGTTTGATATTGCCATGCAAATGGCACTGTGACATCCAGAAGTGTGTCTGAAACCCAGGCGGGGGCCGAGGTGCTGATCTCCAGTTCAGAGGAACTGCTCGTACTGTAAAAGCTGGCCTTGGACCTCCTAACTGAAACTAACAAACCTCTTCAAAAGCACGATAATGGGGTAAAGAAAAGTCTGCTGTAAAACTTCCATATCATTTCATTCTGCCTTGAAGGAAAAGAATAGTCTGGTTACTCCTCCAACTGCAGATCAGGACAAAGCGTTCCTTAAGTGCGTTACATGATACTTTAAATGGGCAGTACCACAATTTGCTGGAGTAGGACGACCTTCCATTGCCTCAGAGCTGTCCTAGAGCTTGGATATATCAGGCCTTTGCTTCTTAATATGGATTTTGTAATTTAAAACATCCTCAATAAGGATTCAGGTGAAGCCATCACAAATAACTAAAAGTCTTTTTCCGTGTTTCACATGTTGGTGGTAGTTCTGACGGGGTTAGCATTATGATCTTTTTGGTTTTGACACCTGTGGCAATAAGCAATTTACAATAACTAAATTCACTATTTAAACATTGGGGTAGAGCCCTATAATTATGTGACAATAAAGCTGTAATAATCTGCCACAATTGATCTTCCCCTTGCCCAGCCCTCTTGTCTGCGCTGCAGTTCCACATTTGGAAGGTATTTCAGAAAGTTACAATGCTGAACATTTTAATAATTCTGTGCAATGCTGAAAGCTTTCTGCTGCAAAGGAAACTGAAAGTGCTCAGCCCTTTGCAGGATCAGAACTCCAAAGCTGCTCCCATGCATCAGAGGGGCCCTGCCTTGTTTTCAGAGAGTGAAAAAAGTGACAATGGGGTGGAGCTTGTGCAGGAGAAAACAGCACTAATTGCAGAGGAAAGCAAGCATGAATGGAAGCAAATTAGATTTAGAGACAACATGGAACTAATACTTTTGGACATCATTAAGTGTGGATTCAATAGCACTAACCCATTAAGCAGCCAGCTAATGCCCAGGACTATCTCTGGCCAGTAGTTCTGTAGCCTATCAGCTCTCCTTTGAAAGCCTAAGTACTTCCCAAGTAGCAAATGCAAGAAGGGAAATTTTACCATCTTTGTCACAAAGCAGAGAAATATAAAGGGGAGGAGAGAGAGAAGGGGTAGGGTCGTGTCATAAAGGGCTTGTGCAGAAATCACAAGTAAATTAATATCTTGGAACAGAAGGTAGAACAATATTGTGATACAACTACATGTATATGGGAAGACAAGCAGAAAAAGAGAGGAGCATAAATGGAAAAGAAAACAGATCTTTCAAAACTTAAATACAAATAGGTCTGGAACCTCCAAGCTTGACTTGTCAAATCAGCAAGGGCTGTGAAAGCAGAAGACACAGACACTCAAGACAGCTACCAAGCCATGGAGCCATCACCTTGGGTCTCCCCTCCCTGTTGGGCTACTTGCTGTCAAGCAGCAAGGAAAGGCCTGTCATCTTTCTAGGAGCTGAGTGCCAGCAAAGATTAACAAGATCCACTCCTAGGTAGAATGACCTGAGACTCCAAAACCAAGTACAATTCAGGAGAAACTCTAAATCTCTTTTTTTCTTTCTGTTCATTCTGCTGTATAAGGAGAAATATTACAAAAATTCGTTATTTTTTCTCAGTAGCATTTTGACATGAAAATTTCTTTATTATGCAGTAATTATGGTTCTTTCCTAATTGTGTCTTTCATCCCTGCAGCCTGAAGCATGATAGGAGCATAAATGAATTATGTGTACATCATCAATCTCTCTCATTCTCCATTACAGGGAAACTGAGGACTGCTTCCACATGTGCAGTGACTCTCTGAAACAACAATGTGAATTGGTGGCATTCTCCTCTAGAAACAAAACTTTTCTGGTGCCAAAATTTTTGCTTAAAAACTGACCTACTATCTTAGCGTAAAATCTGCCATCTAAAAATGATCCACACAGATTGCTGAATACCTCAGCTTGTTTTTTAAGCAGCCAGAAATTCAACTCGATGTGGTCAGCCAAAGATGCCATCTCAGTTTACTGAAGCTGAAATATTTTATTTCAATTTTATTTCCTCTGTATTCTGACTATGGAAAGAGCACTATGCCTTGCTCTCTGAGTGTGCAAGGACTGTTATCAAATGCCTCAATGTTTTCTCTTGAGATGTCCACAACACACACATCACTGGCTGTAAAAAGAAACACAAATGCACCAAGTCTCCCAAACACAAAAGGAACATGAGAATCATGCCCTGAAATCAGATGCTGGAGGTGAGTCTCAAGTTTTCTGATCTCCCAGGCAGTAGGAGAGAAAAAGAGAACCAGGACTTTGGTCATGGGCTTTGTGAGGAGGAAAGGAAGGAAGGAAGGCTAACAAATGAACAGGGTGCTCCTGACTGCTAACCTGCAAGTGCAGAAACATCAGGTGGGATTCCTCACACTAACATGCACAGATGGAGTGTGATTTCACAGTATAAAATGTCACTGAGAAAATGAAAACTCCCCCAAAACCCCCGCTTTCAAGTGAGTGGTGTCCAAGCCAATCAAACAAAAGAAAGAGCTACTGACAGGGGGCTTGTTCATACTCATCCACTTTTCTGTGAGCTATTGAGACAAATGAAAGAATGTATTTAAATAATCAACCTTTATACTTATGTTCTGCAAACACAGAAAAGAATTTTAAAAAGCTATTTTTGGAGGGGGGAGACAGAAGGACTCCCACTGCATTTTCGATTAAAAAATGGCTTAAAAAGTAGAACAGAGAAGCTTCTGTTGTTTCTTTTTTTCCTTCATACTTCAAGTCAAATCCATTATCACTGGGCAGAGCTTGTGAAAGGAATATGGTCTTTAAATTTATATAAACGCAAGCTATCATAAAATGTCTGTTGAATTGATTGGAAGATGAAACAAAAAACTAATGGAAGTAACATGACCTCATTTCAATAATAATATTAGAGGGTTTTTTCTGTTGTTTTAAAAACCTTATGCCTGTGAAAAAGTATAAAGATATTTTGTACAAAGCAACTAATCTTAGTTTTCCTATTTTTTTTAACTTCTTTGTTTAGACAGTAATTTCTCAGCTGCTTTTTTTTTCTTTTTTGTTAATTGATTGTACTCCACAAATGGAAAAAAAAATCCAAGTTGTATTTTACCTGTTGTAAATTAAATCAATTATTAACTCTTTTTCAATAATGTAAATGCTGATTTTGAAGAATCTTGAAATATTTCCAAATACATAAATTGGTCTTAGTGCACTGAGACACAGAAGTTTACAAGTAAGGCCACAGGGATACTTGGGCAGATATTGGTTAAATGACAGATACTGGCAGATAATGACAATATTGTGAAGTCACAATGCTTTAAGGATACAAGTGAGATAAACTTTGTGTGTAGATATCAGACAGTTTTATCAGATCAACTAATACACATGGAAAAGCAGAGAGGGGCCTGGAGAGGGGGTTATGGCTTTGAGCATCTCCACTCAGCCAGGAAAGTCAGACAAAGCTCCCACTAACCTTAGGTTAACCAGGGGGACCACTCTTCAGTGCTTGCAGATTGAGGGTTTCGTTTTAAATTGCCAGCCTTTAAAACTGTTGATAATTTCTCTCTTTTTCTTTTTTTTTTTTTTTTTTAACTTGGATACATTTTATTATGCATGTTCAGCTCTGACAATGAGTTTTCTGATTAGTTTTAAGGTTAAGTGAAATGAATATTACCAAAATTTTTGTCCTTTGCTGACTCTGCTTTTTAAAGTGATACTGTTTTTTAAAGGATTTACACCCTAAAATCTCTTTTAAACAAACATTATGCTCACAAAATAGGAGCTAAATAATAAAAACAAAATCCTCAATCTCATTTGTTCCAAACAGATTTAACTTTAAATCTTGTAAATATGAGGTGTGTGATATGAGGAAGTAAAACTGCAATTTTGTAAATCAGAGAATAGAAAGGGTGAAAGGTGGTTTTGTTTGTTTGGTGTGTTGTTATTTTAATTACCTGAAGGCATATTATAATCGGGCAAATCACAATTTACACAACTGCTAGTTAGAATAGTGAAAATGGTCAAGGGCAAGTACTGCATGTGTGCCATTGAACCAAACAGAAAATTATAATTTAAAAAAAGGGGGGGAGGGGAAGAAAATAAAAGAAAGACAAAAATAAAATGTATTCAATGCAGGTAGACACATTCCATGCACTTGGGCTTTGATTTCATTAATGTTGTGAGAACTGAACACACCCCAATCCAAAGAAAGAAAGGGGGGAAAAGAAAGAAAGAAGAGAGAAAGCAAGGTTCGCTTGGCAAAGCATCCAGTGTTTTTTGTGGTTTGTATATCAAAATACTGAAAAGTTTGCAAGTTACCATGTAAATTTTTTAAAACTTTTTCCTCCTTTGAGTATGCTAAAGCAGTAAGTATCCCCTTCCGATGCCACTAGCACAGATAGTCTATATTGCTGCTACTCTAGTTTAAAAAGCAAGTTCTTTCTAAAATCCTGTTTAAGTATGCATGCAGCACTGCTGATTTCAATGGAGTAGACCACATATAGGACAAGAATTTGGCCCACAGGGTTTAACATTTAAAAAAATGTATTACTAACAAACATGACTAAGTATATTTAAAGAGCAGCTTCATGATTCTGCACAAGTGTTTTCTGAAATGGTCTAAAAGAAGGTCTAAAACTTACCACACAAGTCAGGTCTCTTGATACATCCACTAGTTGCTGTGCTACTTGCAAGTCCATTAAAGGCTGCTAAGCCATCAGAGCTGTAAGCTCTTAGGACTGACAACATGTTCATCTGCTTCTCCAGGACCTGCGGCCCCTGAACTTGTTCGGGTTTCATCACTTCTTGTGCAGTTTCGTGTGAGGAGAGAAGATTCTGACTGTGCCACTGCTTTTCTGAAGCTTGTGGCAGTGGTGATACAAGCCCTTGTGTGGGTTGTGAGGTGACTGCACTTTGTATATTGTCACCTCCTTCACTGCTTTCTTTATTTAGGGCAGACAACTGCTTATTCATAATGTCTGGTTCTGTGTCAATGTCCTCATCTTCAATGTTTTCTTCCTTGGAAGATTCCATATCCTCAGATGAAGCTATGTCAGAAAGGTCATCAATAGCACTTTTATTTACAGAGTCAGAGAGCAGAATATTTGGGTCATCTTCAGATTGTGTTTTTATTTCAGATTCATTACTGGTGCAAGAATTTTGTGTTCCCGTGCCAATAACACCAGGATAAACACCGAACTGCTTATAGAAGTCTGTTGTAAAATTACAAAAAGTGGATTCCATGTGGCTGGGCCAGGCAGTGCTCTTTTGCTCTCCCAGGGTCTCTTTATTTTGTCCTTGGGTCATTTTCTCAGAAGCTGAGTCCAGCTGGCTCAGCATGTTTGAAACTCCTGCCTCCTTGCTGGACTGCACAGAGGAGGGGAGCAAGCTCACTTTGTTCACCGAGGCTGAAACTTCTCTGGACTGCTCCTTGTTGTTGCCTATGATGTTGTCTTTGCGTTTAGCCTTGCCCAAGTGATTAGCTTGGAGGTGCAGAGCCATTAGCTCCATGGATGAAGTTGTAAAGGAACAAAATAAGCAGCCATGCCAAGCAATATTGTCCTGTACAGTGACAGAGGAACCTGGCAGGGAGGCTGCATCGGGCCTTACTGATAAGTCCAGAGGTTCGTATTGCGACTTTTCTGTTTTCCGCTGTGAGGACTTGCTATTTATCTTCTCCTCACCACCATCTGAGCCCAGAGCTTTTGCTGAAAGTGGATCTGGGAGAGCTTTATCCTTCATTTCTTTTTCTTTCTTCAAAGAACTCAGGACAAAGCTGTCCATGAAAGCTTGCAAAGACCCTTGAAAGTTCACACCGTTCCCGACCATGCTCTGGTAAGCACGGCCAAGTTCAGAGAAGTGTGTTCCTTTGGAAGATATGTCTGAACCCTTCATATTTTCTGAAGATCCTTCAGATGACATGCCAGCTGCTTGTCCTTGCTGATCTCCAGAAGACAGCATTCCTGATGTCCACTGCTGTGAGACCATGCCACTTCGGAAGTCGATGCCAGGAAGTCCCTTGAAGGCTCCTCTCAATATGTCCGGCCTAATAAACACAGAACTCTTACTTGGTGTCTCCTCCTTGTGTTCCTGACTTGCACTCTGCCCAGAGAGTGGTCCTGCTCCGTTCTGTCGCTCCCGATGGTGTCGTTCCAAGTGGTATTTGAGGGATGCAGACTGAGTACCAGCATAGTCACAATGTGGACACTTGTAAGGCTTCTCACCTATAGGTGTGGACAAAGAGGAAAATATAAAGAGAGTTAACTGTACTTTGGTCTATGGATGAGCAGAGAAATTAAAAAATCAGCATTAGCTGCTTAAAAACAAGAAGATCTTGGTACTAATATTTCATTTTTTTAAAAAGAACCACCTTTAATCGAAGACTAATTCATGAACTGAGTGCTTCTAAAATGGGTTTTCAGAATGTGGGGCTATTCAGGAATGACCTGGGTATCTACACACAATTAGACATCCTTTTCTTAATCTAACATGTAGAAAACTGTTGTAGAATTAAAAGCTATGATTATGAAAATGAAGCATAACAATTTCAACCACAGTAATCATTAAAAGTACAAGTTAAAGAAAAAAAAAAAGGAGACAAAGAATGTAACAAATGGATGGTTGCAATATTTTGTGTATACAATTGCTCTAAAATTTGTTTAAATTATACACATGGAAACCATTTTTAAACCTAAAAATTTTATGGCACTGTTACGCAAGACTGAAATGAATGATTTAAGTCTTGCTCTGCAGTAAATCATGGATATAATTAGCAAATGGCATACTGCACAAGTAATTTATCATTATTTGGAGGGCACCATTCCAGAAGGATTCAAAGATCTGCAGACCTACTGCATTGTTTCTAAATAAAGAACTATAAATACAGATTTCATAAAATATTAATATCATTACACTACACTATGATTGCAGCACATAAGAACATATAGTTAAAATAAAAGGTAGTCTGTAAAAAAGAAATTGAGTAATAAGAAGTACAAAATATATTTAGTTTCTGTATTTGAAATTAGTATTATCTAGTGGTTTTTGCAGTCTTCTAATTTTGTACTAATGGCATTTCTAAGGCTCAAGTAGTAAATTGTGTAATTCACCTACCATAAGCACTCTTCTAGGTTTGGCTTGAATAGAGTTTTAAAACATATAAGATGGTTTCCATGAATTAAATAAATATTTGAAGCCCACACTAAACTTTTATTGTTCTTCCTATACTTTCAAAGAGGTAGAAGATTTTACACATATAATAAATATTCACATAGAATCATAAAGACATATCCGAAAAGAATGTACATCTAAGCAAAGGTATATCTAAATTTTTGCAGAACACTGCTAGCAGTGCGGAATTTCTTTTAAAGGAAAAAGTATGGAAATTCTCACTAAAAGAGACAGAAATCTGAAAGACCTGCAAGCTGTCAACACTGGAAATTGTTTCTATGAGGGAGCTTTGCAAGAAGAAGAAACTGTTTTCTCTAGGTAGCTTTTTTTTTTTCCTAAGTGATACAAAAGACAAAGGCAAGCCTCTCCAAATGGTATAATGGAAATATTTGTTTTGAAAACTTCCTCCACAGTAAAAATGCTGTATAATATATTGTAGACCACCAAACCAGCTGGAAAGTTTTCCGCTTTCAAATAACCTCAAAATCTGCTAAAAACAAAATTGAAAAGCTTTCAAACTTCTGCTATTTAAGCTAGAGGCTCAATTGAAGGGCTGGTAAATATTGGGAAGCTGCTGCTCTCGGTGATGGCAGGAATTTACTAATGAGATGTGAGCCTGGAACACTCCCATGGCCATGGAGCTCTGCACGAGAGCTTGCTGACATGAACAGGGGCTGGATACGTGCTGTGGTCCAGCCAGGGCTGAAGCACCTTCAGAGCAGTGGAAATTCTAAATCCATAACGTAATCCTGGAGCTAAACGGTGAGACATGAGAGCTTTATATCAAACCACATCAATCGACCTTTTTAGAGGAGAAAAGTGCAGAACCTCAAACAAGAGGGGCTCAGCAGAGGGAGAGGTAGTAATTAGAGTGGTTCATGCTTTAGGCTTCGGTCCACACAGCTTAACAGAAGAAATCAAATTGAAACATTTCAATGAAACTTCTGGGTCTTTCCCAATCACCTAATTAAGCTCTGGCGCTTCACTGATGAGGAGCAGGGGCTGTGTTTAGTGGGAGTTGTGCAGAACAGTTCCTATTGAACCTCAAACCTGAGACAGAACACATCTGTCTGGGCTTCCCTAGTCCCAGGTGGGCACCTGAGCACACACCCACCCATCGCAGGCCTTTGAGCACAGGACAAGGGGACAGAAGACACTGGCTGTCTGTTTGTTTGCATTTCTGCAGGGCTGTTTGGGAGTGTGCAAACTCTGACAGCTGTGCTGCCAGAACAGGGACAGACAGTAATGCTGGGTTTGCAGCATCTACACCCTGTAGTATTTTTGGAGCCGCTTTCAGTTCTGATGTTTGTCCCACCAGTTACTGTCAGCAGTCACTAGTGACTCCTAACACAACTGAAGTAATTGAGGTGTTGCCTGAAACATAATGAGACTGGTGAAAAACAAGTGCCAGACTCTGCAGGGTTAAATGTTCTCACTTTTGAATTTTCACTCCTCTTAATTGAAAAGCTCTTCCTCAGCATCCCCTATGCCTTTATGGAAATCTTTAACACAATTATATTGAGCACTTCCTTTTATTCTCACGATAGTTCAGTGTGTTTGCATTACACATCAAGTGGCACCATCAAAAAGTGTGTCCCAGCATTGCAGGCACTACATCAACTGCTGAGAACTATTGCAGGGAGAAGGAGAAATTTGTAATATAGTCTGTACTGATGTTGCTAAAAACATACAGAAACTGCTTAAAGCAGCATGTATGTGTAAAAATGGGTACAAGTAAATTTTAAAATGCTAACTAGAGAAAACACTAGTTCTATTTTGTACTTCTAAAAGTACCTTCAGTCTACAGCCCTGGGCACAACATACTCTTACTGAGTTGCTAAGCCTTGAAGTCATTCCATTTTCTGCTCTAAGGCCTCTCCACAGAGTGAGCTTGCTTTCAGCAGAGGAGATCTGCACACAGCTCGCCACCAATGCCATGAGCGTTGGACTGAAAGAAGACACTGACTGAGAGAGTGTGATAAAAAGTTCAAATCTCTCCCTGCCTTGGTGTGCAGCCTCTGTGGTGCTCCCATCCCTCACATGGCCAGAAATGAGATCTAAAGCTGAAGGTCTGAAATTGAACTCAACAGGAGGCAACACACTGTGCCACCTTTGCAATACAGGACTGGCCAAACAGCCTTGTTCAAAGGGAGCTATTCAAAACCTCGCTGTTCTCTTCCAGATCCAAATACTGGCAGTGGTTAGTTTACTTCAAAGCAATCTTAAATGCTGCTATTTCAAGGGCAGGCATTGGGAGGAAGCAGTAGGATGGAGTCAATCATCTTTGAATCTTTTTAATTTAGTCTGTCAGTATTTCCTAAATTCAGTAATTGTGCAGTTATTTTGATGCTACTTCATCCATTCTTATTAATAACCAGCTACACTCTGTGTAAGACCCTGTACAAATGACAAAACAGAGTTATAAACTGCTGTTAGAAAAATCCCAGTCTAACCTCAAACCAAGCCAGTCTCAATGGAAAACCCAAAGCTCCACTAATTTTCAGGATTCTATCAGAGCATGCAGTAGTACATGTCCAAAGAAGACTGCAGGGGACAAGGGAGGTAGGCTATCATTCTTGTTAGAAGACAACCTGTTTGTGTCTCATACTTGGAGGAAAGGTTTCAGAGAATTCATCCTAGTGTAATGACTACCCTGGTATTATTGCCAAGAGCAGTGTCTGGATGAGTTATTTAACACTTAATATCAGTTCACATAAATTAACGTTGCCACGTAGGAGTGAGGGAACATGACTTTTCCAAAATAATTTTCTGCATTTCATATCCAAGGGTCATTTTTCATTGTTCACAAAGGCAATGGCCACCCTGAATCTGCTAATTCTCTGGCCCTGTTTGCATGCCAGCAAACTTTTTCACAATGGAGTAGGATGAGACAATATTCCAGAATGTACAATTAACAAAACCAAAAAATCTTATAGGCAATACCTTATCTGGGCAGCATAATCACACAGTTCTGATCTACCTACTGCTCTGGTTTACAAGACACAAGATATCTCAGAGGAACTATTTTACATCAGGATAAAGTAAAACAATACAAATTCAATGCTGCTTATAAAATCTGCACAAAAGCTTGGTAGATAACTGGAAACAGACATGTTGCCCAGTAGAAACAAGTCTAATTGTGTAGCAGGTTTATAAAGCACCCAGCTGTATAACCTAGGCAGGACAACCCCAGTCCTGCTCTGAACAAAATCTGACCCTACTGGTCAGGGGAACCATCTGCTATGGGCTGTGAAAGGAGCCCACAGCCAGATTATAACTAGATTTACAGATTTTAAGGCCAGAAGGGACAATTATGATCATCTAGTCTTATCTGTTCTACAACACAAGCCAAAGATCCTCACGCGATAATTCCAGCATCAGAACGTAAATACATTTTGAAACAAAACTGACTTACTTTAGTTCAAACAAATGATGTTTCAACAATGGCAGTGAATAAGACTCCAACATGTCCCTAGGTAAACTGTTTGACTGATTAAGTATTTTTACTGCTCAATATGTGTGCCTTATTTCTAGCTTGAATTTGTCCATTGTTTGCTTCCTGCTGCTGAACATTGCTACATTTTTCCCTGTTAGACTGAACAGATTTTTTAAAATTAAAAAGTCTGTTTCCTGAGGAAGGTATTTGCAGACAGCAAAACAGTCACTTCTTCACCTTCTCTCATCCTTGAGTGGAACATCGTTCCCAATTTTTCAGTGTCCTTTTAAATTAGGGGTACCAACTAAAGCTTTGATGAAATTTCAACTTGATAGCTATTTTATACAGTCCAAGACTGTGTTTACATCCATAGATTTAGCAATCAACTAAGAGCTCATATTCTCTTGCTTCTCTACCGCAGTCCCAGGCCCAGTTCATCATCTCCTCTAGTATTTTTTCCTTTACATGTTGCTGATTTAAAATTCATATTGTAGAAAAGAGCCCACTTGACTAAGTGACTAATCAGTGCCTCCCCATGATTTTTAGCATCTTACCATTTTTGTGCCATTGGTAAATTTTATGAACAGTGATTTTTATATAGTCTTCCAAATAATGACGAAATACCAAATAGATGGAGCTGAAAGCACTGCTGTGGAACTGAGAGTTTATGTGTCATTTCATCTCTGCATACTGATTTTTGGGGGATTTTTTTTCTGTGTGTGTGTGGTTGTTTGGTTGTTGTTGTTGGGTTTTTTGTTTGGGGGATTTTCACATAGAAGAGGCTAGTTTTATGAGAAGAAACTTGATAAAACTTCTTTTCATAAAATAAAATTGAATTAACTATGCAATCAATTTTCAATTAATTAACCAGTTCATTCTGTAATTTTACCCCAAACTTTTTTCAGGGTAGTCCTAATTTCAAAGTCTTAATATTCTTTCTTTTGGGAAATACAGGAATAGCCAGAGCTTTTTCACCACTACAAGTGCTCTGGATCTTGCTCTATGTTCCACAATGGTTTTTGGGCATTTTTTTTCAAGGAACTTTAATGATTTGGAGAGCTCTTCAGCCAGGGTTTCAGGGTTTTAAAGATTTTATCTATAAGTTATCCAGTCTCATTCATTCTAAAAAATATTAAAATGCAGTGGGCTACAGCATAACAGCCTCATTACTTAATGGGGACATAACTGTGTCATTGGGAAATGCTTATGAGAACCATCATGCCTATTTCTGAGAACAGAGCAGAAGAGTATTTAGTCTTCTATACCTTGATTGATAATTTCTTATCTTGTCCAGTACTAGCAAGATACGAATTGTTTGGCCTGCCAGATCCACAGAATTTTATCCCATTTCCATAACCCTTCTAGACACATACATATTTCTTACTATTGCTTTAGCTTCCCTTATCAAATTTCTTTACTTCTATTTATTTAAAATTAGTGCTTTGAGCTTCTTTGTTAGTCTTTCATATTTAACATACAGCTGCTTAACAATCTGTCCTGCACCCCACACTCCCCTTCCCCACTGAATACCCCCCTCTCCCTTTTAAATAAGATTTCATGAATTGTCTGTGGATTGTGCCCTTCTGCTCCTCGTGGTGCTGTTCCTCAGTACAGTGACAGCTGTGCACCAGGGCAAGAACCCCAGCCCCAAACTCCTGGCAGCCCCTCTTGCAGTGGGGCTGTGGCAGTCACTTGGGGACAATGTGAGTTGCAATTCGACCTCACACGTTTCTTAACAAGCTACAGTTTGCTTTCATGCAAAGCAAATGAAATCAAATATCTTATAATTCCAGAGAATACTGCTTAATGAAAATATTGAAAACATTTTCCAGCATTTTTTATTTTACCATTGAAACAGTTATTGATAACCTATTTTATCCATTGTGCAGTAGATATTTTAGAAATGAATTGCTGTGTGGTTTAATTAGTTCATTATTATGCCTATTCTTACACGGTAATTTCTTTTATCCTTCTAATCATTCACTTCACACTTTTTAAACCAAATGGAATATCAAAGGTTCTGTAGGATTATTTTTGGATCCTGCACATGTTTCACCACACAATTAATCTGTTTGTCAGAAATACTAGTTAACTTCTTCTCTTTACTACTTTCCTTTACTAGTCATTTTTCTCTATTATATAAGATGAAGCTACCTGTAACAGGACAGAATTTTGATGGTTTTACTCATTTTATTATATATTTTTCATCTGTACACTTGCCATCACTATAAAATATTTTAATTTTTATAAACTTTTATAATTGAATATTTTCCTTTATTTATATCTCATCTGCAATATTTATTCAGTCTTTTTACATGTCTTTACTCAGTTAAAATGCAGAGAGATAAATATGGTTGTTACTTTGCAGGGAAGATTCAGTACATTAATATAAACTGTACACAATTCCCCCAAAGCATATATATACGTTGTAAACCTGAAGACTTTTTACACAGCTGCTTATTGCTAAACAGTGCCTTGTCCAGAAGGGGACAATCTGTGTCTCTAATTGCTGTCACTGAAGCTGAGATTCATTATGTGACTTTCCCATTAAAATGTGAGCATTAATTTGTATAATGAAATATCACCCACTGCAGTGTTCATTAGCCATGCCCTACTGTATACTGCACATTGTTAGCTACCTAGAAACTGTAGTTAATTTCACTAATGGATATTTCCCTACTTAGTGTTTGGTAGGAAATTTATACTGTAACATTACCTCTTAAACTTTTAAGGAAATTTAAATTCAATCAATTATTTTCAACAAAAGTTTGGGATGTCATTAAGACAGGAGAAAAGGCATTCTGTACAATGTTAAGGATGGGAAATCTGGAGGAATCTAGAGAAATGAAAAGTCCTTTTAGTTCATCTTAGAAATGTAAGAATAAAGGATGTTCAATACCAAAATTGTCTCCTCTTGGAGCACACATACCCATTTTCCTTAATTATTCATATTGCTCATCCCACTACAAGCGCCTTCAGAGAATGGCAACAGGCAGTCTTTTTTTAGGAAGGAAATGTGAATTGAATTCATTTAAAACAGCACCATTTTTACTGTATTTCATCAGTTCATCTAAGCATGGTTTAAAATTGGCTAGTCACATTTCCAAGGGAAAATGCAGTAACACTGTAAATGCATATAATACATCTAATATATGCTAGATGTGTGTCATACATATCGTAACAGACTCTCAGTCAATGGACACAGCCCTGCCAAGTTTTTTCTTCCTATTCATCTCTTTCTTAGGTTCCTTCTGTTTAGCACAATCCAAACCATCTTCCCTTTGCTCATGCACATTATCCTTTTTTTCCTCACTCGAGGGATTTAATTTTATCTGTCATACTGGGAATATACCTGAGCATCTAATGACAGCACAAACCCAAACTGGTCTATATCTGCAGTGGCCTCTGAGGGCTCATACAAGGTGCAAAGGGGTGCTAGAGCCAATCTGAAACCATCTCCTACATAATGTGCCCCCTGTCAAAGGTAGGACATAAGAAACTTTAATTTCTTACATTTAACTGTTTCTGCACAGTCCAAAGGTCAAGGCATGCAATATAAAGCTCACAGCACTTATTGTGGTTCAAGGGGGTTGAAAGTGCTCAGGAACATATAGGAGATGCTCAGGTCCCTGAATGAAGGGACCTTGAGCTGCTGCCTCCAGCAGGGCAAAATGACAACCCTAGAAACACCTGTATATGGCACATTATAGGTCTGAGACACTCAGATGGTTTTCTTTTTCACAAAAACTGAGCATCTCCAAGCTTTTTGTGTTACAACCTCCTCAGCTGTGTGAGGCTTTATTTTATAGCAAGGAGGCTGACTCCCAAAGTGAGCAGGCCCCCCGTGCCTGCCATGCACTGCTGTGCACAGACACATCCTGCCCCTGCCTCTCCTCCCCAGAGAGTTTGTGTGAGCTGGGAGGGCAGCACAGCCCATCTCCAGCCACTGGTCAGCACAGAGAACTCATCTAAGAGGGCACAAGGAGTTCTGCCTGTCCTCTCTAAGACCAAAGGCTCACAAGCATTTTGGCCTGAAAATCCTTCCTCTCTCCATTCAAGGCTGTCTCAGGGAATTGTCTCATCCATCAGCTGCTTTTAGAGCAAGAAAGAGGAGAAACTGATTTTACATAATGATGTCCTTTTCCTCTTATCACATGGGAACAATCAGAAATCATATCTTACTATCTTCCCCTTAAAGCTCTTCCTTCCTGAATATCCCAGAGCTAGATAAGGAAAATCTTCTACAGTTGCGTTGGGACAAAACTGAGTGTGCTAAATAAAACTTTGACTTGTTTTTTGGTTTTTTTTTCTCCTTCACAGGCTTATTATGTGATAGCAAACTACACAGAAACCAGGGCTCAGTGTGGAGTAGGTTGCAACCATAAAATATCCAACAGGAAAAAGAAGCAACCCAAGCCACTGGCTAATTCTTCAAAAACAGAGCACAGCTTCCTCCTC
The DNA here is from genome assembly GCA_013397295.1 of Polioptila caerulea. Taxonomy (NCBI): domain Eukaryota; kingdom Metazoa; phylum Chordata; class Aves; order Passeriformes; family Certhiidae; genus Polioptila; species Polioptila caerulea. The sequence goes on along the minus strand of VYXF01000626.1, from coordinate 673,084 downwards.
TTGTGCAAGATGAAGCTGCTCCTCCAGCTTTTTTGGGCCAATTGCCACAGAAGCACCTCCTGGCTGGATCAGACTTTGGGTCTGCTCTTGGCATGAGCACCAAACCCAGGCGGTCGGGTGCCTCCAAACACACAGATGTTCCAAGGAACCTGACTTCTGCTGAGCTGCTTGAGCTCATCTCTAACAAACAGGTGCTGTGAGAACAAGAACAGTAATTGAGTTAATGTAGTGGAGAAATACAGTAAAGTGTTTTTTATCAGTCAGTTATATGATCCAGGTGTATAATAAAGACAGAGTGTGACATAAAAGGCAGGAAACTGTCCCTGAGAAGTATGAGCTAACCAATATTTGTTTAATAACTGGTATCTATTACATCGTTTCCACTTACTGTAAAGCAAATTAATTTTTATTTAATAACTCTAGTAATTTGCCAATTTACATTTTTATATTATTTATTGAGATTATTTCCAATATGTAAAACATTGCTTCACTTAAACATACTCTTGTCATTATTTACAAATACTTTGTTCTCAACCTAATGGAAATTGATCTTTACCTATTTTAAAATTATAATGATTTTTAAAGACATTGTAAATGTTGTTTTCATAGTTTCTTTTAAAAAAATTTTTGTTATATTATACAGTTTATTTTTTTCTTGTTTTAATTTTCTTTAGTCAGTATTAATATGCAATTTTATGGAATATTTCCATTGTAATTAATTTATTTTCTATTAGTTCTAAGGCACAAATACCAAATGTATAATCACTGCCATGTTTAACATAAGAACAAAGTGCTCACTATATAATAAAACAAAGTGAAGGGATGAGTAACCTCATGTTATTTTGAATAATTTTTTTTTGCCTCTCAAATACTAAAAATGCCAAACTCCTTAACCTCCAGAGTTAAGGAGTTTGGCATTTTTTATTATTTTCCAATAAAATAACTGCAATTTCTTTACTTTTACTATATTGGGGAGCATACAAATAGGGTTTTCACTGGGTTTCTTCTTTCTCCTTCCTCCCCCCACCAAAGTTCAAGACAATTGAAGAATATTCTTGCCCTAAATGGTTTGCAATCCAATCAGGCAAAACAACATTAGGGTGCCAGATTTTAAATTTCAGCGTGGTACCCTCCTACTCCACAATGCAAAAAAAGAAGAATAAAAATACAGTGAACAAAGTTTCCCATTTCAACAATGATATTTTTTCCTTTAAATCTTTTTAATTTTCTATTTTTCAAAATCAGGCCTCGCAATCACAAACCCAACATTAAATATCAGACCTGTGCAGGCACATAGGACAAACATGACTGCTGACTTTGGAAAGGGAGGGAAACATTGCTTATCTAGTACTTCAGTGAAATGAAAATTAAAGTGAAGTTTTTCAGGTAGGAGGCATAACTGGAATGTATTTCTTCATGTAATTATTTTACCTTCCTCTTAGGAAAGTAGCAGTTAAATTCTGAAATTCAATTAAAATAAGTTTAAAAAGAAAATTAAAATTATGGGACCTATTATGGCTGTTTCCAAGAAGAGGTATCCCAAATCTCAAGTTTTAAATACTGTCCCAAAGCCTACCATGACAATTAACACTGGGAAGAAAACAGGATCCTATTGACCATATACAGAATTTCAAATGATGTCAACAGGACCGGAGGATTACAACATTTGATGTCAGAATTTAATTATGGATAAAGTCTTTTTAAACACATACTCTGTCTCTACATGGACATATGTACTTTCAAGCAAAGAAAATATTAAAATTTAACTGGAGTGGCTGGAAATAGCTAGTATTGAGAGCAGTCCTCCCAGTGAGAGAAATACCAAAACAAAGTGAGTGTGCAGCCCAGTAGCAAATCTCTGTAGGGTAAAATGCTCTGATTGTTACTGAAATAAAATATGGGAAATTTTACCATGGTGCAAAGCATGATAAGTTTTATTACTTACAAGTACTAAGTCGCGTGAGTTCTAGTGGGGAGAAAAAAAGCAGATCTGTGAAGCTGATGCATTCATATGAACAGTGAGAGGTTAAAAATGAGCATGCTGAATGGAACAAAAATAGTAACAGAGAAAAACATACAGAATCCCTAAGCAGATGCTAAGGAAGGCCTTTGAAGCAGTTAGTATAACTAAGTCTGAAACCAATAGGCTTATGCCTATTGAAGGACAAGGGTAATTGAAGGAAACAGTGATGAAGCAGGGAAGGAGACAGAAATAACCTCAACTGGGAAAAGATGATTCTATTAAAGTGGTCTTTATCCAACAACACATTCCTTGTGCTTTTATTTAAGGCTGTCATACATCTTTCTCAAAAGACTTTCTCCAACTAATAAATCCAAATCTGCAGTGGGAATTAAGGCTCCTAGGCACAATTCAAGTCAACCCCCAGACACACGTGGCTCGTGCCCAGTGCTCCACTCCCTTGTTCCTCTCACCTGTGTGTATTCTCAAGTGGACCTTTAAGTGGTGGGATGTTCTGAAAGTTTTTCCACAATATGGGCAGTCTTTCATGGCAGAACCAAGGCTCCTGTCTCTCAGTAAAGCTGGCTGCTGGACTCCTACAGATCTCCCAGCTTCTTCTCCAATGTCTGCAACACAGAAATGTTCTCACATCACTTCAGCACATGTCAGAAGTTGTTCTCACTAAAACTGCTAACACAACACAAAGTTAAACATGTCAATACTACACCTGTCTATTTCATTCTTTAAATCTGACAGAATGCTGACAATTCATGTATTTTCTTGTTATTGTCTTAAATTATTTCATCTTTCCTATCATGATTTTAAGCAGCATATGGTACCTTTATATACTGAATTATACAAGAAAAGAAACAGCTGTGTCAGCAGCTGGTTTGATTTCTTCTTTTGCTTAGTTCCTATTAATTTTTTCCCCAAAAGTTTGAGATTGTTGTGTTTTTTGAGTCTATTTAATTTATAAGTATTGTGAAAACCTGTAGGCTTTTAGAGGGAAAAAGTTTGCACCGTGCATTAAAACCTCTTAAAAGAAAAGAATTGCACTGACAATGTCTACATGCAAAGCCTAACCTACATCCTCTGTGACATCTCAGCACTGGAATTACAACAGGCGACCTAGAGGGTGGCCTGATATCATGTGAAAAATAATGAAAAAACTGGTCAGATGAGGGGGAATTCCATCTCCCTCTCACCCACAGCTCCTGTGTTTTCTCCTTCAGAGTTCACAGCTACACTTATTCTTTGCATCATAACACAATGGGAGGGACTCCAGGACATCTCTTCTCTCTCATGACATAAAGAAACAGTCATTTCAGCCATCTTGAATGAACTGCTTTTATCCAAGCAGGCAAAGAATAAAATAACTTACAAAAGATTGACATGAAAATTTCAAAAAAAATTGTAAGGCAATAAAAAAAAGTCATTATTCAAACCACACAAGGCTCATCCATCATCTTGTAGACAGAGGGTCATGTAATATCACTGTAGGCATCAATTCAATCTCACTACAAGCACCAATTCATGATTTCACCAAAAACCATGGCAAATGTTGAAGCTGTGACCCGGATTGACACTCCTGGCACGTCAGGAGCAGGACACATGGACACAGCATCACACCCTGTGCAGAGCTGAGCTATCTGGGTTACATCCAGGTGGGGAGCACAGAGTTAAAACCTGCATGCAGAGTCTTGATTATTTCCACCATAAACTACTGACTAAAAATGTTCTGTCTTTACCCATTTGACATGTAACTAAAGCTGTCAGGAAACATAGTGCAGCTTACACAGCATTGCCTTTTAAATGGAGGTAATGGCACATAAGAAAGACTTAAATATTTGGCTCCAATAAAATTTATTCTCACGGTAGCAGAGACACAAATACCACATTTCTGGAAAAGGTAACACTAACAGGCATTTCAGTATGTATTATAAAATCATTCCTCTAAACTATTTTGCTTAAAGCTGAAAGAAGGAGATGATAGAGCTATTAAAAAAAATACATATATATATTTATATATATATATAAATGCTTATCAGTCATGTACTTAATCAAGCTATTACTACCTTTCAAAATGCAAATCTGATAGTTTTCACATCACATTCTTTTTTAACATTTTCTAACTTCTTAAACTGCAGAGTTAAAGCATAATATTTAAGTTAGAAAGCTAGTAAATACCATTTTGAATTATCTTCAAGTAAGTAAAGTTGCATACTACAGGAGTCAATTTTGTCTTTGTGAGTCTAGAAAAACATACATAGGTGCTAGCCTATAATTCCAATATCCCTAAAGAGTTTATATTTTCTCTGTTTTTAGTCCTCAAAAGATGTATATAAGTATGGCTTAAGCTTCTTTGAGAAAAAAAAAAATTTAATTCCTGAGTGCAAAAAGATTTTTCTGAAGTGCAAAAGACGGAATGCATGATGATAAACTGCAGGATTTTATTTTGATTTTCAGTAAATACTATATGATGATTATAGATAAACATATAGATAAAGTTAACAAGCCACTCAGGAGGAATTTACAGAATAAGTCTACTAGCTATGTTTTGCTATATGTCACTCTAAATGATGGCCTGTTATCCATTTGCCTTTTATCTTTCTATCTAGAATATGTGTGGCCCAATAAAAAAGAATAAATTTGTAAGATGAACAGCTCTCTTTGCAGATTTAAGAGTCTAATTTTCACTTTACACAAAATTGAATTTTTTCAAGGGAGCAAGACGATGGAGTTTACTCTAGCACTAATCCCTCTGAAAAAAGCAAACTGAAAACAACAATGAAGCAAAGAAAGATGTGGGTGGTCTGAAGAGTTCTCTTTTAGATTTAAGTAGACATACAGTAGATAGCTCCAAAGGCTTTACTCCAACAGGGGCCTTACCTTGAAGAATTTTTCTTCCCACAGTGAAAGCATTCCTAAGACTTTAAAGCTGGGCTGAGGGGTTTTCTTTTGAATTCCTCTGCCTACAAAGCCCACCGAAGCGCTGGAGGCCATCGCTACCTGAATGAGCAGCTTTACATCCAAGTTCTTTTATTTCAAACAATGCAAAGATATGTTCAAGGCTGCCGACTCTCCCCATCAAATGCTAGCCCAGCTTCTTACTAGGGCCCCATTTTGGCACATTGTACCTCTTTGTCAAAGCACTTAAGTTTAAAATGCGCTTAACTTTAAAATGTGTTTAAGTCTCACTGACTCTGCTACCAAGGTTTTCTTGTACTGAGTCTCTCAAACATGATCTCTGGAAACTAAGGATGAAGAGAAGAGACTGACAAGAAAAAAGTTAAGAGGTAAACTGAAGAATACAGACTATGACAACATCAGAATACGTGGGAAACAAAAAATCCTCAGCTTTATCAGTAATTGTGCATTCTACACCTCTGGTGTTCCCCCTTCTCCTATTATTGAAAGCCCCTTCACAAGCAGAAACCCTCAGTTCTGTTAAATTGTGCAAAAATATAGCAAAAAGTAGTTTTACATATCTGCAGCACTAGGATTGGCCTCTCCAAACTAATTTATGATTTACTCAGGATTTGAGCTATGGTTTGGGGAGCTTCTCAGTTCTGAGGATAAAAGATCAGGAAGGAAAGAGAAGAGTTACTTATCTTACAGCCATCGTGGTTCCCTGATTTATGTGGTCTATATGATGTGCACTTGATGCACGTGGGATTACACTGCTTTTTCTATTATCCATTTCCATTATAGGCAGGTCAGCATCCTGAATATCTTCCTGCCCATCCCAACCTTTCCTGATTAAAGTGCAGGAAATAAGAGCCTGAAGTATGATATAGATTTACATACAAGATGTGAGACTTCCGAGCCTTGCCTCTGAACTTATAATCCCTCTGATTCCCTTTCACATTGTGTTCCCTTTCACTTTGTGTTCACAGCAAAAGTCCTGGACAGAAATGTGAAAAGCAACATTAGGTTCTACATGTGAAACTGGTCTTTGTGCCAGTCCAAGGACAAGGAACAGCTGTGGGTGCCCAGCTGCTCTGTGTGCTGTACCTGCTGGGCAGGCAGAGAGTGCTCCCTGACACAGGACACAGAGGAATTCAGCCACAAAGCAGCTTCTGGAGAGGTATGACAGGGACATCTCCTGCATACCATGCCTCAGCTGCACTTAATGGGACTGTGCTCATGCCCTCACGGGGTAAATGCAAGGAAAGAAAGTTCACTCCAACATCTGTATCAGAGGTTGGTGATTAACCACATAACCAAAGAGCCAAATTCAGCCAAAATGTGAGCAATTTGGCACACAGACTGAAATGTAAATTAACCAATCCATAAGATTAGTATTTGAGGAATTGGCCTTCTTCAGACAGGTGCCCAGTTCTCAGGAGAGGAGGGCCTAAAAGCCACCCCTCATCTAGCAGGGAGATCAGGCTGGTTCCACAACACTGCTATGGGCAGAAAGGAAGTTCCCACTGAGACAGATAATCCCAACAAACAGTTTTGAAGCCAGGAGCACTTCTGCTTTTAGTAGAAGGTTAAAAGAAAGTGAGAAAGACACCAGTGAATTCTTTTTTACAGTCAATATCTAACTGCTGGTTATCAGAAATTGTCTAGCCAGAAATGAGCCATGGCCACGGCTGGCAGTGCCCTCAGCACTCAGGTACAGATGTCACAGAGGAGAAATTTTAACTTCAGTGGATACTGCCAGAAAAGAGAAGACAAACTTAGATGGACAGTGAGTCTGTGTACTCAAAGCAGAAGCTATCTAGGCAGTCATATGAGGAGCAAAAAGAAACAAATTCTTTGACATTCCTATATATGATCTGTAAGACTGGTCCACCTGTCTGGAATGAGCCCATAAACATGATTAGAAAAGAGTGGATTGCTTTTGTAAAAAGAAAATTGTTTTCACTCGGTTAGGCAGCAGCACTGACTTCAGTCATGATAGCAGCCAAATTCTGAAAGGAAAATCTACACACATGTCCCATAAATTTCACCAGAGTATTTATTTGTTGCGTGAATGTGAAGGAGCAGGGATTTGCAAAGAGGTGCTTTCATGTTCAAAGGAGCTAAATTGCAGCCCTCATGAAGACTAAATCATCAGTGAAGTCAGTTGGAATTTGTCAACACAAGGTTTGCCAAATTAGCCAAAAACAGGCAATCACATGGAAAAGGTAATCAACTCACAAAATAGGTAATCAGACTTACAAGTATGTGTTCGCTCTTGCACAATTATTGAAACTATTAAACAACCCTTTGAAAATGTGGCCAGAAGCCTTTAAAGCTGCACATAATCCCAGGTTTTCATATATTTCTGAAATACAAAATATTTGTAGTTCTTCAAACCTGCCTGTAAAAGTTAATGAAACATGGTGCAACGAGAAGTGGCAGTGACCACAGCTATTTTTTGATGACCTATAAACCACCCAGATTAGCCCATCTTGTGGCAGGAAACCTAACATCAAGAAAGGAGCTAGAGGATATGCAGTGTGTTAATCCTGTCACTGCTGTCAGCTGCTTGCAAGTATTCCTGAACTCAACCACCCTGGGAAGCAACATGGAATATGCCAAGTTGCTGGGAAGACAAGCTTTACCTTTCCTGCCTATCCCTAAGAGAAAGCTTTCATAATCCTGAAAATAGTGGAAAATAGGAATACAATTAGGGATATAATTAATCATATTTTTCTAGCTACCTGAAGTAGCTTCAATTAGTATCGTCCAATGTAAATGAGAACAGAATCTGGCCCTGTGCTCATAATTTGAAATTAGAACCCTATTAGTGGATGTCACTACACTTTTTTAGTAGTGAAGTTCATGGTTTAAAATGAAGGGTTCCAATATTACTAAATATTACAGCTATATTTTAGGCCTCCGGAAAGAGTTACGAATGTCTTAGGTCAGGAACAACTTGCTGTCTCTATTGTTTCATCAAGGATTTAGGTTTTATAATGACCTTATAAGGGAATCTTAAACTGTTACTATGGATTGGCAGAGAATTTGTTTAAACACAGAGCTATTTTAGAAGAGAATTGGAAAGGAGGCCTACTAGTGAGAAAACAGCATTCACATTGTTTGTATTATTAGAAATAAAGATTATACAAAGGTTCCACTGGTAAATAAAAAGATACCATGTCTGACATGAGAATTCCCTCTTAGTCCTCTGAACCACACAGACAGACAACATGCACAAACTGCCCTGCCTCTGCTAACAATTAGTCACTGGCTGAGTTAAACTTAAAATATAGTCTAAATTAAACTGAAGTAAAAGGGCCAGGATCATTTGTATGAGGCAAGACTTGCAGCTTGTAGAAGTGAGCAAATGGCAGTCACAGCAACACCTTGGGCTGCAGGGGAATAACTGGGTGTTGTTTCAAGCTCAACAGGAAGGGAGCCAAAATATTGTAAGCAATTTCTTAGTAAGTGGTGATGTGGTGGCTGCACACACACACCTTTAGCCCACTCCTGGAACACCACACACTTCAAGATTGGTGGTATTCACACTCCATGCATTCAAAACACTTTGTATGGCAATACTGTATGTGTGCAAAGTTATATCCTAGTGCTTTTCATTGGGGAACTCTGAGACACATGTAAAATCTGTATACACAGCACAGAGAGACATTAATGGAACACTTAAACAAAATTAAGATTTTGTTAATCACAAAATGTTTCTTATCCTCTTCTTTTCATTTCAATCAAATTCCCTACAGAGGTTTTTTTTCCTAGAGTTCTTAGCAGTCTTACTTTTCAATTTTTTCTAAAATTTTAAAACCTTTTAAGATAATCAGAGATCAAACACAGTTTCTGAGTACATCATTTTAGCTGTTTCATTTCTTTGAAGAATCATGTGACTAAAAGACATAGAAACTCAGATTAAGCACTTAAAAAACACAGGGTTGTTTACTTCAGCCTTTAGCTGACAGAGCTCAGTTTTGACCAAAAATTGAGCATGGTGGAAAAAAATATTTTTGAGAGAATATTTTTTATATGAGACCTCTTTAACTGTTTTGGTTTGGGTTTTATTTTAAGAAAGAAGACATCTTAAGCACCTTACAATATCTTTCATTTAACAGTTGGCAGAAGGAAACTCCCAGATGAATACTGGCCTGTGTCTTTCTCTTTAACCAGCTGAGTGATCCAAGCTTTTAATAAAGCTGTTCCAATTATTGTAAAAGTCATCTAGTACCTTATAGCCACAAATATTGACAGTTTATTGCACAATGCATTCATGGCATTTGAAGGTCACATCATACATAATACATACACTTTTATAAAATGTCTGGAACAAAGAGATACATGATCAGCAATTACATCTTACTATTCGAGGGTATGATTTTATACTTATTGAAAATGAAATACTATAAGAAATGCAAATTGTTAATAAAACAAAAAATAGTTCATTTTCTGTATTTATTGTTTTATTAATCAGCAGTACCAAGTTCAATTGTAGAAAATCAATGGAATGCCATTCATGCCTCAAGAATATTACAGTTAAATATCATTATCCTGCAAACCATCACACATATTCTCAGCACGAGAAGAAGTAAGGTTCAAATTGTAACCTCACTACTGTACACCTCTTCAGCCCTACTGAGCTCGATGTAACTTCAACACTTACATTTGAGTCTAGACTTCACCATATTATTACAATATCAGTTTTGATAAAATTGACTTGGAATAAAACTTAAAAGAGTGCTGAAGATTTTTTTTTTAATTTATGCACATGGACACATGTTAAACTTCTTCACCCTGTTCCAGTGCCCCTGACTTAAGGTCATTCTAAAAACCACATACACATGCACAAATGATGTAATTAAAAGTTATAAGTTTCATCTTATTCAGTCAGACCTGTGCACAGTCCTTCAGTGAATTCAATGGATATCAGAAATACACAGAGAAGAATCATGGAATGCTTGTTTTTGGTTACAGAGTCTTCACTTTTTTGATGTTACTATAGCTCCTGGGACCTCTAGCTAGAGGCAAGTGACCATGCATCACTACTTTGTTCCTCACTACATTATTGACCCAATACCATTTTTGGCAGTTTGTTTCCAAATTGCAGAATACAAAAGCTTTCTTCTGAAGCCCTTAACGTGCAAAACTCTCCCACCATCCAACCCCTTCACTGGATTTTCAGATTTGTCACTCCAAAATCATGACCTTGAAATCCCTCTTCTTTAACCTGACTGTAGAGCTGAAAGCACTTCCCATCCCAAATCACCTAGCTTGTTAGATGAGGTTCATGAAATTCCACTAGACTTGTGTAATCTTCCCACAGGAAAAAGAGGAGGCCTTAGAAGTGAATGTACTTTGCCATTTATCAGAATGTCATTTATCTAGCTTGCTCTTTTATCTGGCTTTTATCTTGTTCATGTGTCTTGCTGGTTCTTGCTTTCTTCAGAGGAGCACACCTGAGCTGTCAGGACACCCTGTTGTACTCCTCTGTCCATAATGTGTGTCTTCACAAGCAAAGCAGCTTTTGGACCTTCTGCACCAGCAAAGCTGGGCTTAAACACATATTCATGGGTCTTTCCTTGGATTTTTGCCCCTAGTCTTTGCCATCTATCCTCAACATTTACTTTGGTGTCCAATTATGCTTCTGATAGCAAGTTTATCTCTTAAACCTTTCATATGACATAATTCATATCGTTTTCTCCTCCCTTTTTTAAAACAAAGAGAATACTCTGGAGTTTTACCAAGAGTTAGTGTGAACAGCAGTCTGTGATTTTCAGCAGTTTTCTTACCCAAACCCTTGACTCACCTGGGTTAGCCTTGATCATGTCACCTAAATTTGAAATGGGTACTTGATTACTGACCAGAGAGAACAAAGTCTTTCCAAACTTCATACAGATTGTGTACTGCTTTTGGACAAAATTCCAGTGGGGAATCTAAGCAGAGAGGCTATCCAACAGGACCAACTTTTGGATTTGTATGTGTTATTTGTAGGCAGGTGTTCAGGTACCAGATGGCCTTAAAACCCATACTACTCAGGTTATAGCAGCTTCTACAAGCTGTCTGCATCATATTCCCATCTCTGAGATTTGCAGAGTGGCTACATGGAGCTTGATAAACACTTTTACCTAGCATTGCTCTCCTGATGCCAAGGCTAGATCAGATATCCAATTTGGGAGAGTTGCCTTACAGTCCCTCTTTAATTAAGTACTCCTGATCTCCCACTCCTGGGATGGATTGCTACTGCTGATTAAGCTCCAGAAGTAAGGATCTGTGGAGGCAATTTCATGAGGGAGAAAATGAAGTTGCTAGCTAATCAACTAAAATAACCATTAACTGGACTTCTGTGAATGAATATGTTGCCTTCTTCTTGCTTCCATACTTACCCTGTTTCTCCCACGTTAGCAGCTCGACAGCCCCATGAAGCAGAGGAGTGAGGAGTGCTTCACATGACCTCTGTCTTGTTCCCAAAGCACTTGTGGGACAAACAGAACCATTTGGCACAGTGTACAGGCTACACCATAAAGGAAATCCAAGATGGTGTCAGTAAACCATAGGAAAAACAATGAATCTGGGTGGAAGAGAGCTCTGTTGAATCTTTTTTCTCTAGGTTCTCTCCCAATAATGGAGCCTCTGAGATTCTAGAAAGTACAAATTAACATCCATCTCCTTGTAGTTTTCTAAATCCATTGATATTTTTAAAAATCTTTTGAGTACTTGTATAGAAATATTAACTACACTAGCCAGGTTTCACCCTCAGTTTCTGGGTTTAAAAAAATCCAAAATACGGTCAATTTTTTTTCAAGTGAGAATCACAGACCTGCCTTCATTAGAAGTAGCTCTCAGGGCATCAGGTACCATAAGGTAAGTTCTTGTTTAGTATTATTGTTTAAGAAAACCCTTTTTCATTATTATTATCTTATCACAGGGTGGAAAAATCAGCACAGAAGTGCCAGTAGCAGGTCATCAGATTTTATAAAAATTCATTCTACTAAAGAAAAGCATAAATTATTTAAAATGTCGCAGGAATGTCTTTCTGTAGACACCAGCAAGGAAAAAAACCCAACAAACCAAAACAACAAAAGAATCAGGCAGGTAAAAAGAACTGCATAGGTAGCTAAATTACTAATTTCCCCCTCAACAAAATGAGAAAGAATTAAAGACTCTCATTCCATTTACAGATTACTGATTAGAGAGGTGCTGACAGAGTCTCTAAAGAGTGAATAATGTCATGGTGTGAGTTACAACATTTGGACTATGATATGAGAAGCTTTTCCAGTATCTGTATTTTCTTACTTTTAACTTTCCAGTGCCCCTTTCAAACTAAATGACCACTTTGAGCTACTACAAATACTTTTGTAAATCATTTTTCTCCCATTTAACTTCTTTGGTACAAGCCACTTGAGGGTAATTTCCAAATTCTTTATCCATTTCACAAAAAAAAACCCCCAAACTGTATTTGAATAGATACTTACAAGCAACTCTAAACTGCTGAATCTACTTTATTAGCACCCTTTTTCTATAAATAAAATATGTTAATTACATGAGTTTTGCTGTAATGGAAAAATATTGATTAAATTCATTACATTGAATTTTGAGAAGGGATCCTTTAACTCTTTGGTATATTTTTTTTCCTCATTGTTTTAACAGTGTACTGTGAGAATACTGAGAACATGATATTATTTGAAAGGACTCATTAATTTTTTTATACTAATGTATCTCAAAAAGTACATTACTTGGTCAACTCATATCCCTGTTTTGTAAAATAGCCTTAATGTACATGAATACCATGACATGCTATTTGTGGGCTATAAAAATTCTGAAATGCTGCCTATGGAGCTGATCTATCAATAATCCAGTTTTTCTCTTCTACTATGAAAACATAAATTTTTTTCATCTGAACTACTCTGGTCAGAAAAAAAAAAAAAAAAGAAAGAAAAAAAGTATTTTGAATACCATCCTCCAATTTAGCTGAGCTTGTGGCAATAACTGGTTTAGGCATAGGCTTCAGTATGCTGGAATGATCCTGAAACTAATTTTGCATGTGTTGGAGTTGGACTGTGGCCATGCACGTCAGTATGCTGGAACAGAGTTATCTAAATCCTGAGCCTTATTTTACATGTGCTGGTGTTGGACTGTGGCCCTGCAATCTTTTAGGTCTCCATCTGTAGCTATCAAAGCCAGGGTGTGCCCAGCCACTTGCTACTGCTCCCTGCCTCCCTTCCCAGAGAGGCTCCAGGCTCTCAGCCCCCTCCCGCACACCCGGTGCCTGCGAGGAGCCCCGGCCGCTCTCTGCCTTCCTCCAAAACCCCTCTGCTGCCATGAGCAGCCTTTGGCAGTGCCTCTCACTAGGATCCCAGGTGGTTATGGAGTCCCACAGCAGTGATGAGAAACAGCAGCCTCCTGGGCAGATGTTCCCTCAGATTCAGTGCATTCACACCAGGTAAAACAGCTCTCTCCTTTTTCAGCAAGCTATGGAGTTCACAGGCCCACGACTGATGGGGGAACCATCCTAGTTTGCCAGCCTGAATGTTTTCCCTGCAGCCATCAGCCAAAGGAATTTGAAGTCCTGAAAGTCTTGTCCAAAAGCTGGTGATTGTTTACTCTTGGGGAAGTGGACAAGAAAAGATCAGGCACTCAGAGGCCACAATGCAAGAAACCCTGGCTGTGCCCCAATCTGGAACACCAACACAGGCAGTAATGGGGGCTGAGAAAAACAAAGTCACTGCACAAGGTCCTTATCAGCCCCAGGTGAACTGGTAACCTCCAGGGACATACAGACTGATGACAACAACTTACAAAGTGTTTGCAAACCTCATTCTGCTTACTTACAGCTCCTCCACATTAATACACCAGTAAATACATATTTTAGCCCATTAGGAGCACCTATAAAATTAGAAGATAGTCTGGATTGGCTTGATTTGCAAACATATTTCCCTACCCAAAATTCTGTCTCTATGGAGCCCAGCAACCTGGGGAAACAACTTCACACTAAGGTAAAAATTAGAAATTTGAATGAAGATCAGGCATTCTTCTCTGGCTGGACAGACACAAGTTTATCTTACTGTCTGCTTCAGAGACAGAGAAAGACTTATTTTAGAAGAAGAGTTGTTCTATCTCTTAACTTATTAGCAATGCACTTTCTTCAAATTCCAACAGCAAAAGAAATTCAAAACCCAGGTAGTCTGCATGCACGGAAGCACCTTTTGTTTAATAAATAATTCAACCATGTATTCCTTTTTAATTTAAAAGCGGTCTGACTGAACAGTCAACAGAGTGAACTAAAGTTGGCAAAATACAGTGTTGAAAAATTAAAAAGTGTATTCAAGGCCGTATTCATTTGCTTCACTTCTCATCTACTGGAGAGACAGGCTGTGCTGAAGTTCTAGCTTTTTACTTTTTCTTTTAAATTATACACATTCAGTCACATGATGCTCACTTGCCTTTGAAAGCTGCCTTGCCCTGGAATTAGTCTTTCTCTCTTTCTGTTACTAGTATAGCAGCTGCTGCTCCTCTACCTCATGAACATCATCAGAAATTCAGCCAAAATGTTCTTACGAGTTCCTCTGCCATGCCTGTGAGGGCCAGACTTAAACCATCGACCATCTTGGAAAACAGAAATGCTGTAAAACCTTCTGGAAATATTCAGATTGCCATCAGATTGATGGACCCCTATATCAGTCAGTGTATAGTGAGGTACAGGAAACACATCTGGCAGCAAAAATCTGCAGATACTGATGCACTGAAATCCATCCCAGGACTGAGTTTGTGACACATTATTGCAAGTGAGTACAATTACTTGGGATCAGTCGAGTGCATTTGGTGCTGACTTACTCTCTTGAAGACAGTCAAAAGCATATAGCACTATCTCAAATATGAATTCACAGGCTCACCTTCTGTAAAATAAAATTCTTAGCAGTAAGTGGTTAAGAATAAGAAAGAAAAAAGCTAATAAGTCAACCCTTACACAGCCTTCTGTACCACAGTTTCAAAGAATTTCTTGAATCTTTGAGCAGACAGGAAGGAAAAAGCAATTCTGTGGTAAAACCTCCTTATATCAGGTTTCTGGAGATGAATCTGTCCCCCCACACATCCCAAAGCAGAAGCATTGGGGTGGCTTCCTAACACAGTGCAGCATTTAAGCCTCTGCTCTGCTGAGTGCTTGGTTCCCATCCCTCTGAGTGGCTTTCCCATGTTTTTCATCCTTTCTGATCAGCACCTTCTGGAGCAATGACCATTCTATAACCATCAGCCAGCAGCCACCAACATGAAATTCCCAGGCTGATAATGCTCACATGACATTAAATGCTGACACAAGGAAATCTTATCTCAGAGAGGTCAGATATGCAAGAAAGAAGATCTTTATTGGGAAGGAGAACAGGGGAAACCTAACCCTTATAAAGTAACATTGCCTTTATAGAAAATGACTTGGCAATAAGATCTTTCAAAGTGGACAACTTTATTTAAAACTTGTTTTAGATCCTCTGGATGACAGAAGTGAGTCACATTTAGGAGATAGAAGTTTCAGAAGTGAATCCTGCCTATTATCCTTCCATCTTATGGAAGAAGAGCAGGCTTTCTTCAAATTTTCACTATTCTGAACACTAGTAAAATTTCCTGCAATATATAGAATGAAAACAGCAACCAGACCAGATAAATTTGTAGGGATAGGAAAATTTGAACATTTTCCATTGCTCTGACAAAACCACCTATGAATGATATGTCCAAAACGTGTCTCTGAATCTGACAAAGTATGAACAAATGCATCAGTATAACCACAGAGATTTAGACACAACTCCTCCCCTGCAAGTCAGAGAATCTTCAGGTTCTAATTTTGTGCAATTACTGGCTTGCATTGAGACACTCTGCAATAAGCACCATGTCAGAGAACAGACTGATTTAAACCCTGAGAATGCAGGCTCCTGCATTTGTGCAGACACATTGCCATGCCTTTTCAGGATGGCAGTAGTGGGAGCCACTCCAACAGCCTGGCAAGCCCACGCAGAATTTGGTACATGACAAACTGGCTTGCACCAGATTACATTTGAAAGCTGTCTACAGTGGGACTGGCCAACCTAACAAAGTCATGCATGGGGTTGAGGAAAGGTGAATGGCAGCATAAACTGGTCAAATGAAACGTAAATAATTCTAACAATTTTACTAGTACTGCTTCTTTTCTGGCTACAAATTCTACAGATATGTGTCCAGTCATGAGGGCCCAAGGTATTTGATTCAAAAGAGAGATTCTGTTGACTACTGGGCAGTGGAGCTTGCTGATAGATGTTGAAATATTATAATAAAGGCTGGACAAACAAACAGTATCTCCCCACTGCTGCCATTTTTTCATCATGAAACTGCAGGAGAGTAGCACTGTGTATTTGAAACAAACAATGTTTTTGCAACTTCAGAAAGGAAGCTCAGATACCAGACAGGATTCTGAAGGGAGTTGCAGATCAGTGGAACTGATTCCAGAAAAGAATTGCTGGATAGTCCATCATCTGCAGTACTGCTCCAGTGAGTGCTGTTCACCCAACAGCAACACACTTCCTCTCTGTGTTCTAGGGTTCTTTTCAATTAATATTTGTTTTAGTTGTGTTGAATCACTGCTCATCTACTAAGATATTATTTGATTTAAAAAAAGAAAAAATCCTTTCTTCTTGGTTACATTTTCACACGGTTTTTTGAAGTAGGAGAGTA
>VYXF01000626.1:624014-651514 GCA_013397295.1 Polioptila caerulea | reverse complement strand
AACTGGAAGAGGGCAACAGCCAGGGGTGAAAACGCCATAAAACATCAACTCCTACAGTTTGCAAATTCCAACTGAACATTCATATGGTCTGAGGTGGTTTAAGGGAAAAAAATAAATTAAAAACAAAAAAGGGAAAAGGTAGGGTATCTGAACTCTGGGGTTCTATTTCCAGTACCACCGAGCTGCTGTAAAACTCAGTTTACCTATTTGACAGGCTTAGTTAATTAATGTTTGTAAAGTGCATTGAGATCCCTGGATGATAGTGCTATATAGGTATAAAGTATTATTATACTAGAAAGTAAAACGTCCCATAAAATAGATATTGCCCTAAATTCTGGTAAAAGTTAGTGCAATAATGTAAAAAGCTGGTTATGTGCCTACATTAAACCCAGATTTAAAAGCATTAGCACATCACCAATGTGCTCCTGTTTGGCATGTGTTTTATGCCCAATACCCTACTCTGGCACATTAACAATCTGTGTATTCATTTATCAGCAGTACATTTTGAATTGTATATTTATGGCACAGTGCACTTTTCATAGCTGAAAATTAATGAACATGCCTCTCTCGTAACAAACAAGCACCTGTGCTGCATAGTTAGTAATCGGAAACAGATTTATTTTTATTAGTGTATATGTGGGCAAAATTTTTATTTTTTTTAAACTATGGTATGCTAAAAGCTTGATTATAAGAGCATATTCTGCCAAAGGATATCTTTGTTTTATAAACTTCTCCTTATAATTTCTGCCTGTAATATTTTCTTTACAGATTTAGTGATAATGCCTTCATATAGAATGTAATCATTTGTTTGCAGAGCATACTTGTCTTGACAAATCAAGTTCTGAGCTGTTGCCGACCACGACTCTAACAAAATGAAAATCCACAAGTAATGAGGAAGATAGAACTGAATATTTAACCATTTCAGCTAAGGAGCACTTCCCAAATATCTTTTCATATCATTCAGAACTCTAGTCAAAGCCTGTATTACCTGGATCAGTTTCCACAAATTAATCCTGGAGATGAACTCTTCCTATTTCACCAGTTTTCTTTTTTATTATTTAAGCACAGAGTTTACCCTAGAAAGCAAGTCAAGATTTGAAACCACAAAATCTATATATATAACTTGAAACATGCTTCTGGCCTTTAGTTTTAATCTTCATTTAGCTTCCTACCTGCTGCAGCTCTAAGAGGTCCAGGAATCCATTCCAGCACCATAAAAAAAGTACAGTCATCCTAGTTAAGTCCACACTATCTTACTTATTTATTGCTGAGTATAAACATTTCCTGGCAGTGTCTTCACACATCTGTGGGCTGGTTGTTCCCTCTGTGGCTCCTTCATAGCCTGTGGCCTGATGACTTTTTGGGGGTTAGAAATTTAAATGGAAGGAACAAAGAGAGTCTTTCATCCCCCAGCTATAACTGAACTAGACCTGTGTACCACTCAGCACAAGATGCTTCAGCTTATGCCAACGCCTGTAATGTCAGAGTCAAATAAAAACCTTGTCATTGATAATAGTGGCAAAAGGGGTAGCTTATTCATTTGTACTTCACAGAGTATCTGGCTGGAAAACAATCCCAAACTATGAAGATAATCAAGTATTTCCAGAGGTGTTAATTTGGAAGCCTCCATTTCATTTTAGTAGACCACAACTTCAAATCCGAACTTGAATATAGACTCTTTCATTGAGCTCTTTAATCAAATTCATTTGTAAATTAAGCTACAAACAACCTGTCAAAGCCCATTAAGACACCTGAACAAAACTCTCCTGCAGTATGCACTGAACACCACCATGCAGTATAGCACATCAAGCCTCAGATCTACACTGCTCTTCTCTGCAGCTTTCTGCAAGATTGTTGGATGCAAACATCCTTTTCAACAGCCCACATCAAACATAGTTTCCTGTTCACATACAAGGATGGAAATACTAACATAAGAATGTAAGAATGCCAGAAAACCTAGCCAAAAATTATTTTTCATTCATGGAACTGATGGCCACCTTGCTAATTTTCATTATTCATCCCTTATGAGTTTTACAGTCCCTACAACCTAAGGAATATACTCTGTATGGAGAAAAACACAGCATTATTTTATCAGTCATTTATCTCATTCCACAGAAGTATCAGCTTCCAAAGAAGTCTGTATTTCTCAGTATATATAATATAACATATTAAGAAAAAGTCAGTCATATTTAAATAGTATGTAATTACAACAAAAAGTCTGTTGAAATAAAAATCACGGCTACTGCTGAAGCTCTGCAACCCTGACCTCCATCAACAGGCTTGACATTCATTGTCAAACCCGTTCTTCCTCCTGCCTGGCTATGGGGAGGGTAACTTCTGGCAGTCATGCCCAGGAAAAGCCCCAGGCTCAGCTCATTCACAACCTGGGCCACCAGACACTGAAAATTCTTCTAGTACTCCAAAATAACTATACCATTTTCTCATTCCAAAGGTGTCCAAGCTCAGAAACCAATCCATTTCCCAGCACAGA
Organism: Polioptila caerulea; assembly: GCA_013397295.1. Lineage (NCBI taxonomy): Eukaryota > Metazoa > Chordata > Aves > Passeriformes > Certhiidae > Polioptila > Polioptila caerulea. The sequence continues at coordinate 649,023 of VYXF01000626.1, read as the reverse complement.
ACCAGAGTAGGAAGGGAACAAGGTTTTCCCTCTCTGCTGTCGAGAACTGAGTGGTGCTTTTCACAGTCTGGTCACAACCCAGTGTGGGGTTTGAGCTGCGTCTTTGCTTAGAGCTCAGCGAATCCAGGGTTTGGGTTTGGGAAACTTATGTGCTTCATGAGTTGTGAAAGAGTCCCTGGGTTAAACACAGTGGGGTTTTCTGAGCATAGAAGCTGGGAATGGAAGTAACGTGGACATTTTGGACTCTTTGGGGAAACATGTACAAGGCATGCCTCACTAGTAACTCACTATGAACAAAGGCAAAATGCTCCTCTGTCAGTAACAATATCTTCGCAGTTTGGCCTTTTAATACTGATGTCAACACAAACCCCATCCAATTTTAAAGGTAGAACATGTTTCAGTAATTTTTACCACAATTCTCTACCATATTTTATAGCAATAAGGCTGTTACAGCTATGATGATTTAAGGATCTAAGCACAGCAGAATTTGAAGTAACAGCTCATATTAAAAACTTAACTACCACTAAAACAGCAAACATAACCTGGAAAATCAGGAATGTATTTCAGGTACAAATTCTTTTTCAAGGACAGAACAAGCAAAGAACCTCCAGTGCAGTTACTGAAGTCAAATTCAAAACAATTATTCTCAGTCTATGCTTATCTCATATTTAATAGTGTTGTTTGAGCTGGGGTTATTTTTATTTTTATGAAACAACTTTAATATTTCTTTTTAGGGAAAATAAACAATGTTAAGGAAATAAATTACCTGTCTTAGTTTTCAAGATATCCATTATAGCAAACACAGAAGCACTGAACTTGATGTACCTGTGGGGTAATTCTACCATGGCCAGCACTGTGATATTATGGTGAAGGGCAGACCTGAAAACCAGTTCAAGTCTGTCCTGCACCTTACAAATATTTTGATAAAATGCAAATTTATTATAAAGGTCACTGTCAGAGGCTAATCGTGATGGGAACCTAACCATGATGCTACTGATGTCATCATCATCTGCTGACTGACCCTGACAGTCAACCTTCAAAATTCCTCTACCATCACTTCTGAAGAAATATGAGTTTGTGTGGCACACCTTTCAGTGCTGGAGGGTACAGTTAGTAGCTGAAGAAAATGGAGAAATTGCTAAGTAGAGGTAATACCATGCTTATTTTAGTGATACTTCTGGACTTTCTGAATACTTAGGTGCAAAGATATTTTTTACAAAATCCTCTAATTCATAAATAAATAAATTAGTTATTAATTTAAAAGAAGAGTACATTAGAAATGGTTTAGGCCAGTAAAATTTAAAAAGCTTATCCAAAGGCCAAAAGGAATCCTGAAAGGTTTGCATAGTCAAGTCTTCTGATAACTGCCCACAGGAAAATAAAACCACTGCACAAAACCTGTATTATCTCCAGTATGAACTTATTGTGAATTGAAGTTTTGAAAGATGATAAAGTGTGAACTACTTCATCTACCACAAACTCAGACAATACTATCTGGATGCAGTTTGGAATGGAAACCATCTACTATCATTTTTAAATAATGCTCCATTAAAAACCAGAGGGAGGGGCTCAGCTCATTTTCCCCCGAACTCAGCACACCACAAACCATGGCACTGCCACCATTCAACTCTTTTCCACGAATGTTTATCTACCAATCTCAACACATTCAACAAAGAAAGCTCATCTGTATTTTAATGCAGCAGAGATGGGAACATGTAATGACAACATTACTTGCCAGGCCTCACAGAAAAGTTTGTGGAAGCAAGAAGCTCATTTCATTTTGCTCCCAGTCCTTTCCCTGCCCCATGACAGCAACAACAACCTTGAAGTCGACTATATTAGACCTAAATATTTAAAGCCCTATGTTCAACTCATTTCAGCACATATGACCTGACAGACTGAAGGACAAACATCACAGGTAGGAACTACCACACAGATCAATACTTCTGTGTCACCCCATATAGACAATGCTACAAGAAATGCACATTGCAAGGCACTTGCAAAGTTATGCTGACTGAAATATTTATAATTGCAGAATGGACTTGACACAAATGAACATCTTATTTTAAAAATAAAAATACAATCCTTATTCACAGGCTGCTGTGCAGGTACGAGCTGATGGACCTCTCTATGACCTTGTTTTCTAGTCCTGTCTAAGCTTTCTATTTTCTTGCTTTTATCAAGTACCTCTCTTTGTTCTCAAACACTTCTCAAGGAACTTTTATTGCAGTAATTCCCAGTGCTGGGAAGTTCATCCACTGGCAATGGTTCAATGAGAGCCCCACTAAACATTGCTGTTCATCATAGACCAGGGAATGACATTTACAACAATTTCACTGCAAGTCCTGGAAAACAGGAATCCTTAACATAAATTCAAGAACTTTAAAATACAGAACCTTCTAGGTGGGACAAGTACAAACTATCAAAAGATTTAAGATTTTCAGATCCCAAATTTGGGTTGGGATGACAGAACAGGGAGAGATTCTGAGTCTATACCCAGATGAAACTCTCAAAGGGCTTAATATTTATCACATAAAGTTATACACTTTTATCTTAATAGAATGCAAAGTCCAACAGAGGTTGCAGCAGGTATGTTTACACAGGCACCTCTTCACCTGTCACAGGGACAGAAAGCAACAATTATTAAAAAGGATTTGAAAGAACAGACAGAGTAAGGAAAATGGTATCAAATTGAAACTGCATGGACAATTTAGGCTTAAAGAATGTAATTACACAAACTAAATTATGATAAATTCTCCTTCTGAGAAAAACAGGGCATGGTCTTTAGTCTGACAAGTGGCCAAACGCATTTCTTAGCCTGCTCAAAAAGCTCCTTGTAGCACCTGTGTCTCATAGCTCTGGAGCAATCCACAGGGAACTGGAATCCAGTCTGTACATCACAGCACACCTGAGCACAGCTCCCAGCACTGATCCATCTAAGGTGGATCCTTTTGTTTCTTTGATCAAGAGTCAAGACTTGTATTCTAGATCCAGAAGTGCAGTGAGATAAGCCTGTGACTTTGGTCAGGATGGTTAAAAGGAACTGATTTTTCAGAAGAGCTCACTACTGGCAGGTTTTCCAACTGGCAATAAGATCTTCAGTCCCTTTGATTCCTGCAGCTCAGCTGTACAATGATTCTAATAACATGTGTATATATGTATATATATATATATAGTGGAAATGTACTATAAATATACAATTAATAAAGGTGTGAAGGTTGAGTAGTACTCACCTGTTGAGTAATGCTCTCCAGTAAAACTCTTGCACCTCCCCTTCCTGTCTGCATAATGAGATACTCCCTGGGTTTGTAGGGCAGCACTACAAGTTAACAGCAGCCAGCTGCCCTGATGGATTATGTTCAGTATCACTGGTACCAGCCATTCCCAGCACAGGCTCTGGTGTCCCCATCTCAGTCAGTCTCACCCAGGGTGATCTCTGACTGCCCTGGGAGCCCCTCACCCTTTGCTGTACCCATCTTCTCATGGCCCTTCTGACAGGCTGGGGGAGAAAGTGCTGCAGCATCTCCTCTGTGGGGAATGAACCTCCTGCCTGGTGCAAGTGTTTGTGTTCTGGAAAAGAGAGGGCTGAAGGCAGCAGAAGCTTTTCTTGGTTTTTATGGTAGAGAAATGATTGGTGAAAGACCTGAATGCATGTTCTGCTTTCAGAGAAGGAGGAGAAGCACTCAGGAGAAGTTGAGGAAATTTTCTGTCTTCCTCCTCTCCCCAAAAATCTCCCTGTTCTCATCTTTGAGTGAACTGGAGACAGCTCACCAGCTCTGTTTTTTTCTCTCCAGAAATAGTAGCTTTGGGTACTCAGAAAAACTCTCAGATATAAAGCTGGATGCTATTAAAATGTTGATTATTTTTCAACAACTGTATTGCACGAAAAGATTCTGAACATGGTTTTCTCCCATCTGTAAGTCTAATGCTGCTGTTCCTATGCAAGCAAAGCTCTCCATTCAAAATCAGTCATGTTCTCTACTTTTTCTGTTTTATTATGATCAAAATGCATATTTATACCATTACATAAAACTCATAGAATATGTAAAAGCACATAACCACAACTGCAGTAAAAATGGACCAGAAAGGACTTCAATGATATTAAACTACCAAGTGGTTTAGCTTTTTTCCAGAAAAGAAGTCTCACAATGAGTTTCCTTTGTCCCTTAAATGAGACAATTTTAATGTAGGAGTTTGCTGTGCTTTCAGTTTGTGTGTAAACGAGGTAACAAAGCATACAATTATTTTTTCTCATGGATTGTAGAGGAAAGCCTGGAGGAAATTTTCTTAAATTTGATGCTTACCTCTTTCCCCAAAAGAATATTTATCTTTAAAATAAAATTAAAAAAAAAAAAAGGAGTTCTATTATTGGTAGCAAAGGCTTCAGCATCCACTAAAATGTCATCTAAAGTTGCCAAATAAATACTTACATGCTGCTGATGACTGTTTGTTTAGGAAAAGGAGATTTAGCTGCTCACATGTTCATTAGCACACACAGAGAAATGGATGAAAAATTCTTTTGGTACTTAAAACTGATGCCATGGCCGCTGCTTACAAGTATTTCTAATACACAGTGGGTAAAAAGTGAATAATGACCAGATTAAGATATTAAAGGAAAGCAATGATTGAACTTTTTTTTTTTTCCTCCCCCTCTTTTAAAGAAATGAAGCAACCAACAAAAACGCCCCTTCTCTTTTCCTGGTTACTCTGTAACCCTGAAATGCTTGAAGCAGATTGCCTGTTATTTTAGCAAATATGGTGATTTCTGAGCATGCCTGTGCTTTTACATATTTGAGTTTTGCAATGATTCAGGCATTATTGCTCTGTAATAGGTGTGGCTGCCTTTGAAATGTAAGCTCACAGCTTCTGTAGTCAGTGAACCATTGCTGATAGGGCTGACTAGTCAGAAGCAAAACTGGCTAGTTATGAAACTACTATAGTATATTCTTTATCTCATACACATTTAAAGGATTTACCTATCTATCCCACTGCAGACCTACTCATTGAGTAGGAGCCAACAGCATATGATTGTGTTAATTAATCTGCTATTGTGAGTAAAGGAACAGCTGCAGTGGTCTCGTGGATACGTTGTCAAAGGAAAACAATGTAATGTTAAGCTTCTGACTGCATATTCTGTTACAAAGGAGGTTTACGAGAAGTTAAATTCATAAATCACAGATCATTTTTATAATAATAATAAATATCATCTGACCTTTAAAGGAAAGGTTTTAGCATTCTTAATTTCAGTTTGAAATATGTTCTGAAATACGATACTTAAGCTTTAACCCAATTCTTTGTTTTGAAAACAAACATTCCCCAGAAATGATAGGAAATGGTAGTAGCTATAGAAATGACCTCTGACTGTACTAGATACATGCCATTGTAGTTTTAACAAAGATCAGAGCCCAAAATATCAAGTTAAAAGAAGAAATTGTTGGCTTCCATCCAATACCTCTTCTAATAAAAACACAATTTCCAATATTATACAGAAATGCAGAATGAAAGGAACATTCATTACAGGGAAAACACTTATTATTTACATAGGATTTTATCTTTTTTTTTCTTTTTATATGGAAAAGGGTACAAAAAAGACTTTTTTCTAAGTAAAATAACATAATCACTTTTGTGATTCAAATCTACCCCCTCCCAAATCCTTTTGGACAGTATATACATCAATCCTTTCATAAACACCCAAGTGGTGACTGACCCAAAAGAGAGAACAAATAGGATTTTTTTTTTATGGCTGGCACTTAGAACGTAACCATAGAAAATTATGTTAGAAATTCAAGTAGGAAAAGTTTCACAATTCAAATTGCCTTGATTAAACAGGAACTTTGTGCCATGGCCAGCATGATTTTGTGAAAACACCTTGAGATGCTTTTAATTCAGAACTGAATTGCTTTCTGAACGAACAGAGGAACATCTGATACAACCCTTGTTTTAAATAACAGGGACCAGATTCTCTCTGAGTAACATCAGCAGAGCTCCACTGGCATTCATATGCTTCTGCCACTTTACACCAGCACAAGATCTGGTCCAAAAAGTACTATCTGTCAAGCAAACATGTCAAATTATAGAATTCTTGCTTTGTTTTGTTTATTTCCTTTGACAGCTGTAGTTGGCTTTATTGGCATATATGCTTTTGATTAAATTAGCTGCTATTTTATTTCTCTTAAATCTTTCATGTCTGTCATCTTTTTCTTTTCTCCTTATTTAAAAAAATCTGTTAAATCTGTGAAAACTAAGACCCAGTCCAGACCTCTGGTACACTGATGATTCCAGAGGAACTATGCCAATGTAAGTCTCTACAATGTCCTGGCAACAAAAGAGATGTTTCACTTCAATTGGAGTGGAACACATAAGAAAGTCTGAAGTAGCTTTATTCACAAGTTTAGATGTGATTTCAAACAAAGAAAAAGAAGGGAATATAATTTTAGATATGAATCACCAGCGTACAACTTGGTAACCCAGCAGTAAGTGCATGGCACCAAACAACAGATTTCAGTCCAACAGCAGCCTCCAAGGAAAGAGAGTGGTGCCAGAAATTAGGACCCTGGTGTTTCAAACACACCAAAGAGATATCTTCCAAATTAAAGAGTTATTCACAATAAGAATCATTTCATGGTTCACAAAATGCAATATGACCTGTGGATACCCAAATAAATTAATAAACTTAATAAAATCAGTGGATGTTCTTTGCATTTAGAGAACGTTGTTCTTCAAAGTAAATTGTGGTATTTGTCCATCCAGAAATTTGTATCTTCCAGAAATAATATATGAGTTTTTAGAACTGCTATCTTTATCTGGGCTTGTGCACATTGTTATTTAACAGATCTGACTAAGCTTTCTTAAAATATCAACACTCACCTAGTTCATGAAATACACACACACTGCTCACCTCAGCTAAGCAGAATTGCCAGTTGCTTGCACAAGATCATTAAAACAACATTTTGTAACTTCACTCAGGCTCTGTGAATTCACCAGTATCATTAGTAACTGGGTTGATGATTTCAGTGAGGTTGATTAGGTTGAGTCTTCATGGATATTTAGTATTGTGTTTCTTTTCTCCAGTCAGAATTCTCAAATAGAACAATTTATTGGACTTTTTTAAAACCTGGTTGAAACACTGCTATCAGCTGAGACTTAGTTTGATGTTACCTTCTATTTTCATTTGACAAAATATATCTCCAAATAATTTTGGAGAAAATCATAAATATATTTTAACAGGAAATTACAGCTTTGATTATAACTACAGTTCCTTTCAGGCTAAGAAGAGAAGAATGCATGGAGAGAAGTAAATTCCCTAAGTTTCCATAATGGAAATCTAAAATGTTCCCAGCAAATAATTGCAATGAAAAGGTATATTGGAATAAATATTAAATTCAGTCATGCTTATGACTGGAAGGCCACCCATGCAGCCTCAGTATCAGATAAAATAACATTTTTTTCCTGATGTTCTCTTTCCTTAGAGATTAAATGAATCCCTTCTGCCAATTAACAACTGATTTTTATCTCAGAACCAGTTTCTCCTGGATGTTAACACAAGTTCATCAAATTGGTGCATGTTCCTCTGCAACCAATCAGCAGCTGGTAGTGAACCTATATGAGGTGAGAGAGGATTTTATGATCCCTTGGGTGAACTGGGGTGGCAAGAGGGAATAGCACTTGAACTGCCCATTTGGCCATTAACCATTGTTCAAGGTCTCTCCAAAACACAGAACATCCTAAATGGAAATAAACTTGTCACCAAAAACTGAGACATCTACCCTTTCATTAATGGAAGTGTGAAGGGTGTTGTAGCAATCTGGAGATTGCTTATGGCTATACATCAGTCAACATATCAAATGAGAACTATTCTAGGAGATTCCATCAATTGTCTGGGTTGAACAACTGGGACTGCTTTAGCCAGCAGAGCTTAGCAGCCGCTACTTATTAAAGCTGCCTGCTTCAAAACTCACACTAATTTCTATTGTAATTGCATCTATTTCAATGGACTGGACATTTGCCATTGTGTGACAGAAAAAAAATGGTCCCAGCCAGTTCAAGAAGAATAATGCAAATACAGAGTTATCAACCTACATGATAGCTGATACAATAGTACTTTTACTTTGGACCTACCCATGATGAATACTGGCTGCAGAAAGATCTGCAATTTTCTAAAAAAAGAACTACAGAATCCAACTACAGAAACTCAATATAGGCTAGAGTATAAATCACTAGACTGAAACTCAGGAGATGCTCCACTGGTTCTTCCATTGGAATACCGAATGACCTCAGGCAATTCTTTTGCCTTTCTTGCCTAAGTTTTGCAGAATATGGGAATGGAATTAGCAATATTTTACTTCTGCTCAATTGTTTTGAGATTTATCAATTAAAAAAATAAAACAAACACTAGCTATTTATGTATTAGATATGCAAAATCTGACTAAATGGTGCTAGTTAAATCTTTTTATTTTTAGTAGAAATAATGTGTTACTATAAACAGATTTGTCCATCTTGGAATAAAACACAGATCTCCATAAAAAACTTGTAAAGAAAAGGCAAAATGGACTCCAAAACCAAGGCAGCATAAGGAATGGACCCCATCTACAGAGACCCATGCATGCAGAGAAATCTTTAAAGCTTGTGAGCCCTTACTACCCCAGTGAGACAGACTTTCAACAAAGTTTTAACTCCTCAGTATCTGAGATGCAAAAGAAAAAGAAGGTTATGAAGACGTGTTAGAAAACCAAAACATGTAGAGGAATACTTATTTAATCTACTTGTCCAAGCCAGTAGTTTGAGAATGCTATTGATACAGATGACCAAAAGATCTCAAGAACTTTAAAGAGTTGTGAGGTGGAAGAAATTCATTAAAATCTGTTGTCATAAGGTGCTAGGGCAAGAGAAACAAAAGCTGCTGCCTTGTCTGTTTTCTGACTTCCTTGAGACAATTCTACTGGCAGATTTTACACCCAACTACTAACACAGATTATGAGACATCTCGTGTTTCTGCCAGGAGCCCCAGTGCAGGGGACTGCAGTGGAAGCAGCCTGCAGTACAGAAGGCTTAGGACTGCTTGTCTCCTCTGTTCCAGAATAGCAGATTGCTATAAACCTTCAGTATCCTCAAACATAAATGCATTCTAGTGAAAAATGAGAGAGGTGGCATGTCAGAGCTGAGTCCTCAAGGGCTGAGCTTCTTAGATTGGAATTTTGGGCAGGCTGCAGTGAAGCAATCATTGTGCACAGAGATACCTCCTGAATATGCCACGCACTGTAAGGGAAGTGGGACACACCAGACAAATTATTTGGTAGCTTTTCACTCAGTTAGAGGAGACTGTCATTTTGGCTGTCTGCAGTTGTCTTTTGTAGCCTAAGTTTAGAGTTACTGTCTTCCAAAACCCAACAAAATACGTAAGGGCAGCCCCTCAAACTTACAAGGAAGAACCATCCAGGAGGCTGCTGCCCAACCACTGCAGCACAACAAAGCTCAGAAATGTCAGAAATTCTGGGTATCTGCTCCAACAAAGCACTCATGTTGGGTTGGACTTTCAAAGCCAAGGCTTCCATTTTTATATGGTGCAGCCAGTATCAAGAAAAGCAAGTATTTTCCACACAATAAAAAACCAAAACACTGACCAAAGCAAACAAACAAAACAAAAACAAGCAAAACAAAAAAAAAACCCCAAAACCAACCAAAAATCCAACCCATGAATAAACAAACAAACAAACCCCATGAAGAGATGGTGTTTTACATTATTCACTCAGCTCAGTGTTTCTCTGAGTATTTTCACCATTGTATTATCAAATCCTGCAACAACACCACTTTATTTAAGGTATTCACTTCATATGCGTTAGAACACTCATCCCCTAGAGCTGTTATTCCTGGGAAAATAAGAAATAGAGGGGGATTATTTTTTCCAGCTCTTTATTCCCTTGCTTAGTCACTAAGAGAAAGAAACAACCACATCAAAAGTAACAAGGTTAGAAGACAGAGAGGCAGATGAAGGGATGCACAGATCTAGAACCTCCAGATACATAACCACACACTTTAGATGAGTAGTGAAAAGATGGTGTTGAAATGAAGTATGGCTTTTTCCAGCCCATATCTATTAGTACAGAACAGTCTTTCTGTGTATGGCTTTGTCTTGTTCCCTGGAAAAAGCATTTACAAAATTCTCCCAACTTCACAGTAATGTCATCAGAGAATGTATATGTTCTATTTTATTTTTTTTTTTTAGATCTATTTCTAAAGCAAAATAATTCTTATTGAACTGTGGAAGAAAAAGATCTAAAAGGAATTTTAATTAAATAAATTACAACAATATTATTTAACTTTTTCTTTTTTCTAATATTGGTAAGTAAAAGAAAGAAAATGTCTGTTCTTAATTTCATTTGGTGCCATGATAAAGTAGAAGCACTGGAGAGTGGTAATCGCAAGAGTAATTTTAACTGCACACTATAATATGCTGGAAGTGACTTACAATGGCATCATTATGCAAAGTCTATTATATTTGTCAAAGCCTTTTAAGTAACAGCAATGGAAACAGTGAGAAGAATAGCAAGATGGGCCATCAGATGAAGAAGGAGTTTTATTCTATGGAAAAATATTTGCACACCTCTTTTTGAGTCCCCTCATGATAGTTTTAATGTTAGGGCTTCTGCAGGGAAACAAACACTTGTACTGATTATACGGGTCAAGACTTATTTTTTGCAAGATAACACCCCACTATATGAAATTATAAATTTGTAAGACAGTGCAGAACCACTTAAGCAGTTATTCTTAGAAAACAAGATTCTTATCTGGTCAAACCTTTCTTGCTACTTTATGAAATACAAGTCAAAGGACATTAAGAATCACAGAAGAGAGACTGTTTAAAATACAGGACACCTAACCACTCATCTGGATTATACTATCCAGAATCACTGCCCAAATGGAAAAAGCATGTCCATTTTTAAAGTAGCATTAGTACACAGTGATTTTTTTGGCATCAACCAGAAAAATCACTCTGGCTTACCAATCACAATATTTTCTATCCCAGTCTATTATCTCTGCAAACCAGTAGCCCAAAACCACTGTTATCAAACTGTTTAGAACTTGTGCAGAAATGTCTTAAATGGATGATATCTTAGTATCTCTTACCAGTAAACAATTACACAAAAACATAAAATAGTCTGATCAATTAAGCAGGAAATCAGGTACTAGAGAGTCCTTTGACATCTATGCATTAAAGACACCTGAAAGAACTGGGTATTATTCTTTATGGAAATTGTTTTCAAGTACATTACAAGATGACAAAATTAATCATATTCTTTAATAGTCTGAAATACAATAGGTTTCAGGGATAAAAAAACAACATTGTAGGAGTATTGCAAGAAGGAGCATGAGTAAGTACAATCCCTCACAGTTTTTAAAGCCAGGCACCCAATCCTGGATACACAGATGTGCAGCTCCCTTTTACATTTTGTAAATGTAAAATAACTAATAACTATTTCAAAAAACTAATGTAATTAGGTCTCCCTTACAGTAAGTAAGGGACAGAAATCAGTATGTCCACATTGAAAAGAGTTCCAATCATATGCACACGAGAAATGGCAGAAGAGGCTTTAAAAAGTGCACTTTCTAAATTTTCAATCAAGCCAACCCCCAAAACTTTCTTTCCATTGTAATTTACAGAATGGGAACTCACAAAACTCATACACATATTAGTCCCTCACTTCTCCTCTAGTATTTACATGCATTCAAAAAGTAGGGTTTTTTTAAGAAAAAAACCCTTTTCCTTACATTTAACTCTATGTTTCTTGTTCAACTTAAAAACAACAGCAAAATTAAACATTTACTTAATGAAAAAACTACTGACTGCAGAGTCCAAATTTATCTAATGTACAAGATAAGCAAAGCAAAACTGCACAGCAAAAATCTGAAATACAATGTCAACTGCTCTTAATTTACCTTTGATGATCCAAAGCAGGGCCTGAGATTGGCACTCTGTGCTCCCACCACCCTTTGGGTATAGCAAAATCCAGTCGTGGAAACTACTTAGACAGAATCAATTTTTTTCTGTACTTAATATAATATAATGTGAACTAAATATATCTGTTCTTCTTTTCAATTAGATCTAGCACTCCTGGAAAGCTAAGGCAGAATTTGCCTTCAAGATGCTGACCAATAATGTGTGTTTTAACTTACTGTGGCAAATAAAACTTTGTGCCATATGGCTGATTAGAGATATTCTCTCCCTTTTTCCTCTCCTCTAAACAGCTGGGTGAGTAACAACTAGCAAAAGACAGTCAGCAGCTGCACACTGTTATCATTACTTTGATACTGCTTGAAGGAATCTAAGGCTTCCACAGGTATGCACCTGAGATTAGAGGCAAAGAATTTTCCTCTCTAAGTATGAGAGGAAACAGCTATGGGAGTTATAATTATGTTTTACAGGTGTCATCAGAACAATGTTTCCAAATTTTACCCAGAACAAACATACCCTCTTTCCATTTTGTGATGGAATTTTTCAAAGACCTTCAGGGAAAAGATATTATTGTACAAAGGCAACAACAGTGAGTAAACAAGTATGAAGGCAAACACTCCTATTGCAGACTTCCCTACTTTATCTATTTCACCCATGCAACTTTAGTAGGGATCCAACAGGATCTGCAAACAGCATTAACTGTTCAAGCCCTGGGTTTGATTACTGTGTACCAGGGATTCCCAGCCTGGAATGCCACTGCACCCCCACAGCTGCCACAAGTTGGTAATCAGAGGAGAATTAATGAGCCACGTGCCTCTGGTTCCTCATTAGTCCAAAGGTATTTGGAAATGATAATGGCAGAAGGAACTTCACCTGGTATTATCTTCTTTGCCCCCAAAGTTTTAGTGGCTACAGGAGTGCCTGAGTTGTGTCAGATGCAGCTGGGGCTGAGTGGGAAGAGGGAATTTGAAACAGGCAGAAGATGCTGCAAAAGCAAGTTACATTGTGTACACCTCTCTGGCCACACAGCTCTCACCTCACTTCTGTCATCCCCTCTGAAAGGGAATGTAATCGATAACTCTGAAGGGGAACATATTTTAAGTCTTTCATTGCTGTTCTATTATAAATTTAAAAAAAAACACCAAAAAACCCCAAAAAACACCAAAAAACCCCAATCAAACTAAACCAGAAACTCCTGTGATAATAAAGATGTTTATGAGACAACTGCAGCTGTGTTACCTCCTCTCCCTAAGCTAAGTGACCCTACCTGTGGAAGGAAAGAAGGCAAACTTTGTTTTCAGCTTTCTCCTTCAGGGAGCTAGAGACTGCATTTCAGCTTGGATTTTGGAGATTATCAGGATAATTTCTCAACTTCTTTGGATGGTGGTTCTGCCTTCTATATTAAATAAGTACATGGGAGGAATATTTCCCAGAACAGCACAATTAAAGAGAACAATACAGTATCTATAAGAAAAGTATTTTTTTTTTTTCCATGATATGTTTATATTTAAAAGGACCTTAGGAAGATTCTGAATCCAGTCATCATACTAAAAGTCACCACTAGAGCTATGCACTCAGTCACAGGGTTAAGAATTTATAATTAATAATAAAGATCTGTAAAGTAGCACAAATCAAAGGAATAGTTGTACAAATTTCACAAGCTACTATATTGTCTCATGTAACTCATGAATAGGAAAAATAAAACCCATTGGGTATATAAGGTTTCCAGCTAATCAGGGAATGACAATTACAGTGTAGCACTAATTGTGGTCTTTGTGAATATTGAAGGTCTTTTTCAATGCACACAGATATATTTTCAGGACAGAAACCACCCTTTTTTTTTGTTGGAAAGCACCTAGAAATCTCTGGACACTACTCTACCAGCAGCTGTGTTATTTTTCTTTAAGTTTAAATTATTGCACGTGGCTATCGTTGCTAGGTAGGACTTGGCTTCCAGCTTTGTAATGCTGATGGCTGAAGCCTGGGCTGGACTAAGAAACAAGCAAAAATTCAGAGGTGAAAATTACCTCTGTGGGGGTGGTTTGTATTTGTTAATGCCTTTTAAAAATCGTCTTGGATATTTGCTTGAGCAAGGTATTGCCAGTCTCTGCTCTCCAGGCATCCTAGCACTTGTACTCTTGTTGCTTTCAAGTTCAGTGTCACCAAGATACTTTCAGGCAACAGATCATCTAATAAAGAACAATATGGTGTCAGTGTGTAATGGCTTCTTGAGAAAAAGAGTGATGTTATTCAGCAATACAAAGAGACAGTCTCACTTTCTTCTCAGATAAACAACTTGGTAATGAAAGATTTTTTTAGAGGTATAGAACAACTGAAGGAAATTTAAAGGGGCATAGCAACTTGTATGTTAAAAAGCCCAAACACCCACATTTTAAATATTAATAACAGACAGAGCCACTGATTCCATTTCTATTGACAGGAAATTAAAAAATAAACACATAAAAATTCAGGGGAGGATTTAAAAAAACATTATCCAGTGACAGATGCTGAAGAAAGGAGTATTTCTCAAAACACAACATTTACAGAAAAGCAGTAAAAATTATCACTATGCTCATGTTTTTACTAAACTCACATTTGATGTAACTGATTAAAATATAGTAGATGGCACTGATACCTCTTGCAGGATTAGAAGTTTCAAACTACAAATGCTACAAGAGTGTACCTTAATGGGCACACGATGCAAAGCAGTCCAGCAGAGTCAGGAAGGTTTGAAGTGTACCTGTCTTACACTACTTCCTATACTTTAAGTGCCCTACATTGTCCAACAGTGCTGAACATCTGTACTGTAAATGCAAATCAAGTCCAAATCCCTGAATATCTTTGTATTTTTTAATTCACTGATGCCACCGGCACTCTGCATGAAGCAAAAAGATGGTCACTACAAAAAGATATCACGAACCAGTTTTACATAGAATACATTTACATTTACCACAATCTTATTGCTGGTCTTGGTTTTGTTCTTTCATGGTGCTAAATAGTCACTCAGGAAAGCATGTTATGTACAAGCAGTATACACACAAGCTTAATTCTTCAGACAGGAGTGTAAAAAGCAAGCTGGAGTCCAAAGGCAAGGAGGTAGAGCTCTAGTAAATTTAATATAAAGCCTAATCTGTCTTTTGTCTGTACAGTCTGTGGAATATTTGAAAGGGAAACAAACACACCAGTAAACATTGCTGTGTTAGGTGTAACCTGTCTCAAGGGAAGTTTTGAATTTTTGCTCACCCACCCAGTCAAAGATAATCAAAGCAAGGACCTTGCAAACCAAAAAAAAATCAGGGTAGGTCATCTATTTCTCCATCTCTCTCCCTTCATATAGGTTGCACTCCAGCTTATCTGCAGGCTGTGTTATCAATGGTAAGAGTCTAAAAAAGTAGCAGAGACAACGTTTATGTCACTGAAAACTATTTCTAATGCTACTTCTGTGCATGCTTTGTTTCAGTATGCTATGGAGTGGATGGACAGCTTTTGTGGTTTCGCCTCACTCCAAACTGCAGTGCTTCTTTCCTAGTGCACAATCTTGCAAGTGTTTTAGAGAAGTGACATTCCTGTTGTTGGCACTGTCACAGGCAGACAAACCCAGTTAGCTCAGTGCTAACTGCCTACTGAGTTTGATCATTGGTGTGAGACAGGGTTGCACTGACAAAATACCAACCACAAACCTGGAAGACTTAGTTCACACTCTAACCCTTCTAATTTATACTTCAAAAGATGATATTAACTAGTATTAGAACAGAAAATTATTCTATTTTAAATTCATTATTGTAATAACCAGTAAAGAATACAGTAGCAGAAAATAAAATTTAAAATTAACTATAAAGCTAGCTGGCAAAAAAAACCATATAAAACACCTACATTAGAACTCTTACACACTCAAAAGCTGTGGTAAATGATCAGAATTGTACAGTGTTACTTTAAGATAGTGAAGAGTTGATGAGGCTGGTTGAGAAAAGCATGAACAGGGCCTCTTGCTTATCTTGCACCTGGCTCAAGCAAAGTCTCAGAAGTCTCATGGCTCAATGTTACTCCAGTGAGGCAAAAGAGAACATCAAGCCTCTGTACCAGCCAAGAGCCACACTCCCTTCACTGTGAAAAACAACACTTGTTATAAATCTGTTTCATTAAGGAGATAAGGGTGTGCACAAAGACCCTCTGATGAAGGTCAGAGAGCCTTTGCTGCTGCCTCAGTACGTGGAGGAGGAGGGCCAAAGTGTTTGTTATACTTCTTTGTCAATTATAAATTCTGACAGAGTAACAGAGACTCTCATTAAGCTCCATTAACATATTGACTTACACATCCCTCAGGATTCAGATGAAGGAGAACATGGGACATGCAATGCATGTATGACCAAAGTCACCAAACCCTGTCCAAAACATGCAATTGTTCCATCCCCTTGGGACAGACCAAATTTATAATATCAGGGAGGCTCCAGGGCACAAAAGGCCAAAGGAGGAAAACACCCCTGGAGGAGGAGAACACCTCTGCCTGCTGAGGATCAGCCAGTGGACTGTGTCTCTGCTCCTCTCCTGAAGGGACACCTTTAGGTGAGCTTTGCGTCTCCAACTGCATTGGGGAACTCGGGAATATTCATTTTATATCTATCTGTATATATTTATAGCTGTGAGAATCTTGCTGTACCTTCTACCATGACACGTGTCAGCACTCTGTAGCCAGTGTATTTGTCACTGGCAATTGGGAACCTGCTTTCCTGTTGTTTCAATAAACCCTCAATAGGCATTTGTGAACCTGGATCAGGCAAAGCCCTTATTGAACAAGACAGGACTTAAGGTACTGGATTGATAACTGCACTAGCAGCATTTCTGTATTCCTGCAAGTTCCTTTTTTGAACTCAAACAGAGCTGGAGGGTTAAACTGGCTGAAATGAAGCCCAGCTGCACCCAACCCCTCTGATCTTTGAGGACTGGCTGGGACACAAGGGGGTTTATTTTCTGCCAAATACCCATACCCTTAATGCAACAACAGCTCACTCATCCTTCCACAGGATAAAGGTCAACTAATATTCATATTATCCGCCAGAAAAGAGTCCAACCGTCTCAAAATTGTTTTTTCATGGAGGAGTCAGATGGAAAGGGTACTCATTTTCTGGTAGTATTTTAAGAGTAAAACCATTATTTCTTCAAGGTACAAGTACAGTTACAATCTATTTCCTTTAATCCTTTTCCTTCGGTATGATTCCACATCTGAAGCTGACAACAAACATTAGGCAGTTGATTAAATATAGTTAAAGATACAACTAAGGAAGCCACTTTCTCTACTTAATACATAGAAATGACAAATTAATCAGCTCAAATGTGGGTTGTCTTCTTTTCTCATTTTCATTCAAGAATTTACAGAATTATTTTAAATTGATCTGATGACTTTCATGTTGTCTCTATTATAGTACCTTCCCACCAATAACAGTTTTGAAAGCTCCTGAATGGAACCCAGTATCTGAAATGATCACTATTAAAGTCTGCCCTATTTATTTTTTCTTATGTTTTGTATCTTTATTTTCAATACAGTAATCTTCATTTTCTTTTTGGTTTTTCTCCTATGGACTTTTCTGTGAACACAGCAACACAGTAACAGACATTTTTTAAATACTACCATCTGTACTTGCCAAAATTTACTCTACAGTTTAACAAAGTCCTGCTACTTAATGTCTGGTATTTTCTTTGGCTACAGAACCCTTTGAAATTCTGACTAGAGCTGTGAAAATCCAGATGATGAACAAGCACAGTAGTGCAGTATATTGCGGATTTAACTTCAAATAAACTTCCCAAGTTTTCTAGGCTCACTAGCCTCATCAAGCTAAATTCAAGTCAGCAATGCTGTTCAAATACAAGTCAGGAAGTAAGAAATCCAAAAATGTTTATTCAATCCGAATTCTTTGAATAGAAAGTATAGGAGCTTAATGCCAGTCAAGGGCAGAAAAGGACTAAAAGCCCAGTAAGACAACATGACTGGATCACACACTCACACTCACCTACCTTCTGACTGTGGTACCTGGATATCTGTCATTCACAGTAAAACCTATACTTTACAAACACTGTAAATTGCATTTCTTTACACTGTAAAAAATTTCAATTCAGTTCCACTCAAGTTTGGCTGATAGCAGATCATTTCATGCACTTTTGGGAAGCAATAATATGAAACTAGTGCCCTACACAGTCTGATTCTCCACAGCTTTGCACAATTGTTTACATTTTTGCAAAACATGTGTAAACTGGGACAACGTGCTACTGTTCTGATTTGTCTTTATTTTCCACAGTTAGGGGGAACAGCTTATAAAAGCAGAAGACTGAGGGGAATGACTGTAACTCACTCAAGTGACCTTGCAACTGGGAATAACCCTTGATAAACCAGTGTGAACAGCATGGACCAATTTTAACAGTGCCTGCACCTCCACTTCTGTGCGCCTGCCTGGGTGTTGCTTCAGGCATCCCTGATTAGTGAGGTAACAGAAATAAATTTATTCTTTGCATTCTAGCCCTGACTTTGTGGTTATCCCAGCTGCCTGCCCGTGCCCATTCCCACATTTGACTCAGTTGGCAGGATCCAGGAAAAACCATGTCGTGGCTAGCGAAAAGGTCAAAAAAGCCAAAAAAGCTGAAAAAGTTGAAAAAGTCAGGGGCTGGAGAGGCTGTGGTGGTGAGCCCCCACATTCCGGGGTGGCCCAGCACCGAGCGCTGGACCCCCGTGGCCGCTTTCCTTGCCACAGTGGCTACCCCAGAGACATGGCCCGAAATAGACGACGGGGTGGTGGTGAACCCCCACAGGGTGGAGACCGCCATGCGGGGGCTGCCCTGGAAAGCAGCATCCAAATCTTCCCGCAAGCTGGCAGGGAGGCTGGGCTGGCTCTTGGCCACGGGGCTGAGAGCCCTGGACCGCGAGGTCATAGCCCTGCAGAGCAAGGTGAGCGAGCTGGAATTGGTCACCTACGCCCGAGCTCGCGACTGCGAGGCCATAGCGCTGCAGAGCAAGGTGAGGGAGCTGGAGCTGGTGACCTACACCAGAGCTCTGGAACGGGAGGTCACAGCCCTGCTGGGTAAAGTGAGGGAGCTGGAAAGGGAAGTCATGACTTTACGGGCTGCAAAGATGATTGCACGTGAAGTAAGCTCCACTCAAGCAGATCAGTGCTATGAGCAGCAATGCACTATACAGCAGCTGGTGTCACCTAGGCATAAATATGTGGAAAATAAGGTGTTGATCTCCCAAGTTCGTGCTCCAGCTACGAAATCTTCAAGGGATCCCAAGGAATGGGATGGAAATCTTTGGGGTGAATACTCAGACTTTGAGATTGAGATTTAGCCAGATTTAGCAGAAAGTGGAGTGGCATAGATCACACACATTTACACTCTGAAAGTGTTCCAATTATGCACTCCTAGACAAGGAAATCTTTTTGAATTAGAAATAATAGTTCTAGATTATATAGTCTCATGGGAATTGTGGCTGATGACTGGACGGAAAAGCAAAAAAAAAAAAAAATCTGCAGAATATCAGTCCAAGTTTTTCCAAGGCACCGCTATACATTATAACCTGATGGGAAAATGAATAAAAGATGTCACTTGGGCACTGCAAGAAACTGAAAGAATTACAGGCCAAAATAGCATGACTGTACACCTTCAGTACAAAACACAGTGAGGACCAAAAATCTTTAAGATGGTGTCTTTCCCAAAGTATTACCCAAAGAGGAAATGGAACTGTTTATACCAATGGATTGTGCAAGCTCTTAATCTAGATATGATCATTCATATAATAACTTCTGACAATGCAGTATAGCTGTCTCTATCTTCTTCCTTTTATTCTATATCCTCTGTTAATATCATGTTCTTGAGTGCTTGTATTTCATGTATCTTTGTTTATTTCCTGTGCTTTATCTAGGGGGGGATGCACTAGAATGATGTTATTGGTGTCACAAACCCAACATCCAGTCCAAGTTCAATCTGAAATAGCACAAGCCACACCTCTCCAAACTGTGTGGCCAATTACCCCATCTCCAATTACCAAGCCTGGAGCAATACTAGCTGAAGGAGCTGGAGCAACCACATGTGTATCACTGGACAGAGATGACACTCCTGTTTTCCTCCACAGGCTGGCTTGTTGTGTGTTTTAGGCTTGTACTATAAGCACATATCTTGGATACAGATATGCAAGATCAGTATGTAAATACTTGTGTGTGGTTGTTTTTTACTGTAACTAACTTGTCCTCATTCTCTCTGGGAAGTGTCTGTGGAGCAGGTGACATGCATCTTCACGGAGGTTTAACTTGGAAATTAAAGGAGGTTTAACAAGGCAGTTGCTCCCCTTATATTTGGGAGTAACTGCTGCACACTGTGGAACATTGCAATATTGGTTATTGGAGAACCATATCCCCCTGCAACATCATGAGCTCTGTTCTGGGTTTGAAGGTGTTGCTGCTTTGGCCTGGCTGCAGGACCGGTCGGCGTGGAGGATATCATTGAGTATCTCAAGGACTACAAACCACAACCTACCAGTGGTCCCTGACAGGAGGGGTGGGACACTTGACCCAGAGCATTATATGCTTATTTGTTTAGTCCTTTTCCTCTATGCTTAAGTGCCTCNAGTAACTGCTGCACACTGTGGAACCTTGCAATATTGGTTACTGGAGACCTGCAACATCATGAGCTCTTTCTGGGTTTGAAGGTGTTGCTGCTTTGGCCTGGCTGCAGGACCGGTCGGCGTGGAGGATATCATTGAGTATCTTAAGGACTACAAACCACAACCTACCAGTGGTCCCTGACAGGAGGGGTGGGACACTTGACCCAGAGCATTATATGCTTATTTGTTTAGTCCTTTTCCTCTATGCTTAAGTGCCTCTGTAAATCCCACATTTCCAGCCCTAGCAGCAGTGGTCTCTTGAGCAAGGGGGTGGAAAGCTGGGAGGAACGGGTTAAAAAGCGGAAGACTGGCGAGGAGGGCTGTAAATGGCTCAAGTGACCTTGCAGCTGGGAATAACCCTTGATAAGCCACAGAGAACAGCAGCCAGTGATCCCCTGGCATGGACTGAGTTTAACAGCCTGTGTCTCCTCTGGTGTACCTTGGCCTTGGGGATTCCCCTGTTAGCGTGGTAGCAGAAATAAATTTACTCTTTGCATTCTATCTCTGAGTTTGTGGTTGTCCTGGCTGCCTGCGTCGACTCACACCCACACTCACTGTGCAGAGGTGTCAATGCCAACACACTGCACAGGAGAGCAGGCCCCACAGTCTCTGAAGACACATTAGTACAGGCTCCTGTGAAAGGATAAGCAAGGACACTAAAACCACAGAGGAAAAGAACAATAATGTTTTTCATTGATAATGCTATACATGTTCTTAGTAATGAGTCTCTCAACTCACTCTAAGTAAAGCAATTGGCATGTTCTTTAGATAGAGCAACAGTACAAATACAGCTGTGTATATCTGACACACAAGCGTTTGATTTTGGACTTGCTGAATGTTCAGATAGTTGATGAGATCACTGTTGCTGCACATAAAAAGCAAGGTATCTGCAGCATGCCTAATTCTGATACTAATCACTCTTCTCAACAGACTGAGAACCTGCATCAGGGTCATTCCTGTGCATCTTTTTTTTTGCCCTCAGATATATTTGCAAAAAATTGCTATTCACTGCAGGGGAGCTGGGAGGAGAATGCCTGGGAATTGATGGGCATCAATTGTACCCACAGCTGTGAGTTCTTCAGTTCTGGCTGCTGCAAACATACTTTCAGGTCTTTTCACAGTTCTTTCAGTGCAAAAGAAATGGAGCCTATTCCTTGGTGTTATTTCAGCAGCCTCACTGGCTTCAGTTTCTCTCCCCATGTTCAGACAGCTACTGAACCTGTCACCAATATAGACTGAGAAGTAGAACAAGAAAGTCTTCACTTATGAAGACTGAGAATAGAACAAGAAAGGTAGTGCAATCTTGCCATCAGACACTCTCTTAAATATAGACAAACTTGCTGCATGGAGGTTTTTATATAAAAGGTAATGCAAATGGTGTTTGGTGGGTAAGTAAGTAGCATGGATTCCCCTGTACCACAGTATTTTCATACCTTTCCCTTGTCTGGATTTCACAGCCACCGCTGTGCTATTGCACTGCCCAAGTCATATGGCCTTGTCCCTTCAGTGTTAATGAAAGTGAGTTTTGGTTTTCAAAGTATCAGTATGTTCAACAATAAGACTTTAAAGAAACTGCCAAAGAGACAGTAATAAAAAGTGTTCTGTATTTGTTCACTACCCCTGCTTGCCATTTTCAGTAATGTCCACTTTCATTCCTTCTCCCTTTTCAAAGTTGGTTATAATTGTACCACAGTGGTCACCACCAAAAAGTCAGCATTTACACAGTTACTACAGAGCAGCATCTGAGCAACCACAGTATTATTTCTACACAGAGTAGGAAATAACTGTGGTGACACTGATACCATTGAGTGGTAAATGTGGTTCTATGTTGCCTTCACTGTATTGGCACCTTACCTGTTTCAAGTTACTTTTTCAGTGACAGAATAACAAGGAATATACGAATCGTAGCAGATATCTATTTAATTAAAGATATATGCACATACTATATATATATACTACATGCCCATAAGATCCATAAGATTAAAAGAAAGGCACTGGAATATACAAAATAACAATAATTGTCAGCTTCCACTTCTGTAATTTTTCCTCTTTACATATATGGCATCTTTATAAACCCATCTATTTCCAGTTGCTAATCAAAATCAAAATCAAAGATGTTCTGTTTTATCATTGAATTCTCTACAAATTATGAAAAATGACTGTTTGCTCTTGTTTTATTCACAGAAATCTTTGAATCACCTTTTGGTCTCAGTCAGATCATACCTGGTATTCCATAAATCTCCCAGGAAAGTGGGAAGTGTTGAAGATGGATGCTTAAGACATTTCAGAAAGTCTTTTCAGATTTGCTTCTGTCCCTCTGTGAATAGGTTTTTTTTTTATCATTAAAAGGGAAAAATATGCAGGTTTTGATACATAGGCTACTCCCCTACCTTGTGTTGGATAAGATGAGAGTAGATCAGTTTTCAATTACATTAGAATATGATATATGTGGTAAGGCATTCCTTAAAATGTGATGAAGAGGTCATCTAAAAAGATACACAGGAGGAAAACATGGCTAGAACTCAAGAGAAAAATGAACAGGAAGCACAGCTGACAGAAGTATGACTGTATAAATCCCACTTACAGCCATTCTTACAAAGCACATTTAAAAAATAAATAGCAGTTAGTCTACTACACATTTAGTGATTTTTCTTGGGTGATCCTTAACATTAACACTGTAGAGTGTCTGCTGCTCCAGAAAGATCAGAAATGAGCTCAAAGCACCAGACATGACCCAGAAGTCCCATTCTTACTTCTGCCTCCTAGTCTTTAGTTTAATATTTAAACAGGGACCAAAGCATGGCTACTCTACTCTGTGACTGAGGCTGTCCATCACTGAGCTCCTGGGAATGTCACACTCCGTGTGACTGCTGTGCACACAGAAAATACCACACTGGTGTATCACCCTCTTCTTGGACCTCTGCCTAATGTTTCCTTCTCACTCACTCTTGATAAGACTCACTGACATGCTAGCCTGTGCCGCTGCAGCCAGGCTCCTGGGAGTTTCTGAAACCCCAAAGCAGCTGTCCAACACACTGGGACTGTCTGACTGCAGCTAGCCCAGGCAGTGCGGGCTGGGAGTGCAAGGAGGGAGCCTTCATCACAAATAAGGGAGAGCATCAAGTTGGTACAGTCAACTAGATCTAGTCAAGACTAGTAAAGATGCCACAAGTTCAGGCTGGATTTGCTAGAGATAAGGGTGGAGGGATGCTCCACAGGTGGGAAGAGTGTTAGCCAGAGTCTTAAATTCCGCTTGGTTATCATCCGGTAATGTGAGTACAAACCCATCAGCAACAATGGCCCTGTCACAGTTTCTCGAAAATTCCTCAGCTGCAGCTATCAAATGGACATGAAATGGATCAGAATTCACATATTTTAGACTCTAAAACTCTCTCTGCAGCTCTCCTGGAACTGGAAGACCTACCAACCCCTGGTGCCAGCCAGCCTGCACAGTGGGGACTGCAGGGAACAAACTCCACTCTGGAGCCACAGGCACTTTCCCGGTATTGGGACAGGCTGGCAATGCTCTTTGGTTCAGCACTAAGGAGACAAGTGTACTTTCATTACCAGAAAAATAGAGTGGAGATGTAGCCATCTCTCTTTTTAAGCTCTAGGGACTTGCTTTTATCCAGACCAGTAGTAATGACACATGTCAGCTGTGAGTGACAGCATTGCTTTGGGAAGAAAGGAGAGTCCAGTTTCCCTGCACTGCCAATTCAAGCCACAAGGTATGGAGATTTCCTACCAATATTCACTTACTCTTTTACCAAGAAGACAGGCAATCTATTTTTTCCAAAATTATTCAGGACTTCAGGATCACAAAGCCTATTCTGTAGCCTCCCAGAAGAAGTCACTATTTCTGAGACTTGTGAACCTTCCTCCAGGATTTGGGGGCTTGTACCCTAACTTGGGGTGTGATATCAGGGCAGCTATGCAGGCTCATCCAAACCTGTGGCTTTCAGACGTCCAAATCAGCTTCAGACTTCCCAGAAAGGCAACGCTGGGTTGGGCTGCATTTTCAGCTTTCCCCATGCTGTATTACAGGTGACTGTGATAATTTAGTGGTGCCCCTACAAGTTGTGAGAATTACCTCAACACCAAGAAAAAAATTATATATATAACACAGAGATAGAACAGAAATACATTCTAGTTTCAATTTTCCAGAGACCACTGATTCCCATTTACCAAGAGCCACGTGGACACCCACAGATTACAATCTAAGGGCTAAAAACAAAACCACAATTTAGGCTCTCTTCCCTGGCAATAAAAATACTTTTTTTATGTGATCACATTGTCTGTACCAGTAGACCATGTTACTTGAACATGTCATGAGAGGCAGGAAAGAGAATCGGCCTGTGGCCTTGCCTTTACAGCAGGATTTGGACATGTGCCTTGTGCCTTCCAATTCATTGTGTCCC
>VYXF01000626.1:606514-619014 GCA_013397295.1 Polioptila caerulea | reverse complement strand
GTAATTTGTATTTCTGAATCTCTTTTTAATCAGTTTTGTGGCCAGGTACAAGGACATAGCTAAGAACTGCCATGGTTGTCAGAATGAGGGCAATCAGAGAGGTGAGCCAACATGCAGTTTATTAGCTACAGCTCCAAGAAGGCATCTTTCCTTGCCCTTTTACACAGAGGACAGGGCAGGATCTGCAAGATAGACACCATGGACAGAAGAGGAGGAGTAAACCACCTTCCAAAACCTGGAGGGAGACGCCCTGGAAGCAACACAGCCATTGGTGGCTGCTCAGACCCTGCACGGCGGGAAGGTGTCAGCAGAAAGGCTGGGAAACCTGCCCTCGGAGGGGAAAAGGGTGAGCAGAGAATTAACCCCAAAGGCATTGCAGGAACCCAAACACAGATGTTCTGGCAAATAACACCACATCCCTGTGGACTGTAGGAAACCACCTGACAAGAGAATGCATAAACTACTTTACTGCTGTGATTTCAAATACTGCTATGAAGCTTTCAGTGCAGAGAGGGAAGAAGAAGTTATCATACCTGAAGAGGAGGGTGAGGAAGGATGAGGGCTGTCCTCCTGAGCACTCCCTGTCTGCGAGAGACCCCCACCTACTCCGCTTTCTTCAGTAATGTTAGAGGACCCTGGTGTTGTCGACCTGCTGACAGACTGAGACTCTTGATCGCTTCCAGACCCACGCCGCTCATCGAGACTACCTTGAATTATTTCATCTTCTCCTTTCCTGTCTCTTTTGTGGACCCTGGAGTGAACGACCACTTGGTGGTATGTTCTAAAAACCCTACCGCAGTCCGGGCATTCAGTTGGCTTTTCTTTTATGTTTCCATGACTTTGTAAGTTGTAATCGAGTCCCTGGTTCATACCATGTGACAAAAAATCTCTACTGCCTTCTAAAGGGTCTAGTTTGCTTGGCAAGTCTCTCTGATTGCCCATTTTAGTGCTGTGAACCAAATCAGCAGGCATTTTCTGCTTAGAGCCATCTGCTCCTACTAACACATACTCCCGCTTCTCCTTATCAAACATAACTCCAGCATTTGCCAAAGTGTCTTCGTGGCTGCGCTGTATCTGCTGCTCTTTAGACAAAAAGCCATGTTCCATGGCCATTCCCCTTGCCATAAGCTGCCAGGCCTGATAGCTGTTTACTGGATCCATCTCTGCTGCTTTGGCGGCAGCTTGTAACCTTTCTATACAGCTGGATTTCAGAGGAGGCACCAGATTGAGACAGCCCAATAAAGAATGTTTATCCCCTTCGGCAATGCTGTGGCCAATGCCAGAAATGGGCGAAAGGAGCTTCCCCAAGACTTCTTTCTCTTTCATGGGCATATCTCCTTTGCTGTAGATTTGATTTTGTTCACTTAACCTTGCTTTGTCAGGAGGAAGAAACCCACTCTGCAAACATGACAGATATCTTGAATACAAGTTTGCATGAGCTTCCTGGGACATGCTGCTGATGGAGACAGGTACTTCAGGGTCATTAGGAGATTTGTTCTTTACAGATAACTTATTCAGGTGAACTTTCATGTGGTTTTTAAGAAACCAAGGCTCTTTAAATCGCCTCCCGCAGATCTGACAGCAGTGTTCAAAGGAATCCTTGTGCTTTCTCATGTGGCCTTTTAGGAACCAGGCTTGGCTAAACACTTGGCCACACACCTCGCAACGAAATTCATTGGTGGATTGCTCCCCATTCCCATTGGAGCCCTGGCCCTGTGCTGACTCTGCAGTTATGTGAGCCTTCTCCACGTGGCTGATCAGCTCCTCCTCCTGTGAGGCAGCAAAGTCACACAGAGTGCACTTGTAAGGCTTGTGTAGGATCCTTATGTGCCTGTCCAGCTCTTCTCGCTTCTTAAACTTGCCTTTGCAAAACGTGCATCTGAACCCGGCTGTCTGAGCAACAACTTCTTCCTGGACGCTGACTGGCTTTGGAGAGGGAACAGGGTTTGAAATATCAGGAGTGTTGTGGTTAGGTGGCACAGACAGGTTACAGTTTGCCAGCGGCATCGGCTGGGTGTGCTGCTGTGCCTTCACATCCGGCCGTGGCTGCAAGAGGCTGCTCTTCATCTGCTTGTCCCGGAGAATTGCTCTCTCCTCAAGCTCATGTAAAAGTCTGTTTTCTTCTCGGACCCTTCCGCGCCCTTTGCCAAGGTTTCCAAGCTTGTGGGTACGCAGGTGTATCTTCAGGTTGCCTTTTTGGGCTGCTCTGTGGTCACAGTAGGGACACTTGAATGGTTTCTCTCCGGTGTGAGTTCGCATGTGCAGCGAGAGGATGCTGTTAAATCGGAAGCGTTTCCCGCACAGGGGACAGGGGTACTTGCGGTTTTTCCTGGCGTCATCCTCGATGTCGCTCATCTGAGACATAATCCCGAGGTTCTGCCCATTCAAGAACTGCTGCAGGTCCACTCGCCCGTTCAAGCTGGTGTCAACCTCTCTATTGAGCTGGTTTGCCAGCAGGGCCATCTGGCTGCTGATGGGCTGGTTTGCTATGGACATGTGGCTTTTGTCTTCCAGTGGCACTGAGGCCTTCTCCTCGGGATTCTGCCTGTTCTGGAGCTCCGGGAAGGCATGGCTGAGCTGGGAAGTGATCTGGTGCAGCTTCTGACTCATTGAATATTGCCCATTGAGTATGGTGCTGTTGAGATGGGCGTCAGCTTCTGGCACAGCTGAAGAAACACCAAGGCACAAACTAGCTTCCTCCATCTCTGAAAATCAGAAGATATTTTAGATTCAGACTGTGAAAGAGTTACAAGCATTGAATCACTGGCGTACAATTTGCATTTTATGTTTTACCTACTCATAATAATGCAAAGGAATTAGTGTAAAAACAATTAAAAGTGTATTAAGTGCCAACTGTGCTACACAGTTTTGATCATACATGTACTCATTCTGCATGTGTACCAAGAACTATTAATTACTATATTAAAATATGCAACAATTTCAAAATCTAATTATTACAGAAGAGGCAAAGACTTTTACCACCTCCCTTGTCCTTCTTGTGAAAGTGCATCTGTCTGCATTTCTAAATCTATAGAAAAAGAAATTTTATGCATCTCCCCCATTTTCATTAAAAAAGCCAGCAACCTCCCCCCCAAAATAGAAATCCATTTGTAACTTTTGGTTCCATTAACCATATTCAATATATTACACATTTTACAATGAGAAAGATAGTTTTATGATTTGACAAAAAACCGATGGTATGATATTTACTGGTGTACAATAAAACAAGATAATGTTTTGGGAAAAAATAAAGGACAAGCTTTAGAACAATAAAAGGGATTTTGCTTTAGTCAACAAAAAGTGCAGTAATATCTCATTAAGCTGATTAGTATGCTGCTTAGAAACAGTACTAGGTGCTGTAACACATGATTATAATCATAAAAATCCTTCAGTGTTTGCAAGTAAGCATTAACGAGGTATATTAAATTTTAAGGAGACTGCGACTAGCAGCTTTGTAAACCTCTGAGATTAAGATTTAACCCTTCTGTTACAAAACATTGTTATTTTGTCATTTTGAAACTGAGCCCATCAAAAGGCACATAAATTATCTTCTGCCAAGACTTTTAATTCATCCTTGAGAACCTTCAGATTTCTGTTCCCAGGAAAACTTGCCAGATTATAGAAGAAATATCTCTGTCCTTCGATGGGTAAGACATGTGATTTAAGACACTTTGATTTGTTTTAAAGAGCTCTCTTATGGAACTAGATAAAACCAATTAAAATCTGGGGAAGGTGTTGTGGAAAGCCTCAACAAGTTTAGGAATTCTAATAACTTTCCTAATACACATTAATGACTACAAATTGTAGCTACACTATGTATATTGCAGGAAATTAGAATTCAAAGCTGTTTGTTAAACACAAGTGCTCTGTTCTGGACTGCATAATTGTCCACAATAATCCATCCTTGCCACTTCTCTGCTCTATACAGATATAATGCATCTATAAAATCCTGTTTAAAATATAAAGTTTCACATTACTAATTCATAAACTATATGATGCTATAAGGTTATATTAGACTACAATTAAGATTTTTGTTGTTCAGTGGAGTGATTTGACACTTTATTCCCTCACAAAACTACTGAATTCTATAGGTTCTTAAAAAATTAATTTGGTCAAGCCTCTCTTTGGCTTTAGCCAAAAGCATTTTTTCACTGGGTCTTCTACAAAGGCTGCAGACACACCCTGGGTGGACACTGCTCCTCTCACAGCTTCACAGTGTCCACTTGATAGGCAATTCAAGGTCTAGATCTGGCACATACTTAAAATGCATGTAATTGTGCTCATGGGAGCAGTCCAGTAAACTTCAAAGGGTGACTCTTGAAAGCAAAGTTCCACACATGATTAAGTATTTGCAGGATCAGGGCCGAAAAAAAAACACATGGGAGGTCTTTGAGGGGGGACCTCTTTGGTCCTGACAGGATGGCTGAGGTTGTGACACATTGCAGATCTTGTAAGAAGTACAGGAGAGAGTTATATTCATGTGGATTAAAAATGAACACGAGCTACCTAATTTTTCCCATGTATACAGCAGATTTTTTTAAAAATGTAACAGTCCTCTGATTCAGGTCACATGATGGGGACCCGTTATTTGCATGCTGTCAATATTATTATTTATAAAAATATTAAAGAAATCAAGTATATAAAAGGACCCCACTCAAGTTTAGCTTGCAGTGTCTGATTTCCAAAGGTAGGGAGTAGGAAAACACAATCAAGCCAGGTGTTCACCCAAGGCCTTGTAGCAAACAAGGAAACTCCTTAATTTCCATTCAAATTTTCTGCACAGCAGACCACAATCATTCAAAATGTGGGCATGTACAAACATTATTTTTTTAATTTTTGAAAGTTTGTTTAACTTTTGGAAGAACCAAATTTCATCCAAATCAACAGGATTAATTAAACAACTTAGGACTCATGGTCCGTAGGTCTGCCATTGCCTCAGATTAATTAATAAATGTCTGTGTACTTCTTAAAAAAATAACAAATACTTTCCCAAATAACAACATGAGAGAAACCCCAAAACCTGAATCTACTTTCTGTCTGGATTCCACATACTCAGGAGTGTTATTTCTCCCCATCATGCTTAAACAAGGCATGTTGGCAAACAAGAACATGACAATTCCAGAAATGCATAGCATGTGCTGACACACACCTACATTGGAGAAGGTTCAGGAAGGTCTTTGTGAATTGCCATTATTCTACAACAGCTTCAAAAGTGCAGTCTAAATTTCATTTTTTTCAGTTGATCTCAACAGGACCCGGTGCTTTCAGAAAGGTTTGAGTAGTTAATTTTAGCATTTTATGCTCTACTGAAGTTTGGAAATGCTGACAGAGACCAGTGGAATTTATTAATTCTGATGTTTAACCCTAAGCATAAGTTCAAATGAATGGTTATTTGGATTGGGGAGGGAAGTTGTGGTTGAGATTTTAGTCATTCTGTGCCTCTTTTTCAAATATAACTTTAATAAAGTAACAGCAGTTGTAGCTGGAGCATGATAAGTTTTCCAATCTTTCCTTTTTGCTATGTTCTGTCATCCAAAATTATACAGAAATATATAATGTAGAATACTGAGAGAACAAGTTAAAAAAGAAATAGTTTAGAAGAATACCAAATCCATAATTTCTCATTTAAAGACTAATAATTTTGGATTGAGCCAGGGGAGCCTAACCTCCCCACATGGATCTTTTGGCCTAGGAAATGTTATACATTTTTGATTAAATATGCAGAAAGGTCAGCAAAGCCTCTGCTTAGTGAGCAACAATGAGCTCTGAATGCCGCCTACTCTGATCAGCCCTGCGCTTTCTGGGATCCAGCTCCCACAATCTCAATATGCATTCTTCATTTGAACTGCATTTCTTCTCTGCCCCTGCTTCTTGCAGGCCTGTTCCTTCCTCTGGCTCTGAATTGTCTCTCCTTTCCCTCACTCCAACCTGGTTTCATTGCAAAGTGTAACCACAGCATTGAAAACACTGCCCTGTGAAATTTCTCCTCCTTCCTTGCCCAGTTAAAGCTTTTCTGAACACGAGGACTTGCTACTGCTCAGCTTTCACAGAAATCACCCTTGGTATCCCTTAGCTCTTTAACAGCAAAACCTACCAAAATCTCATCTTGTATCCACATGCAAGACAGAAACAAAACACATCCTCATCCATCATTCCATTATGAATTAAATAACTCAATATAATTTGCCTGATTTCTCAAAAAAAAAAAAAAAAAAAAAAAAAAAAAGCAATTTAATTCTCTCCCTCTTTATCCATCATGTCTGTCTAGATCTATGGCCAGACAGGGTTACACCATGTGGGGTAAGGGGCTCTCATACCCCAGTGAGGCTCCTGCAGTTCATGGTACCCACCTTGGAGTCAAGGTATTAAAAAAAAAAAAATATCTAGAAATGTCTAGAAATTTATAAGTGAATTTTTAAGTGAATTTATTTAAATTCTATAATCTAGAAATTTATAAGTGCTACTTTGATGCTCCATGATAGGGAAAACATCTAGCTTTTAATTTTTAAATATATAGCCTATCACATTCTTTTCATGATCCTGATCTCTTGTATAAGGAAAGCACAGAATGTTTTGCCATCTCTTGCGCTGGGAACAGAAGCACAATGTTCTCTGTAGTTAACAAATGTTTACAAAACGAACTGCAAATCAAATTTGAGATTGTTAAGAAATTCAAAATATGTTTGTTGAAGTTTATTTAGTAAATTTCTGACCTTTAACTATCTCAAATGTTCCCTCAAGACGTGGCAGCACACAGAGCACGCTGGGATCAGGAGTTGTTCAGGGCTGCCCTTTCTAACCTAAATAAACCCTCAGCTCTTGCCAGGTGACTTTCTGTGGCCAAAAAGCCCCGAACCGAGCCCGCTGCCTGCACAGGCTGCAGCCCAGCTGGGCTCACAGTGCACAGGGCAGGGCAGGAGCAGCCTCGGGAAGCTCACACCGACCATCCAAGACCCTCTGGCCATGCACTGTGCCCAGCGTGCAGGACCCTGCTCCTCTGAGGAGCAGCTCAGCTTGTGAAACTCACTGTGGCATACAGATATTATAAAAATACTCTCTCTCATCTCCTACATAAAGGTACAGTGAGACATTCAGGTCCCTTTGATGATACTAATAGTTATTTTGATTTCACTCACATTTTTGCCCTCAAGACTATTTCCTGTGATATCAATAGCGAAAGTTCTGGCTTGAGCCATTTCAACTGAACACACAGATTTTATTTAACTATTTGAAATGGATTACTGGAATTTAAAACCAATTATGACACCAGAAATGCCTGTCATCACAACTACATTAATGTAATATGAGAAGCGAAGCTTCTTCTTGCTGGAAAAAGAGAAAAAAAAAAAATGGCAAGCAGAATGACAGGATTTAAAGATAAATCTATGCCTACGCACACATGCAAACATATGCAGGCACACATATCTGTATAAAGACACATATGTGCAGACACACACCTGTTATCTTTGTAAACAGATGGACCAAATTCAGCTCTTATTTACACCTGTTCATTCCTGCTGGACACACACACACACTCTGAAGCTCTCTCCTCTTCAGTGCTGTAGAGAAAACAGTCATTTCAAAACCACTGTTGTGCTGTTATTATAGCTTAGATTAGGTTAGTTAAAAGATTTACAGTTCAGTAAGCAAAGTAATGCTTTACAAGCTCACGTGTTTAAACGACAAGCTCGCTCTGGCCCTGATCCTCTGAGCAGTTAGAGCTACACACACTGTCACTTGTGCTTTCAGAATATAGACCTGGTATTTATCTTTCCAGCTAGAAAAAATCACACATATCTACATTATCTTGTGGTCCACTGGCAAAT
Source organism: Polioptila caerulea (assembly GCA_013397295.1). NCBI lineage: Eukaryota > Metazoa > Chordata > Aves > Passeriformes > Certhiidae > Polioptila > Polioptila caerulea. The sequence continues at coordinate 611,188 of VYXF01000626.1, read as the reverse complement.
TCTAAATACTCCCATCCAGACTGCTTCAGTTCTTAGCAACTCATAAACAGGTATTGCCGAGATCAGAATATATATTGAATTTTTATTAAATATTGTTCTTATTGTAGCAGCAGAAACAGTTGAACTAAGGCTGTTATAAGCATAATACACTCCTGTTAAGAAATACAGAACACCAGACTACTGAACCCTTTCAGGGTCATTAAACAGCTGTAAACATTATTACAAAAATAAACCAGAGATTTCATGCTTACATTTTAGCCCAGAGCTTGGTGTGCTGAGCAAGTACATTTTTTTCATCTCTTACAATCAACGCTGGTGACATTTGGGCATCCAAACAAATTACATCACAAATATTACTGAGGTGGGTAGGATACTGAGCAGTTTATTTGCCAGATGATTAATATATAAACAGTAGGGCAGGATAAATGACCTACTCTTCTTTGACTGATTTGTAGGCAATACTAAGAGACATAGACGCAAATAGTTAAATTTTAACAGAAACATGTGTGCATGGAAGGGGAGGGGAGAGATCAGCTGTATTTAATGCCACCAGGACAGCATTATCTAGTCTGATAAAATGAAATAAACATTAGGCCAGATCCTATTTTCATTTTCCTTATGTAAAATAGAGTAATTGCATCGACTTCATAGGAGTTTTTGTTAAGTAGGTGTCCTGTTCCTTGGGGTATAATATAATTATATCAGGAAAATATATGGTTTCTGTAGTATAAGAGAATGTCTTAAAAAAAAAAGGAAAATTGGCCTACAGGTAATGTGACCTATCTATTTGTTTTTATTTAAACATGATTAAGGCCAGCTTGGTAACTTGTTATCACCATGAGTGACAGGAGCACATTTGGGTTTTGTGGGCATCGCAAGGCACGTGCAGCTGGCAGTAACTGAGAGCTGGGAGGCAGCAGGAGCTGGGCACAGCCTGTCCAGAGCTGTGGGGCCGGCAGGGCTGCCCCCATCCCACAGCCCCAGCGGGCTCTGGGGGCTGCAGCCCTGCACCAACACCCACCCTGCAGCAGCCGGGACCGCGCAGGGCGCAGCCGGGAAGGCATTTGACAAAACTGTAGCTGCATTGTAGGGCTGATATTTAAACAAGCTGCTTATTGATTCCAAAACAAAGTACTCCTTTAGTAACAACAGAGCCAACTCATTCCACAACAGTTTTTATGTCTTAAAGAAGGGTTAGCAGAGGGATTTTGAAGTTTCAAAAGTCATTAGCAGACAGAAAACGGTTTGCTGAGGCTGTACTGCCTTTGCTCTGGGCTGGGAAGAGAGTTGCTTTCTAAAATACCTGTTACATCTGCAGGGTACTTTCTAGTTAGCACAGCCTTTGGGACTGATAACTGATCAGTGGAAGATAAATCACCAGAACAGTCTTTGACTGGTAGCACCCATGGAGTGGAGGACTGTGAACCATTTGTGATCACAATCTAGGAAGATGAGCACAGAGGAGAGGAGAGGTCATTTATAAATCTCACTCCCAGATTAGAATAGAAAGATTAGAAGAATGCAGACAAGCTGTTTGATTTATTGCTACTTTGCATGTGACTTAGCAAAATCTGTTTTCCTTCTTATTTATTCTATTTCACTTGCATATACTTAAGAAGTCAGATCCAAAGAAGAGAAAGATAAATAATTGGTACAGAAAGTTCAATAGATTAGGGAGAAAAAAAAAAAAATCACAATTTTTTTTCCAGGCACTGGTTGCATCTGGGATCATTATTTTTTAGCTTATAAACATTGATTCTCAATTTACTTTTTTTTTCCTAGTGATCTTTCGATGGCAAAAGTAAAGATAAGAGTGATACCAAAATTCATATTGGAGCCTTATTTGTGGAATGCTTCATTAAACTAAAGCTCCTGTTACTTTAGAAACAGCATTTTTTAAAGTAAATTTGTTATTTTCATGTAATTTGGAATGTATACAACTGATTAAACCCTCTCCAATTTGATCAATTTCCTGTAGCTCCTATCTGATCATTCACTTTAATTAATCTAACTGGCATCCACATCAGATTGAAGAAACCTTAAAATTAAGCTTTTAATGAACCACTTTACCATCACAGAGTACAAATAAAATAATAAAATGCCTGGAAGACTTTGCAGAGCATATTTATTATTTCATTTTTTGTCATTTTTTACAACGCGGAAAGGGCTCTGAATCTCCTATTCTCATCTGAGGACACTGCACTGTGCTGGAAGTCTGCAATGCTCTGACCCATTATATAATATTAAAAGGTACATAATGTTGACCCTATTAATCCCACATTGCTCAGGCAGGAAAGTTCCACATAAAAGGCTGAGCATTTCAGCTGGGTGAGGACAGGAGGATCAGGCCCCTGAACCAATTACAAAGAGATCAATAAAGAAGAGTTAAGACCACAGAACTCAAAGCACAGTTTGAAACAATTTAAATCCAAAACTGTAATGCTGGGTTGATGATTGTTTTTCATTTCACAGAGGCTTAGACTTAGGTTTTGTGCACAACTAAATATAATGTCAAATGCACATATGTCCCAAAGATCAAAGTATGATTGACTGGGAAATATTCGTATGCCATAGCCCAGTGAGATTTTGTTCACAAGGGCACCTGTCAGAAGCATAAGCTTGGATGCAAACCATCAAATAAGTATGTAAAATCATTACTAAAATCCAGGCATGCAATCAGATAGTCAGTTGTCTGAAACTGCTGGACTGTAGCCAGCACAGTGGCTCAACAGACTAATGCTTTGGTCTCTGCAGATCCTCAGGGCCCTGGTTCAGTTCCTCCTGCTACTGGTCAGGTCAACTGTCTGTACCTAGTGTTGACTTTTCTGGCACTTAATGCTAGGAGCAAAGCAAAAAAAACCCGAGTCCATAAGTTGCCTTTGACCTGAGCCACAGAAACATCTGCTGGTTGAGTCACGAACTGCTTGTTGGCCAAGTTTAACAGGATCCGAGCCTGTTGCGGATCAGCTCTCTCAGCAGTAGGTGTCACTGCAATAAATAGATGGATTTCAAGGGACAAAGGCACACATTGCCAGGGAAAATGCATAAACAGAACATCCCTGAATAAAGAGAGTTTCCAAAAGAAGTATGTGGTCCAATTAGACTTTTCCCTTAACTTTTTGCAAAATGTTGGAAATCTGGTTTAGGGAGGAATTAAATTGCACGAGTGGGATTGTCAACAACAACAGCGCCGTAATTCTGTCCTTTAGTCCTGTGTCACAGAGATCCTTTAATTCACATTAATCACCTCCCTGCAATCCCAGGTCTATTAGGTAAAGACTGTTACAGTTAAACCTTTTAAAAAAAAAAAAGCTCTCTAACAAATTAAGTCATTTTCTCTAGTGGAACAAAAGACCTAGTTATATGGAAAGATACTGCACACTCAACTGTGGTTGTAGGACTGAAAGACCACAAGGTTAGCCTATTTTTTTGTCAAATTAGAGAGCCCATACCCAACCCTGTCTGCATAGAGAACAAGGAGAGAGAGAATACTTATAACAGCTTGAGGGGTGGGGGGAAGATGTCTCAAGTATAGATTTAATTAATAGAATGCATATTTTGAAGAAGCAGTAACCAATTTATATTTGAAACAGAAATATTTGGTATGCCAAGTAATATCACAGAGATGTCAGCCAAGTCTACACCATATTTGGTTTCATTATCATGAAATGGTTTGTAGGATAATTAAGGATGCTCCAAATTGCATGCTATTGAGTTAGACTGTAGACAAAACAATGCATCACTAAGCATATGGGCTACCTGTGATGACATCAAGACAGAAACTACGTGCCTAAGAAGATGTTTTAAGAAAAAAGAAAGATTAATACATTAAACCTTGCACAATGTATTGCACATGAAAGAGAACATATGTGACAATACATACTCCTAAAGTACATATATAATACAACTGCATTTATTTTACTTCCAATAATGTTGAAAGGGGAACAAAGGAGAGGAAGAAATAGAGAGAGAATGAAAAGATAAATTGCTACATTCTTCAAGGTCAGTATATCTAAGAAAAAACATTTAAAAAGTCACCCCCATGAAAAGCATAAAGGGCCACACTACAAATGTGGAAAGATCTCCTCCTTGCCCCCCAGCAGTCTGTCCCACCAGCTCCTGCCCCAGTGCTCCCTAAAGGCCTCCAGCACAGGGAACCCCAAAGCACACTGTGGTAAATTCAATCAGAGAGGAGAGGGATGCCTTTGCTAAATGTTTCTCTGCTGGGTGCAGAAACATCCAACACCTTAATACAATGGAAATGGAAACAGGTCGAAATTCAGAAGAGACTTGCCCAATTTCAGTGCTCCCAAAGAGCATAAAGGCACCAAGCTTTTCAGAATTTCAGCACTGTAGAAATAAGTATCCCTAACTGATCATTTCCATATCTTATTTAGGAAAAAGCTTGCCATGTATCTTGGCTTAAAGAGATGGCTCATCCTCTGTAAAGAGCATCCAGATCTCTTGACTCGCACTGCTCAGTCCAGTATGCCAGATAGCCTTCCTTTATCAAACATAACTGACTGCTGAAAAGACTGGGGTTTCTAACTCATGGCAAACCTGTCAGCATAAAACTTTTTTTTTTTTTTCTTTTTTTTTTTTTTTTTTTTTTTTTTTTTTTTTTCTTTTTTTTTTTTTTTTTTTTTTTTTTTTTCTTTTTTTTTTTTTTTTTTT
>VYXF01000626.1:576716-606471 GCA_013397295.1 Polioptila caerulea | reverse complement strand
TTTTTTGGCCCTTTGCTTTTTTTTTTTTTCTTTTTTTTTTTTTTTTGTTAAAATACTAGAGAGAGTTCCTTTTCTTTTAATAACAGAGATTCTTGACTGTTAATACCTTTTGTTTCCGAATTCTATCTCCTCTTTTCCCTCAATCCAACTGATTTATTTTTCTTCTCCCTATTATACATGGATGTGGTGACAAAAAATACAACACATAATTTAGATGGTCATAGTGATTCTTAGATACAAGTGGTGGTTATTACTCATCATATTATTTTAATACTAATTTCCAAGGAAAAAGAAGAACAAAAACAAAAAAACAGGACAAAGCTGAGAAAGCTTTAGTTTCAGTGGAATGAGATGGAGTAAAAGATGCAGTTGAAACAGGCAGGGCTGCCAGAAGCAGGTTGATACTGAAAAAAGAGCAAACATTTCTGAGAACATCCCTTGTGTTTGTGGTCTCCCAAAAAGCAGAAAGAGAAAACTCATTATAGAATTAGGTGGACAAGATAGATGAGGAAACACCACACAGACTAAGGCATAAAAAAATGCACTTAATTACCACCAAGCAAAATGAAACTGAAGAAAACACAAATCCCCTTTATTCCATTGGTGTTCTGTTCTGCGCATATTCTTACTGATATATCCTCGCTTCTGTCATTTAACTTTATTAATTGATCACTGTCATGAACACAAGAGCAGGGCTGGAAACTTAAGGCCAGCTAAGCAGCTTTCCCACTGATATAAGTGGCTCAGGCTTACCAGGGTGTGGTTAGGAGTCACTGCACTGCTCAGACACCCACCCTGAGGTCAGGAAATCTCCAGAAAACAAGTTCTTTATCATAGATCCTTTTAGAGAAGCAAAAAGAAACACATCACACTGCTCTTTCAGAGGGAGGAAGACAACTCCAAACAGGAACATCTCTACAAAGAGTAATTGATTTGGTTCCCTGTATTTTCCCAGCTGCTTTTAAAATCCTCTCTACCTGTTGCAGTGAGATTATTCTGCCTCTTCCTCTTAATGATGGTACCAAACAGTTTTGCAGTTAAACCAAGGGAATAACAGTGATGTCACACAAGTGACCACAAAATGAGCCCCATCTTTGCAGTGCTCTTGGCTGCAGCGAGGTGCAGCCCCAGAAGGGAACAGAGATCTCCTCCCTTTGCCCTGGGGGATCAGGTACAGGAAAGGGAATCACCTCGTGCATCTCCCCGAGGAAGCAGAGAGGTGAGCACTGACTGTGGTGAAACAGAACATGTTCAGGTGCAATGGCCTTCAGGATGCAACAAGCTGGGCACCAGCTGCTGTTTGAAGCCCTGCTTCATCTGGGCACAGTAACTTTGATCATTAATAAGAAAGGGTGCTGAAAACTTGGCAGACCCATGGCAAATAGATGAGTAGGGGGAGAAGGAATACTGTGAAAATACAATAACATTTCAAAGCTATCTGCAGGATAAAAATCCTTTAAATAATTTTGATGTTAATCGCAACATTCCAGGCCCTTGGCTGAAAAGACAGCCTCTCGTGGTGATAGGTGAGTGGTAACAGAGCTGACAAAGACAGTCTGACAAATGCAATCACAGGATGGCAGACCCTGGCAAGTTCAATTACGGTTGCAAAGTCTGGTGGGAGATGGACTCTGCTGACTGTAATATATCCTTAGCAGCCAGCTCTGGCCACGTACAGCTCTGACCAAACTCCTTGGAGTGACTGACAGGATCCCAGGAGCCTGCAGTCCCACGGCAAGCTGAGAGCAGCTACAGTTGTTATCAGCAACACCAGGGACTAACAGGGAGTGCTCTGCTGCAGGATTTCAAGGCAACACACAAACACCACAAACTCTCAGTGAAGCTGTTTCAAGCCTCTTGAAAAGCCTGTGCAAATGAGCAGTTTGTGTTCACTTTCTCCAGCTCGTGTAAAGCTTCACTCAATGTTAATTTGCACTGGTGCAAACCAGTGTGAATCCAGATAAGAACAGCAAAACACCAAGCCAGACAGAAGGAGGGGGAAAGGCCTGGTGGCTCATTTTCAAGGACCTGGCTATGGGAGGCAGTGAGTAGGCTCCCACTGCTTGCAGCAGGACCATCAGAGAGATTCTCTTCCTCCAGCACTGAATCCCAAATGCCTCAGAGCAGTTCCCACACAAAATCCCTGCTTGGGCAGTGGTATTGCTTCAGAAACTCAGTTTTCTGAATTCCAGCCCCTTGCACCTACACTTATGAATTTGGAGATCATTAAACCTCTCTCTAATTAAAAGGATTTTCATCTCCTTAGTTTTATATTTCAGAATAGACTAACTGTTCTTATTTGATGTAAGAAAGAAAGAAGTAGATGTATAGAACAAATTATGGCTTCTCATACTTCAGTGCAAAATTATCTAATTTAAGTCATGCTTTATCAGAGTATCTGGCTTCCTTACAGCTTTGTTTTTTTTCTTTTTTTTTTTAAGTAACAAAAAAGTCTTTTCCCAATTTTTTGTTGTTGAATTTTATTTTCCTAGTGCCTTTTTTAGAAAAAAACAAACTCAGTGTTATTAAACAACTTATTTGTTCTCTTTCTGGGTTTTTCAAAAATATTGTAAAATGACAATGATATAAAAATTATACTGTAAAAAGTGTAAGCACTGTGAATGAGCAGAGTTATTCATTTATATCCCTAGCTTATGAAATGCCTGTATCATCTATCCTTTATCCAACAGCAGACTCTTTTAGCTTCAGTCACAAGAGCTAACAATATGTTATTGATATGATTTCAGGAAGCTGTCAGCAGGCAGCTTCGCTTTCAGCTCCTCAGCTCTGGTGAGCGCACACAGAACGTACCTGTGCCTCTCCCGCAGGAGAGCTGGCAGCGAGGTGCACATTCCTGTCAGCTGTCACAGTGGAATAAAGAGAAACCTAAACAGGTCTCCCTCACTAGCTGCTGTCCTTTACACAGAGAAAATGCCTCCTGGTTTCCCTGGGAGTGCTCAGCAGCACCCCAAACCCAGTGTCCGAGCACCGAGGGTGGATCGCTGTCCCTGCAGAGCTGGGGCAAGGAGCAGCAGGGCAGGTGACCCAAGGCACTGCCATGGGCATTCACCCCTCTTGCCCCATGCCAGCCTTTCACAAGTGTCCAGCCTCCTCCTGTGCCCTCCAATTCTGCTTAACACAAAATCAGTAGGAAGAGGAGTGAACAGGGGGAACCAGGCATCTGCCTGTCCAGGAAGCAGAGGGGTGAAATGATGCCTGAAGCTTTGTACACCCCAAGCCAGGTCTCCAGGAGCTATCAGAGCCTGACTCCTCTACATGGAGGTACAGGAGGTGTGAATGGGGGTGCAAATCAGGAGCCCTGGAGTCCTGGTGCACCTGGTCCTTTTGGGCTCCCTTCAGAAAAGGGGTGCAACCGAAATGAGAGGTGAGGCTCTTCTGCAGAGATGCAAACTTCTTCATTTTTAAGCACTTCTGCTTGAAGGAAAAATAAAGTTAGCACATAAGTCCAGTATTTTATCGGTTATATTTATGTGCTACTTTATTTTCAGGATCTAAAGAATAATCACAAAATGTCAGAAGCCACCACAGGTAAGCTAAAATTGCAGCTCTTTCCACTTTAGGGAACCAGTGGATTTTAAAACTAGTTTTCATATTGGCATACAAGCTTCAATAACAAAAGAGTATTTTGTACTATTAGATGTTGGTCATTTTTTGTCTGACAAAGAGCAATAACAGGCTGCTGCAGGAGTAAGCACAGTTTTGGTGAGGTTTTTTTCCTCTAAATGATCAGAGAAAGTACCGTACTTTCAAGATGTGCCTCACTTGCTCTTAAAAGGGTGAAACAAAATATTCTCCAAGCTATTCTAAGCCTGCCATATAAGTATTATGCTGTTATAGATTTCAAAAGGTTAGCTTCAATGAACCTGACATCAGTATAACCCAAAATAACCCATTCAAGAGAAAAGTAAGAAATAATTGCTGTTTTCTCTTTTTTTTTCCTCAGCTATATTGCTATAATGATTTTGCATAACAGATTGAACAAAGTGCTGTTGTGACAGGTGGTAGAATTCAGCTAGTAAGCACAGAGACAGGGTTCAATTTAGTTTGTGAATCCTTTAATTGTTGTGCAGCTAATTAAAGAAGGTTCTTTACACTCGCAAGTGTTTACCGTTGCTAGTATGCATACATGAAAAATTAAATTGTGCCTTCAAGGGCTGAGAACTATAGAAAAATCATAGCTGATTCTGCAACATGCTTACCAGCTCAAAATAGCTGCTTTTCACAATTGGAATTTGTAAAACTTTTTGCTAAGCAAATATAGAGCTAATTAGAAGTGTTCGTTGGACCAATTAACATTTAAATAAATAAGCCATATTGCACATTTCACAGTCTTTATTTAATGATGCTTCTTAACTCTTTGGAAAGATTCCTTTAAGTACAAATAAGTTGTCATAAAAATGAAAGACAAAAATAACACCATAACAGTATATTCTGTGCTTTTTTCTTTTTGCCTTGAAGTCTTCTCTAAAACTCTATACCTGTTACTGGGGAAAGGGGGGGTACACAAATCTGGTTCCTTCTTTCATCTTGTCAAGTTACCTTCCCACCTTTTTGAATACAAACAGAAAAACATATTTGATTACTATTTAAAGTGTTATGATGGCTCTGTTTGTTTTGCCCTATGGAACAGAATCTGTTTTAGACAAAAATTCTTGCTTTTATCTCATAAAATGGCCATTCCAGCCCAAAAGAAGGGTGTTCTCAGAAGAGACTGCTCTTAGAGCAAGAAAAACAGCAGTTTGAAAGTTGCTTATACAAACAACGAAGCGACAGAAAAAACCTAAATCTGTTTTCCAGTCCTGCTGTTTGCATTCCCACAGCAAAACCAGCGCTGTTGTTGTACCTAACCCCAGGGCTGCAATTGCCTGTCTCTTCGGGGTCAAGTGATATTTTGCTTTCAAAACAACTGTCTTTTAATTTAACAGTCCCTTTCAATCAATAGGACTCCTTCAGTCTGCGCTGAACATACATTTTCTCTCTCTCTTTCAACCTCCAAACCCCTACCTAACACAAAGGTTACATTAAAAACATGGGGAAGGCTTCTTTCTACTTTTTTCCAAGATGTATTGCACTACCTTGTAATCACACTAAGAGCTAATGTGGAAGGACTCATTGTTGACCTTGGCTTCCAGCACAGAAAACCAAATTAACAAGGACCAATTAACATTCAAATAAATAAGGAAGATTAACAAAGAATACTCTGCATACCAAGAGGGTAAAATAAACTAGAGGAAGGAGTGCAGTATCTCCCTCAATCAGGATGAGTGGAATTCTCCAGGAAGGACACCAGCCCATCACAGCATGGATGCACAGGCTGCTCTTTCCAAGGCTTGATGAACTCCAGAGGGGATGTGTGTGAATAAGCAATATCTTATCTTTGGAAAACCCTTGGGAAAATATGCAAAGGCCCCACATGATATTCCTGGGGAAGGAAAGGGGCTTTCCACCTCTCTGGACTGTGCTCTGCTCCTTTCTCCTGGAGCTGTTGGTGTTTGGGATGGCCTCTTCTGATGCTGGGCCAAGAGGAGCGTGTGGCTTTGAGCTCACAGCTGACCAGCAGCCAAGGCAGATACTTCTTGTATGGATTGTCAGTGTATGAAGTTTCTGATCAAATTTTTAGTCAGAAAAATGTATTTGGTTTTGTTTTTTTAAGATTCAGTAAATTCTGGATCAAGTCAAAGAGAAGAAGTGGCCAAAGAATATCCAACAGCCCCAGAGGAAGGTATTTGGGAAGTCCAGAGACATTGGAAATTTTGTAGTTTAAAATGTACATTCCATTGCACTCGACCTGAAGGCTCCAACCTAAATTTTTGTGCTAATTAGGTAGTTGTTCTGAGTACTGAGTTGCAAAATACAAGTATGAAGTCCTCAAAATTTCATGGTTCAGAGCAAACCTGTTTCTATAGAACTTTAATTTCATATACTTCTTTAACTTTTCTTTGGGGGCAGTGGGGGGCACACAGGTAGCTGAAGCTGTAACCTGGACCTACTTGTAGGGACTCCCTGTGCCATGGATCAGAAAATTCTGCACCAGGAAGGAAGAAAGGTAAAGGCTGAACCCTTTACCTTCATCATCCCCTGCCTCTTGCTCTTCCTGCAGGTAAATCTACAAAAATTATTTAAGCTGGCAAAATTTCTCCACCTTTCTTTGATATCGTTACCCCAACAGAGCAATTAAATTCCCCACTAACTAATCATCTGCAAAGCCTTCTCCTAAAAGGAAACTCCTCCTACACAAAGGTTATGAATAATTCTCAGAAGGTTACAACATGATCTATCATTTTAGGTATTTGGATCTGGAGTACTGGTTCAGGCCTCTAACTGACAGCAACCTTTATGAATAGTTAAGAGTTCACAGAGATGATTATCATGTACTATTTAAATATGTATAAAGGACAAAGATAATAACAATACTTTGCACTTTAATAGAAGCTTCTGTCTGAAATTCTCAAAGGAGAGCTGAAGTCCTCACGAATGCACACTCACAGCCCCTCTGACCTGCACAGTTGGTCATTGCTATTATTCTCTGGAATCTGGTAGGCTGTTATTGTTAGATTTCTCAAAAATGATAATGTCTGCCTTAACTTAGAAAGCAGTTGAAGCTTTACTAAATGAGTAACTCAAAGTGAATCACTGTTGTGGGGATGTTGATCTGTGCCTTGTGCTAAGGCAGAAAACACCATGGGACACCACAGGATGCTCTGCAGATCCTTGGCCCCATTGTGGTAAAGGAGGAGAATCCTCCTCATTCCCAGGCTGAAATGCCCCTGACTGACCAGAACACTGTCCAACTGGGAGAAAAGCATCTCCTGCTACTCTTCAGGAAAAAGCCTTTCTGTAGCCTCAAAAATCATTTTAGATTTTTGTTTCCCATTACTCAATGAAAAAGGGCAAAAGTGGGCTCCACTTGAAAGCCAAAATTTCTCGAATGAAGAACACTTTTCTGCAGTTTGTTACAGATACAGGAGGTTTTATATTAAAAAAGTATTTTAAGTTATTCCATTTCTAAATGCCCTATGTTGATGAAGTCAGCCTCTCCTGTCTTCTGATGGCTGAAAGCAAGTGACTCTCTCTACTATCCCATATAATACAGAAGGAAGATTTAATCATGCTCAATTTTATCTTTCACAGATAATATGAAAAGAGCTACTAAATAGAACCAGAAGTGTGAAAAATAGAAAGCCCAAATATCAGTACCAATCTAATGCAACTACAAATTCTGAAATGGTTCCAGAAAGTTGGTTGTGTTTGAAAACTGGACCTGGACAATTTGAACTTATGCAAATGGCACTTGTACAGCAGTGGAACCAAAGGTCCTCCTGACCTTAAGGGCATATTTACAGAAGAGCCAACTGATCTTGAATAATTACACCAATGTATTAAGAAAACATGTCTTACTTCCAACATTAGTAATATGTTTATTACATACTACAACTTTGTATCTTAAACAAGTACTTTTTTTTACCAAATATGAAAAAAGCAAAGGAAAAAGTCAAGCGTCTCAAACTACTCAAATTTTCTACTTCCTTTTACAGTACCAGTTTTCCTTCAACATTTTTAAAAAATTCTCACAAGTGTCAAAGAAGAACAAATTACTTTCAGATTTCTTGCAGAACATGTAATAAATATAACAGTTACAGAGAGAGAAAGAAATGGGGAAAATCTATTTCAATGTGATTGTTTTCTAATACCTGAACTAAGTGGGAATGAGCTGGTACCATGAAATCCCTCTGCAACAAGCAACTTCTCTTGAAACAAAATGCATGGAGGGAGAGAGCTGGATGAGCTTTTTCCACTAGACATTTTGTCCTGTAAGACTGTCTGTGTTCACTCCCCATTTTCTTCTCTAAAAACTATCTCAACATAATTTCCCTACCAGCACTGTAGTCACTCTCAACCTTTTGTGGTTTTTTACTCATTTGTTTGGCGTTTTTTAATTTGGTTTGGAGTGGTTTTGTTTGTTTGTTTGTATTTAATTTTAGATCAATTTGTTAAATCAGACTGATAAAGTTACTGAAATAACACCCCAAGCCTCTGGCTGCAGTACTGCTATCACAATGGAACTCTGATCTCATCCTGGCTCCTATAGCTAATAACAAACAGCAAGAGACTGAGCTCCCTCAGCTCAAATACAACCATCCAAAGTCAAGTTAAATTCAGCATAACTTTCACAGATTCAGAAGATCAGAAAATTGGTTTACCACAACTTAACACAGAGCAGCACATTAGCACAAGTTAAATGATTCAAAGTAATTTTTAGTGTACATGCTCTTGGCAAATGTGATGTAATGTAAACTTAGTGCAGCTTTAGATGTAAGCCAAATTTCACTGGTTTCACTAGGGCTAAACTAACACACTGCTCCTCGTGTGCTGGGAGGCAGGAACCACCACAGGGACAGCTCCAGCAGCTGACAGGGGTCACCTGGCTGGGGGATCAGTACTTACTGCTATGTCCTGCTGTCTTCTTCCAGGGTAAAGAAACTCAGATATTTCAAACTGCAATTTATTTCATTAAAACACCTGTGTTAAATTTTTCATGGGAAGTTATTAGACTATTCCAGAAGGATTATCTGCAGTAGAAGTTCCACCAAGCATGCAAGAGGCTGGCAAATGTACATAATAAAAATCACAAAGCATCTAAGGTCCATGATATGCAGAGATACCAAGACCTAAAACAATAGGAGTTACAAACTTTAAAAATATACTCGGTGGACTCAGTCCAAAACCAACTTGGTGACAGTCTTTGCAATAAACCTCACAAATTTTGGTCCAAACTCTGAATTCCACACTGAATCAGTGACAATAAGTGACAAAGTTTTATTTCCATATATGGATCTCAGGGTGGAACTTCAATCCACAGAGATCTGAAGCTTATTGTTGCAAATGATTACCACATATATGGGAAAATATTCAATTTGCCCATAACCTGCAGTCATTAACACAGAACACAAAAACAAGGCAGGCATCAACAGTTTAACCTTTCTTTTCTGAAAAGCTGCTTTCAATAAAAACAATCAGAATTAAAACTAAACAACATTGGCCCGTAACATATTACTTACAAAATATTTTAAAGAAAAAAATTCACCCACGTGTAATTTTGCTATAAGCCACCCACCATTTAACTACAGCAACACCCTTCTAGAGTTTCTCTAACAGATTGGTGAGGATTTCAACCTCTTTTCCCTGCTCAAAAACATCTCTGTAGTACTACTGAGTAGCAATGGAGCATGAAGTTGAAATACAGGGAGAACAGGGAGTCCTACCTTACACATTACTGACTGGCTAGATCAGGTTTCATGAACGAAAATAAACATAAAAATTCAAATGGAAAAGATATCCCCAAGAGCTTCCAGTTCTTCATGCATTATTTCACTGACAGTGGAATGCTCTTCCACCAGTGGCACTGCCACCATCCACCCAAAGCACTTTGGGATACACCAGCAACAGAATGGAGTCGATGAGAGAATATTGATACTGAGAAGACAGTAACTATATAACAATGCACTGGAATTATTCCTATTGGCAATTATGTTCACTTTTTTTTTTTTTTTCGGAGACTAAAACCAGTATTGAAAAATTTTTGTTTCTATCTTTGATTTGCTGTGTGCAGCAAGGGAATACTGGGTTCAGACTGATGTGTCTGTGTTGTTGGTGAGGGAGCAGGTACAGTGTCTCTGCAGACAGGAGCAGTCACACTCAGAATTTTTTTCTCTGCATAGACAGTGCACTGAGCAAAGCATGAATTTACACATACAGGTGAAACTCTGCACTGGTTCATTTTAATTGGCAAAAATGTTTATAAATAAAATTTCTACATTTTTCCTTTTTGTTAATTATTAATTTCATGAAGCAACTACGATGATAAAAAATAGGTACAGGTTTTTCCTCAAAAAGTTCCCATAACAACTCCTTTCAGCATTATCAGGCCTTCTACTTATATGATCTTCCATGGCAATCAGTTGACTGCTGCTATATATTCTGAATAATATTTTCTGTCCTAAGGATCATATACCTTTGAGTTACTTAAGGGGCTCTTTCATAGATCAAGAGGTATCAGTTCACTTGGAAGGTCTCCTGTACAGGAGGGAATATAGTTCAATTAATATTTGCAATGAAAAATTTTTAGAACAACCAAGCACACAATGGCTACGTTAATGTTGTTGCTCTCTCCTCACTGTACATTTGATTTCCACCCCAAAACTTTGCTTGAAATTTATGAACTTGCTTAAACATAAGCACAGGCTGAAATACTTTCTTAAATTAAGAATGGCAAACAACCGCTTGTGGGAGATGTCACTAACCAGAAAGTTTGCAGGGTTTATTTTTCTATAATATCTCATCTTTCAAATTTCTAATAGGCAGAGCATCAGTGGTCATTGGTATGTTATAGAACATTAATTTATAATAACAAGTAACAAGTTTCAGTATCTGAAGAGGGAATCAAAGTGAAATTTCAATCAGGAGACAGACAGGTTTGTTCAATACTCTTGAAATCACAAGCAGATGCAAAGTCACTCTATAGGTAGAAAACAACAGATGAGGAAAATGTAACTTGTAAGCAAATGGTGCTGGTATGGGCTGGAGCCATTTGTCTGCCAGACTACAATATGGTCTGGCACATTATATGACTTGCACTTTCTGTTTTTATCATAGTCTTTTTTTAAGACACAATCTATCTCACTCATTTGTAGCTGTTCCAGTATCTCATCTATCTGAATTAGACACACATCTTTAAAGAGAATGAAATCCTCTCAAGATCCCAATGCCTTTTCTGTAGAGATAGCCTAACTTTTAGCCAGTATTCCCTTATCTTGTGCAGGAAAAATAGTGCTCTATAATCCAAACCATACCAAGAATTTTACCCAAGGGCAGCTGGCATCTCCATTGCTTTGCCATGAGCACTGCTTTCAAAATCATATTTTACAGGAATCAAGACTAAATTGTTACTTGCAAGGTTCATTTTGTAAAGACATTAATTAATGGACTGCGCATGGAAGCGAGTTGGGAAATATTGTGCATTTTGTGCATTATTTTGTTGGCAAGAACATCATTCTAGTAATTAATGTTGACATCTTTTTAAAATGCATTAAGCAATATAGACAACATATACTCTGCTCAGCTTTTTATTTTTTGGGGGCAGGGAGGTGGAATATAGAGAGAGTCCCCTATGGCTGAGCACTAACACTGCAGTAGGGCCTTCCACTGCCTAGTAGGGTCCTAGCCTGCCTGAGTTAAAGGTACATTTTAGGTACAGTTCTGGACTTTGAAGACATTTTTGAGAATCTAGCATTCTCACAGACTTCCAGAGCTGTAGAGAATCAAACTCAGTAACATTTGTAGTGAACCACTCCTTTAAGTTCCCCCATTGAAAGAGTCATTCCCTTCCTTGTGGATTTCGGGTAGAAGAACAACCCACGCTGTGAGTTCAGACAGACATCAGTGCCCTTTCTTTTCCTCCCTCATTCCCATACCTAACCAAATAGCAATCCAACATCTCTTTAACATTCTCAACAAGTTTAAGCACTGTAATTCTAAGGTTCCAGATAGGTAGAAAATTAGTGTCCTTCATGACTCAAAGCTATGGCAATTTTTTTAGATGTTTATTGACCTGTTTATTACTATCTGTTTATTGAACTGTTTTCCATGAATCTGTCTAATCCCTTTCTGAGCCTGCTGATGCTGTCTGCCTCCACTAATTCCCTTGGAAGCAAGTTCCAGAAGTTCACTACTCACTGTGTCAGGAATTATTTCCTTTTATCTGTTTTAAATCAATCTCTTGTTACCTCAGCTGGGTGTTCTAGCTATGGGTTTGTGACATTTGGTGAAAAAAGGGAGTGAGGGTTCTGGAAAGGGTCTTGATAGAATTTTGTCCTTGCAGCAATAAACGTTTTCCAAGTGAAAAATAAAAGTATCCAAACGGGGCCACAACACAACTCAGAATGTTAGAGCCCGACACAACAGCATGAGATTCAGTGAGCAACCTCACTAATGTGGATTTACTAACAGAATTCTATGATCTAGTCCTTGATGAAAAGACAATCCACTTTACAGTGTCAAAGACCTCTTCCAAGAGTTTGTGACCAGCCCCTGTAACAGAACTTGGGAACGAGACCATTTGAGGATTGATAGCTTTGTCACAACCAAAAAGATTCATCTGCCATGACTGAGATTCATTCAGTTACAGAAAAAAAAAAAATCCCAAACATTCTTACAAATCTGACTAAGATGAAGAAAGAGAGGAAAATGTCAGAATGAAGCATTCACAACAGGTTTTTTCAGAAGTATCCATCCAAATTTTGGTTTGAAGTCTACACAGACCTTCCATTCAAAGCCAATTTAACTGAGAACCCAAGGAAAATACATCCCCATCTGGCTCAGACTGTTGTTCCAAGCTGTGACCAGATGATTCCCTCCACCCTCACCGTCCAAAACCAGAATGACAATTAAAAAAAAATAACCATTCTCTTAGGTTAAAAAAAAAATAAAAAAATCTCCCGACCATGGTTGAAGCCAAATGGCCCTTCAGGCTACTACTGAAGAATCAATTACATTAGCTGTAAGCCTAAGAGAGTCCTGGGGACAATCAGTCAGAGCCATAATAGCTGTGAGGGAATTGTTAAGCAAATTGAGGGATTCTTTAGGTAATTGGGATTGGACAACCAGGTCATACTTAATTTGAAGCATCCATTCCATACAAGTGTTTCAGAGGTATAGTAGGAACTAAAGACAGTGAAGTCTAATTGTGCTGCTACTAACCCAGTGCTTTTAAAGGGACACCCCCCCCACTCACCCAGCCCTGGCCCCCCATTCTTGCACAGAATGTTTAATAGGATTGTGCTCACTCTCAGCAGAGGAGAATTCAGCTCCTGCAGGGTAAAACTGGGGAGCTGAGAGCTCCACAGCCTTCTGGGACAACCTGCAGTGCTCACTCACAGCTTGAGCCAGGGACAGGAAATGTTCAGGGGTTTCTACCAAAACAGAAGGAAAGAAATGGACAACCCACTGCTTTAAGACAGCCCAAAGATGTTAAGGATGTACATTTTTCTCTTTCTGTAGTAGACCATTCATTCAGCATGCTAAATGTATACTTAACTAGAAATTCTGGTCTTGCAAAGAAACTGCACAAATTCACAACTCCTGCTTCAAGCTCTTTAAATTTACAGGCAAGAAAATCCACAGTTCTGGGATGTCACTCTGAGGGGGCTGTGAGGGGATCTCAGATCAAATTAGATTTTTTTATCCAGTTAAACAGGGAACTATTCCAACAGCAAAAAGCTCTCTATTTCCTTTGTTCACTGAAACAAGTTTCAGAAAAAAAATGTATGCCCAAAATCCATGTTCATGTCCAGTTTGCTTTTGGAGGAACCTGTTGCAAGCAGCTACTGCTAGCATTTTTTGGCTTCTCCAGAGAGAAGCAAGCCATTTGGGTTGATACAATAGGGATTGAAGTCCCAAGAGACGCTAATTCTTTGTTGGATTGCCCTGAAATTTCACAAGGTGAACAAAATGAGCCAGCAAACACGGCCCTAAGAGTGCCAGCACCAAAGCTGACAAATCTATCTTCTTGTCTCCCTTTCCTCTGATTCTTTTCTGGAACTAATTTGAGGAAAAACCCTATTTCTGGGTCTTCTGGCAAAGAGTACCTCAGATAATTGCCCAGAATGGAAGATTCTGCTAGTGCCACATTTCTTTGGCAAGGCAAGAGAAAAACTGGGAAAAGAGGGATAAAGAACAGAACCTGGATGGCTGAAGGGTGCCAAAGCAAGAGTTTTGCGCCAGTTGCCATTCTGCTTGAAATCTGCAGTGAGGAGCCCAGCGGCCCCTGCTCCCAGCAAGCTGGCCATGGCTTAGAAGAGTTGGCCAGAGCAGCTCTGGCAGCACAGCTGATGACAGAGAAAACTTGGAGCAGCAGACAGGCCAACAGCCCATTGGTAGAGGTCAGGAATATCTGATCATGCACACTTCTGCCATTACACAGCTCTCATGGAGTACAAATCCATCCATTTCATGCTCCTGTTTTGGAGGGTGCTTTAACTGCTTATCAAATCAGTGAGCACTTTTCTAGCCTTGACAGAACAAGAGCTGACAACAGGAACTGGTTGCAATTCTACCTCTAACATTTTGAGTTGTGACATGATCTATTCAGCCAGGCTATGTCCTTCTAAAGTTATCCAGCACTATGCCAGCAGTCACATAGCAACAACAGCTTCTAAATAAAGAAACCATGTCAAACAAACAAACAAACAAACAAAAAGTAAAATCCCTGATCTGGAACATACTGCCTTAACTGAAGGGAGTCTTTCCACTCCACACACTACACTAGCACCAATTTAGGTGAGTGAGCAGAAAACTGTCTCCCATGAGACCAGTTAAACAGCCTATGGTATAGCAGCTCAATTGCCTGGACAGCATCAGGAGTCAAAGTCTGGGGAGCACTTGAAGAGCACAGCAAATAACCCATCTACATAAATAATCATCATCAAAAACAGTCATCCACAAAATTTTTGCCAATCAGTATTTTGAAAAATGAGCCATCACTTTTTGTGAAGATAATGGATGGGAATTCAGTCTGTGTCACTGCCATGCAAGAAAAATGTCCATTGCTTTAGACTACAAGGAATGCTGAGCACACAGAATTTGAACTCAGAGAACTTGGTGTAGAAATGGTCATGGCTAGATAGTGTCTTTCTTTTGTCCAGAGAGCTGCAAAGAAATCTATTTCATATGTAGGAAGAATGCTTAGATTAAAAAGTTGTTCTAGTGGAATCTTTAAGCAACCTTCCCGACACAACCTGGGTGAAACTGTGAAGCCAGTGAAGATCTCCAAATGAGTACCCACAGGTAGAACAGAACATTTACAATATGAGGAAAGAATAATCTGGTCAGAATCCAGGTCAGCAAAGGTACTTTTGGTAGCAGAAACACAATGCACTATATCTGCTCTCTACTGCTTCATCCCCACAGCCATTTCTCACACTATGAAAAGAAAAAAAAGAGGTGTATGAGGCAGCTGTGCCTGACAGAGGCTACTTGCACAAAAATAAGGGAAGGCTGCAGACCAACAAGATTATAAACATCATCTATCTCAATGCTGTATTTATTTGGCCAGTAGTACTAAAAAAGGTGTCAGCCTCTTTTGCTGGGGAGTACGTGCAGTGGAACATTTCAGAACCATGTAATCTTTGTACAGGCACATGAATTAATGACAGAATTCTAGATGCTTTGTTTGGGACAGCAGTACTATTTGAAGTTCTGACTTAACAGGCACCATGCTTTTCAATCTCGTGTTTCATAAATGATGCTCTGCCTTAGGACAAGGTATATTCAAAAAGTGGAATACCACTTGAGAGAAACCCCTCAGCCACCAGGTAGGTCCTTTTTGCCAGAAAATCAGAGAGCATGGACCACAAAAATGCCCATTTCAACCACTACTGATAAGACCAGGACACACTTGCTGTTAATTGGTCTGGACACTCGGAGATCCCAACTGCTTCCATCCTGCTACAGTTCTGATCCCAAGTTTGTCACAAGACCCCACTGTACGTAGGGTCAGAGTCCAGTTGCCTTCCATGTGTGGACACAGTGGGCATGGAGAAGAGGGAGATTTGCTTTGACACCCAAGAATAACTGCATCACCTTGGGAGACTGCATTTCAAGTTTTGCTTCCGATTATAATTATAATTACTTGGTGATGATCACCTCCCCCTTAAGCTTAATTTAAAATGCTTCTGAGCTGGAGAGATGAATGACTGGAATTATCTGGGAAGAGCTGGAGGGATGGGGGAAGGACATAAACTAACTTTTGCTCTTTCAATTCTTGTCATTGGCAAAAACCTTAAAAAATATTGCCAATTAATTTTCCTCACAGTGGTAAGCTTTGTAATTGTAACCTGTAACCTGTTATAACCATCATGTTGCTTGGTTCATGTTAATTGCTGACTGTTGTGACCAAAACATGATGCTAAAACTTTCAGTACAGGAGGAAAGGAGAAATATGGTAGTGTTTGAACTGACAGTGCATCACTGTTCTTCCTATACAATGTTCTTACAGGGCATAATTGCAAAATTATATTGGGGCCACCCATCAGTTACATTTAGTTGGTCTTACAGTTACCTACCCAGTGAGAATAAGGAATCAAAAAAGTTGAAGGAAAGTAAATTCCATCTGGAAGACAACAGCACTGGAGAGAAGTAATGAAATCATAAGGATTCCACATTCCCCTGCTGGTTCTCTTGTGTAGATTTTCTTCTTTTCATTTCCACAAACACAATGTGATTACTTTCAAGAACTGAAAACCAAAAAGGTAGAAAGCAAAAGTAGAAAGCCACACACGCATGCATCCAGAGCTGAGGTCAGGGTTTGGCAGTACCCTGCTCACACGGTGAACAAAGCCCCTCTCAGGCAGACCCAGGGAAGCTGAGGCTTCCACATTGCCTCCCACCACTGAGGCTGAGAACATCCCAAGTAACCCAAAATCACAGAGGTAAAATGTCCTCTGATTCAACGCATTCAATGAATGCACTGCAATTCCACAAAATACACTGGCACCATGATACTGATACTCCATCTCATGATACTTCATTACTGATATATGTCCAATGAAAAACATGGTGAAGTCTCTCTGGTAGCATCTGCACCCCAGCTCAGCCATGCCAGACAGAGAGAATGTCTGGCTTGAAGTCTTCCTTCATCATTTTCCTTTATCCCATTTTGCCAGCTTTCAAGAAGGCGGCTGCCTTTGCCTTCCTCTGAGTGAGAGAGATTATTCAAGAACAGGAAATAAAACCAAGCGGCAAGAAAGGAGCAGCTGCTATAACCAAACTGATGATGACAGTGCACCCATCAAGGAGAACGAAGAGATTCCTATTACCTGCCATCTAGCCTCTGCCTCGGGTGTTCAGTGTGTTTTAAGTGCAGAAGCTTAATTTGTTCTTGCACACACTAGACCACTATTGCAGATGAATCTTCAAGTGCAATCAACTCGTTGATCTACCAAAAACATGCTAGGCCATAAAACCAGAACAGTGAATTTAATCTAAAAAGATATGTTAGATCTTTTTCCACGGACCCTTAGTCTTAAAAATAGTCTTTATGCATATGAGAAATCCAATGGTGTTTACAAGAATAATGGTTTGCAGCACAGGGCAATAAAAGCTGAGATTCTCTTTGCAAACAGATAAATATTTGCACACTAGTACTGTGTGACCATCTACCCAAATATTATCTGTGTGCAGGAGGAATAAAGCACATTTTGCCAGTTGCTTTATTTTGCCAGTTGCCAGAACTATAATATCTGTTTCCTTTTCTTCCTTTCTAAGCTCTACTAGTCCATAAGAGCAAAACCCACAGTCTGTACAGATATTGAGGATCAATAAGTGATGCATGGGGACTTATTATTACTAAATACTTATAGAGCTGTATATACTTATAGAGTATATACTTATATATTTAGAGTGTTGTACAAACATCAGCAAATCAATCATCACACCAATTTGCAGGACACCTAGATATTGTTTTCCAAAACAGGGCTACAGCTTTTGCTCATGTCTATATCCATTCTTTATTTCATACTGCCAAACCAAAACTAAACAGTAGCTATGTATATCATATTCCCTGGAATGGCAGCACCCACTACCTCAAAAAAGGAGTCAGTTGTAAAAATTGTTATAGAGGTTAAAAATGTAGAATGTAGGAGCTGCAAGGATGTATATTAATAAGAGAAGCAGTTAAGAGGATTTCATATTATTTTTAACATATAATTATAAATAAATACTTGTAGTGTTTGAGAATTCAAAGAAAAGTCTGAAATTAATAACCAATGGAATTCACAACACAATGACAATACACTGGACATGCTCATGGTGCTTATGAAGCCTGCTGGGGGTTTAAAGGCTCCAGCAATACTGGTAAGGCTGCATTCCCATTCTCCAAAATGCAACACCAGAATCAGACTAACTTCATTACCACACAAATGGGCTGCACTGACATACAGCCAGCATGGGGGCGTCCTTGCTCATGGGTGACATTTGACCTCTGGGCTGGACAGAGAGAAACAAACGCCAAGCCTAGAAAGGCTAGAAAGGGTGCAGTTCTTACCATGAGACTCTCATGGAGACAGAACAAGGAGCTGGCTGCTGAGGCTGAAATCAGGAGGGCAGATAACTCTGGGGTGAGTTGCTCCCAGGCTCCACGTGGCCCTGAAGAGGGTGGTGTGGGGAGAGCAGCTGGCAGGATTTATCTGCTCAACTTTCTCCAACCCTGAGAAACAGCCTGGCAGCCTTCTAGCTCTCCCTGCTCTCAGATGTACCTTTTTCTTCTTTTATGATCAACAGTCCCAGGAGAGACTTCAGAGAAAATGTTGGCCTCAAGTACTCAAAATACTCAAGAGTTAAGTCTGGCATTTTTAGAATACCTGCGGGTAGTCTGGCAAATCAAGTATCCCACATTCACCCATCTCTAATGATGATTATTATGCACCAACAGCTGTCTACAGTTCAATGGATGAGGTTCTAATTGATCTCATTACCTCACCCCATATAAAGTGAAGAGCATTCCTGCTTCTTTGGGTTTTGGGGATCCTAGGCTGACTGAGGACCCTGTGCTGAAGACCTGGAAGCAGACTGTTTGGTAGCACTGTTCATTTGTTTTCAGCTGGTCAAAATCCACAGAAACAAACATCTTGTAATATACTGTATAACATATCACAATGTGGCTTTTGTCTTACCAGTTTAATACTGAATAACTCTGATAGCATTCATATGAATATTAATTTTGTAATAAAAAGCAAGACTGGTGTATTAGTTATGCGTTCTTTTGTTACTCTTAGTCTTTAATTATTATTATTAATGCTATTATGTCCAATTTCCCCTCACCTCGCTCACCCTGGCAGTCTCTGCTGCGGTGCCCTGTCTCAGGCAGCGAGCTCCTTCTGGAGCCAACAACAATGTCACCCAATTAACCCTCTGGCAGGGTACACTGTGGTATATAAACGGTGTTGCTTCCTCTGCCACAAGCCTCTGAGTGTCATTTCCCCCGCCACAGAGCCAGGCACCCAAATCTCTTCCTTGGCCTTGGCTTGCCTGCCCAGCACTGCTGGCCCCGTGCGGGGTTTGCCGTGTGGCAGGATCAGCCAAAATATTTCTGCTGGGGAGCTTAGGGCATAGGAATCTGTGTTTCAGATTTTAAAAGTCACATTTCTGAAAAAAAAAGCAAAGCCATTTGCAAAAACAAAAGGCCTGAGTCCACCTCTTTTGGGTGGGTGTAAATCCTCTGTCTTTAATAAAGTTATGTGTGATTTATAACTGTGTGAGAGGAGATTCTGGCCCGTAATATAATATAAAATGCTCAGCTTTCTACAGTTTGCTTATTCATAAAGATTACTTCACTGTCACTGTGGAAAAGATGCAATGAAAAATACCTAGTGCTCTGCAGCTTTGCAACTGCCAACTCTCTCTTGTTTTTAAAAGAATACCACTGTTCATTTGCTAGTCCACGGCAGATATATTTTTAACATAAAAACACTATATTTAATTGGTTATGGATCTCAGTTCTTTTAGCACTACTGGAAATCACACAAAAACACATTAGTACAGAGCAATTAGTGCTATGGCAGTAAACAACTAAGGCACTATTAAGCTGTGGGTGATTAAATAGTATTACTTCTTTATTTTTTATGATATTAGACTAAGAGAAAATTTTTAAACATATATTCCCGTTAATATAAATAAATGATATGAAGAGCAGGTGTCTTTAACTTTAAGACTATTTTTGTCAGGGCACTTCAGTTTATAAGAAAGATTTTCTTTTAATGGAAGATTTGTCTCTTTATATGGTGTATCACGCTATTTCTTATCTCACTACACTGGGACATTTATACAGTAATATTATTTAATGAGAGTTATGAAATCACACACTGTTCCTTCAGAAAATAATACCCGTATCTCTACCACCAAGGAACAAAGAGCTACCAAACTCCCAAAATAATATGCAATTATTTATATCCGTGCAAAGAACAACCCGGGTACTATTTGACAAATTTACTACAATGGGCTGTAACAAACAGAGTGATAAGTTAGCCCGAGTGGCAGTGACCTTCAGGCAACATAAAAGACAAGAATCTGACCCAAGGACAGAACCCTTGTGGTATACCTTTTTAATCTGCCTAGCCCTCACAATCTCTCTGGACTCTGTACTTGTTTATAGATCATCCTCATGGTCTGGCACATCTTTTCCTCGGCATCTGATTAAGTTAACAATGTGCTGCTATTTGCATGCAGATTTGCCAGGCCTTTCTCTACAGCTGCTCCCAAAGACTTGGTCTTTCTCTGTAATGTGATAGCACAGCAGTCAGTAAATGCAATCTTTGTCAAACCCAGGTGTGCTCTTGATTTGGTTCTCATTCGTTCCAAGCAATTTTTCTTTCTGTAGCATTTATAAGGCTCTATTATAGTATAGCCACATCTGGAGCTAAAATTCTTCTATTAATTATATACTTTTACCACTCTAAAGACAAATTCAGACACAGCTACTAACATTTTTGTTGTTCTTCTTATTCTCTTTTTGACAGCCTGTATTTTATTTCTGTAGAAATTTAATTTTTAAAGCAGCATTCCTGATTTTTATTTCCATAAAGACAGTAATGCAAGCATGAAATCTAAATATTTAGTATCTCTAGTCTCAAATCATGCTATCCAGAGAAATATAAAGCATTAAGCTTGATTTTTTTAAACCTTTCAATACTTATCATACATAGATACTTTAATAATGTGTCTGTCTCGTTAAAAGAGCTACAATCTACTTGGGAAAGAAAGAGAGTGGTTAAACAAAAACCAAAAACAACTTACCCAGTTCCCTAGTGGGTGCTGGTTCACATCACAGAATCACCAAACAATTTGTTCCCTCCACAGTCAAAAAGCAGAACCAAATTTGATCAGCATGGTGACTTAAATGCTGTATTTTCTTTGTGCAATGAGGGTAATTTTTCAAGATCAGGTTTGAAGTAGATTAGTGCAGAAATATGAGCTAAGCCTTCACTCTTATCATCTGAGTATGGATAAAGGATGCATTCACCCAAAAACACCGAAAGTTATTTTCTAAGAAAAATTTTTCCTACCTCTTTTTTTTCTGTGTGTGCATACAGAGATCACCAAAACACAGTAATAAATGGAGACTAGCAAACAGGTTTGACAAGTGAATATTCACTGTGAAAATATACATTTAAAAGGAGATATTAGAAATCTTATTTGTTAATTTAAAATCCCAATTATGAACCAAAAGAGAGGCTTCTTTGCTAGGTAAATAGCTGTGTGTTAAAAGAGGTCAGAATTTTTTAATTACAGGAGCGCTACAAAGAAATACCAATCCCCACAACTGAAGGATGATTTCCATCTCACCAGATCAGGTGGTCTTCTCTAGTCCTTGGCCAAGTTAGTTTAACAAAGACATGGTGAGCTGAGATCTTGACTTCAGTATTATTTATTTTAAAAGGAAGTATAAATGGAAAACTTTTTCTTCCCTAATCAGCTTTCTTCTGGTTTGCTTTCACTGATTTTTTTTTTTTTTGCATATTTGTACCAAAACTAAAAGAAATGCAAGTGTTCCATGTCTGTGCAGCTGAATTCATGGAAGCATCAATGATTTCTGAACTATTTTTTTTATAAAATTACAAATAAAAATATCAAACTAGCTATACCCATTAAAAATAAAATACAGCTGTAATGTTCTTCATGGTGGACTTTTTAAACTATTCTACTGAGGAAAAAGCTTTTATTTATTTATTTATAGCAGATTTTATCTTCCCAAATCACTTATTTCAGATGATTAGTTTGGCCATGCATACACCCAGCCTTAGCACAGACATGCAGACACACTCACACACAGATTCACACACAACATATACCCATGCAGGAGGGTGAAAGAATCAGCAGACAGACAGAAGCTGTGTAACCAGATTACATCACAGGTTACGATGGAAATAAATAAAAGAAAATCACTCTTGCTTCCATAGCGTGGCATTTTAGTGGTGCTGGTTTGACTTTTGGCCCACACACATATGCCAATGGCAAGGCTAACTCTAGGGACTAACAAAAAAGAATGTGTGTTCACAGCTGTACAGTACACCAATACAGATTACATGTTTTCAGTGTTGCGGCCACAACAGAATGCTAATTAACATACTGGAGTGATGAGAACGGCTGTAAGGGCCTTATTGTTCCATTATTTCATGCAGCCCAGCTGCCTTTGTTTATGTCACTTATCCTCTCGTGCCACAGGTTTTTACTCCAAAAATACTATCCCAATACAACGTTAATATTTAAAAAACAAAGAGGTGGCAGATTGTCATTTTTGTGTCAGTCTCAAACTGCAGAACTGTTAAGCTGTTCTGGTTCGGTATTTAGAAATAATTTAACAGCCATATTCAGACACTGCCTGCATTCTAACATAATGGCTGAATACTTGAACCAAGCAAATGCATAACTATCCTGACATCACTTATGAGATTTAGATTGGTCAGTTAATGGAAGTCTTTACCAGAATCAATACCATAACAGCTTCTTGAAATGAACGTGATTTTTTACACAGAGTGCTGTGAACAATAAGTACAGAAATATCCTACCTTTGTATACAGCACAAAGGAACTGGGATTTGAAATTAAGAAGCAATTACAGTTTTTTGCAAAGTAATGTTACAGTTGATTATTAGAAATAAACACATACAAAATAAGCACTTTTTAATAAATAGCTGGAGAATATTAAAATTCCACAATCCTATTATTCCTTTTTTTTCCCCCTACTTTTTTAACAGCCATTTTATCTGCTGGCTTGGTTATCATGTTGCTGTTAAGGATTAATATTGATGATTGTTGCCAACAATGGTTAAATACTGCAGAAAAACACTTTTTATGAGAGAGATGCAGCCGTATCTAACTGTAAGCAATATTAGTTGTGTCTGCTGCTTTGACTTCTTTGATTGATTCATGAAAAAAGGCAATGTTAAATGTCATTAATATTCTTAGTTGCATTACAGTAGTGCCTGAAAGTCTTGGCTGATGCTGGCCAGGTTCAGATCCAGGATAGCTACGAAGACAATGACTTCCTAGTACAAAGGAAGAGTTCCTGTCCACAGAAGCTCTCAGTTCTCTGATCCCAAAAGCATTTATATTTCTCAAAAGAGAAATCAAACAACTTGGCTCCCTTGACTTCTGTGAAACCACACAACAGGCTGAGTTTACTTAGGGGTTTTAAAGAAACTAGTAAGGTTTTATTTAGTCAGCAGCAACAAGTGTGATAATTTGAAAAAGTGAAATAAGGAGGGGAAAAAAGGAAAAACAGCCAGAAAACCCCAGGACATTGGTGGTAGGAAGTTCAATGTACTGCTACCTGGTTACAACTCAAAAGTTTCTTCCCCTCATTTACTTGGTATAAAGAAATAGGAAACATTAATAATAAAGAGTTTTCCAAACAATTTATTCCATCAGTTGACTGTAATTGCTGTCAGAGCATGAGCTTGGCTAGAACCTGAAGTGTTAATGGTGCATTTCTTTCTCAAATGAAAAAGAAAAAAAAAAAAATTTTTTGTTCCAGTTTCACAAGTTTAGCTTTCTCAACAAAAGGTGAGAGAGCTAACAATATACCTGTCACCTCAGATTTACCCATTGAACAAAAACGCCAGAAAGGGTAAGTCGTCCCCAAAAATGTCACCTCCCTAATCAAAGACATACTGTTGTTAATCACAATGCACACCAAACTCCTGAAAACATCCAATTGAGTGAACGAGCCCTAGTTGCCTTTTAATGACTTTAACTGGTAATCTCAGATAAACGTGCAACTGCCTGAAGTGTCTGTCTTATGTAAGGCAATAATGAGGGGATTTAATGTTTTCTCCAGCCTACACAGCTCAGATGCTGAACGCGCCACAGGTGTGGTACAATCTAATACAGAGCAGTTTCTCAACTATGACCATTCCCCTACTGTGGACAGAACATAGATTTTTTTTAACTGGATCCAGGAGCTAGCTAAATTACCCAGCTGCTCTGTGTTTAAGCCCCCAGCTAGTTTATATACCAATAACAATAAACTTTCTATAACAGCAGCCCATTCTATCACAGTTCTTCTTGCTCAAGCTGAAAGTGGGCCACTCTTACTTCAGCTGTGTCCATGGATGACACCATGGGATTTGCCCCTTCTTAAAACTGTAAAAACATTATAAAAAGATACAAGTGCATGCTCAGTTAATGGAGTTTTGTTTTCCAATCGGATGATCTGTTATTTTGTGGTACAGACACACCATATCTTAAGCCTATCAGTTGGGAACATGGAAGGTTGGCTTTTTATTCATGCTTATTTACAAAACAACACCTAGTTGCAGTCACAAAAGGAAATACTGACAATGGCCTCTTAATAATTTTAATGTGATACACTCACAGGTACTGAAAACTTCTCTCCAGATAATCCACTCCTGCATTTATTTAAAAAAATAGCATAGAATTCTGACATCAATTAAATAAAATTGTTTACAGTATGTAATAGGTGTGTTGTTGAAACTGTGATGGTCTGTTCTAAGAATGAGAAGTGTTATACAGAGATGTAATAGGTTTTATCAGACCAGCCAATATGGTAATGAGAAGAGAAAAAAACCAACCAAACAAACAAAAAAAAACCCCACAGCAAAAAACCCAAGATGGACAAGATTTTGTGATCAGAAAAAGGACTTGTTTCCTCTAAAATGTAGCAGTAGTTTCCCTGCAGAGAAATCTGTTGATTTACTAACATGCTACATCTCTATAAACTTTGTCTTCATGAAAACACATTATAAAAATAACTGTAAAATTAACACTTAACAAAAATAAAATTAAAAAAAAAAAACAAAACAGAAACAACAAAATTGACAAAACACTAGAGTTTACACTGTGATTTCCTTGAAGTTAGGAAGAAATTCTGTCATGACTTAACTGTCTCCATGGCTCCATAACTTCCAGTTAACTACTTTTTTCAATCTTAGTTTATGAAATTCTGCTAAAATTAATTTCTTGTGGCTAAGGCTGATACAAATAACAGCAATAAGGCACTAAAACACTAATAAACTGATTACAAGGTCACATAAATGGATATGTATATAGCTGCTGGGCATAATGCATAAGTAACTTCAGGTGCAAGCCATAAAATACAGCAGTGAGTATGTAAGCACAGGCAACCACAAAAAAACCTCAGCTGTCAGTTTTTGAAAATACATATCCTCTCTGCATTTAATCAGGCATTTAACTTAAAAGTATTCCCATCCTAATTGTAGATTTTAAATCACTTTTAGAGCCAAATTTACCAAAGCCTAAGATTTTTTAACAGGGACTCCAACACTGTAAGAAAACAATACCAGATTACATAGGAGCTGCCAGACTTTCCTACGTTATTTATCTACATCATATATGGCATCTTATCTCTACAAACACAGCCATTTTCAGAAGAACCCTTTAAAAGAGGGTACTCTTGTTTTCACAGTCACTCCCAGACCAACCTCAGCTGGAAGCAGACTCAGCTTGGAAGTGCTCACTTGCAGACACACCAGTCCAGGCACTATATAGCTGTCACAAGGCTGACAGCTTGTTGTATGGAGATGATTGTACCTTCCCCACAGAAAGTCCCATGGGAAAGGCTGGAAACAAAAGAAATCCTGATGGGATCCATCCAACTGAGCAGGGCAGAATTGCCTCCTGCCAAGAGGACTAACCTGGCAGCCCCTCCAGCCCACTCCCCTGACCCTGAAAGACCTGCACACCTTGCTCAAGCCCAAGCTCTCCATTCCCCCTGCTCTGTGTCATCACACAGCTGAGAGTTTGCTCTGGGATGAGCTGGTGACTTCAGTTGCACGTGTGGTCATGGAGCAGGAAACCTGCTGGGACCTGGCCCAGGGGAGCCTCTCTGTAAAGCCACAGCCTAACACAAGGGCCTCTCCTCACCAGCCCAGTTCCTGCTGCTCCACAAGGGAAGTGGACAGCAAGTCAAGGACATCTGCACAGGGGCCTTGTGCCTCCATACAAACTCTAATCCAATTACAGCCATGCCTTCATGGGTCCTTAAGAGGCTCCAAGAAAATGATGGCTATAGACTTGAGCTACATTCCTTTTTCCTGGTCTTTGTGGACCAGAGGTGATGATTTGCAGCTTCCCGTAGTTCCCAACCCTCCCATCCCTACCTGCCAGCATCTACTCCTTCCCCTCACAGTGCTCCATCATCAATCAGTTCTTCAGATGCTTGCCAGGGATCTGCTTTGTTCTGCATCCAATTCCAACTGGCTGTACATAACAAGAATTTCATTCTTATGCCTGTGCTTTCCACCTGGGAAATTGAATCCTTCATGCCATTAGCCTTCTATAT
Source organism: Polioptila caerulea (assembly GCA_013397295.1). Classification (NCBI taxonomy): domain Eukaryota; kingdom Metazoa; phylum Chordata; class Aves; order Passeriformes; family Certhiidae; genus Polioptila; species Polioptila caerulea. The sequence goes on along the minus strand of VYXF01000626.1, from coordinate 580,080 downwards.
TGTCCTCCGACTGTATGGAAAAGGTTCCACAGCACTCCAGAAATAGGAAGCCTGCTACAGAAACTGGGCCCTTGATCTGCAACAGGAAGCTTTCACACATCAGAATTCCCCTTCTCTGAGGGGGAAAGAAAAAAAATTTAAAAATGTGTTTCAGTTATTTGCGCAAAAAGCAGGATTTCCAGGCTGAAAAATTATGTCATACAGAGAATAAAGCAATCTCTTGGTCTTAGAAAATCCCAGAGCCAAGGGAATCTTGGGGCTGGATTCTGTAGCTGAGGAAGCATTATTCTGACAGGGCTCACCACCTCCTGCATGACTCTTGGTAAACACATTTTTTCCATACACAGGGAGTGTGATGGTTTGTTGGGTTTTTTTTAATAAGTTTTGCTTAAGTTGTTTGGGGTTTGGTTGGGTTTTTTTCTTTTTTTCTTTTTTCATTTAAAGTTTTTCTCAAATTAGGGGGTTGAAAGAACATAAAATTCTGCAGAAGTCCAGTGATTTTGGCAGAAGCTCAGGAAATGTTGCATTACTGAACTGACACGGCTGTGGTTCAGCCACTGATGTCCAAAGCCACATTCCCTGTAGCCAACTGAGCTCTTTCCAGTGCTCACCCAAAGCATGCACTATTCTTCAACCAACGTAGACCATGTTATGCCTTATTATATTACAGACACTGTATTTCATGGCATGACCTTGTTGCTTCAGAGGAATATTTTTGAAGAGAATGCTGCTTCAGCTGGGGTGGATTTGTGAACTGCCAGTGTTATGGCATTACGATACCACTGTCACTTAATGTATATGAAGTTATACTTCCTAACACTCAGACATAGATGAGTGCTCAAAATCCCTTGTTTGAAGAACAACAAAATAATAAGAAATAATAATTATAGCAATAACTGCTTAGTATTTGTATGATAAAAGTGCTGAAAAGACATTAACTAATTAGTGCTCACAACACCCATGTGAGGCAGAAAAGTATCATTATCCACATGCTACAGATGGAAAACTGACAATGTGGAGTTACCTGCCTTTCTAAGACATGCATGAGGGGATAATCACCTAATGCAAATTCATCAAAAGCCCTGTGGGGAAAGCACCAGTAGAATGGTCACACAGGTTCAGTTTCCTCCCTGTGAGCTCTGATGCAGTGAGAGAGGTGTGGGACAGGCACACGTACCCTGCATCTAATCTAGAAGCTGTGCAGAGAGGAGACAGAGACAGCTGCACAGATCATTAAAGGCAGCCTGATTACTTGAGCTTGACACCTCTTTTTTTCCCTAGAACGTCACTCACAGTGATGGGGTAGTAGAGTCAGCCTGGGAAGCCAAGTGTGTTTTGCAGGAGGAAGATCTCCTGGACTGAACCCCACTGAATATACAGCTTTTGCAGCACCACCTTTGACCACATAGTTAAGATTCAAATTAAACACCTGGGGCTTGCTATCCTTTTCATGCATCTCTTTCAGGAGCCAGGCAGGATGGGTCCCTTGCACATGGTACATTCTGACAATAGCTTACTTAGTGGTTTGTTTTCTTTTTTCTGTAAGGCTGTTAGCTCAGTTCTGTATAACCAAGAGGTTTGGGTGACTTGCATAAAGCACGGATAAAACTACTGCTACCAATCACAGTCAGAGGCTGATCAAAGCCAACATTCATTAACTCTGAACACAAAATTGTCTGAATCCATCAGTAACTGCAATGGTGCCTAATTAGAGAAGGCATCGCCTGTTTCAAAAGCCATGGTATCTAGCTGGACCATTGAGCAGTAGAGAAAAGTAAAGAGTAGCAAAATCTCATATGAAGGAATTAAAAAAGCACAGTGATTTCACTCTTTATGCATGGCACAAGTTATTATCTCAAACAGTGACATCAATAATAGGGGCCTTTATTTAGATAGTGCTGAGCTTCAGCAATTCCCATTCACTTTAGGTAGAATTGAGGGTGCTCAGCAGGACTGAAAAAAACAGTGACCAGATAAACATTGTAGTGTGTGGTCCAGGAAGCTGGAGAGTGCCTGGAGTAAAAGGAAGAACTATAATTAAATACAAACCTAATGGAACACGGACAGCCAGGATCCTGTGTTCTCCCCAGTAGCACTTTTACCAAAGTGAAATGGAGCAACAATAATCTAAGCTCTATTCCATCTAGTCCTCCTTCCACATAAATTGCCTAGGAAAAATAACAGTGAAGCTATCAATTCCAGGGAAAAAAGTGTATTGAGAGTAACATAAACAAAAGCTTTATTTCAAAACAGAAATAAGGAGATATTCAGAACCATTTCTCACCTACATTCATTGATACAAACTTTTTTTTATATATGTTACTTCTGCTCTTTTGCATTTGAGCTCTGACTACTCCAGCAAACCAGTTCCACTAGAAGGAACATCTTGTAAAAATAAAGGAGCTTCATTGACTTGTGCAAGTCCCCCTGAGCTGTATATCAGACTGTAACATGGTAATTGCTAATGGCCTGGCTGGTGTGGGAGGCTGGCTGGGGCTCCCTGCTAAAGCCCACCCAGCAGCAGGCACAGCACTTGCTGGAAATGGTTAAGTGGGCTCCTGTGTGGGCTTGGAGCAGGTGGTGCATTATCCCAGCAGGGTCAGGACACTGCAGCTCTCTGGCACAATTCTCCCCCTCCTGGAGTCACCAGGAGCACTGAACTGCACAGGGCCAGGACCTCATCCAGAGGGTGCACGATGCAGCCTGGGGCAGCAAACCCAGAGACACCCAAAGCTGGGAAGGAGACTGACTGCTGTTTTACTGGGTTAGTTGCAAAGAAAGCAAAGCCCCAAGGGGGTGCCGAGTTTTTAGTCTATTTAGCATAGTTTCCTTTTCGAGACTATTATAGGGCAGGCATCTGCTCCCAGTTACAGCTCCCAGCCAGTGAGGGAACGTGAACAGCAGCACCTGACTTCTGCAGCTAATCAGATGGTGAATATTTACAACACACTGTTTACAATGCAAACAATCAGCAGCCCAAGCACTGCTCCATGAAGAACACTGCAAATAATTTCGAGCAACAAAGCAACATGAGAAAATGCCTATCTGTTCTCAGACAATTTGTGAATAAAATAAATTACTCCCAAACCTCACATAATTTCAGGTCTTTCAGGAACTTTGCCACCAAAGTCAATGACAGTTCTGCAATCAACTTTTACAGAACAAAGCACCCAATATTTAACAGGAAAATATGCTCTCTGTTTTTTAAATTAATGGGAGTATTACAACCCATCCCATCAACAACCATATACAGACCTGTTCAGAAAGTTTTTTACCCTTCTCAGATCAATGGGTCTAAAATGTTTTGCAAGTACTTGGAAATCCTACAAAATTTGATTTTATTTAAATTAAAGACTGAAATTAA
>VYXF01000626.1:564434-566183 GCA_013397295.1 Polioptila caerulea | reverse complement strand
GCCAGGCAGGGATGGGCAGAGAGGGGCCGGGCAGGGCTGGGATGTACAGGGATGTGCAGGGATGGACAGGGATGGGCAGAGATGGGATGGACAGGGATGGGATGGGCAGGGATGGACAGGGATAGGCAGGGATAGGATGGGCAGGGATGGGCCAGGCAGGGCTGGGAGGGGATGGGCAGGGCAGGGCGGGGCAGGGCAGGCAGGGATAGACAGGGATGGGCAGGGCAGGCAAAGCAGGGCCAGCTCCACACACTGCCCAGGACAGCCTGGCATCCAGCTGGGCCCACCAGGAGGGCCCCAGCGGCAGCCCCGATCTGCCCCAGCCTGACAAACCCGTCTGGCACCCTCCCAAACGTGAAGGAAAGTAGCTCTTGGCACATGTTTGCCATAAACTTTGTCACAAGGTTTCACACGAGGCAGTTCCTCTACTCCTTTTAAGTACCTTATATCTCCTTGCCTCCCTAGCTTGCTGCTTCAGGACTTAGAGGATGCTCTCCGTAGCTATGCTTTTTGTGGCTAGCAAAAATCAAGATTTAGGTTCTATTTTAAAATGTATTTTCTGTTATTGCAGTGCTCCACACATGTCAGTGTCTAGTTCAAAAGATATATCAATTGCACAGGAACAGTAGAAATCAGCACTACTTTCTTAGACTTAAGTATTCCTTCTGGCCTACCAATTTGTGCATTGTGCTGCTACAAACTCATAACCTCATCTTCTATGGCTGAAAAACTCTGTGGTTTATAATGGCAATATTAGTATCTAGAATGATGATACATAATTCTTTGTTAAAAAAATCACGCTTCATTTCATCAATAGAAATCAAGCTATACAAATCACTTCCTTTTGTATCATCTTCATTAGCTGAAAATCTCAAAGTTTGGTCCTGTAATCAGCTAAGCTTGGAAAAAGGCTAGAGGGGAAAGGCAGGGATTTAGTACTTAAGTCACTTTGCTAGTCCTAAATCCTGGGACTAATCTGTGCCAACTGAGACTTCACAATCGCTTCTAACTCTAGACTTCCCACCAAGAGTACCCCAACCACTTTGAAATAAATAGCAAAGTAAGGCACGTGCAGCAGTGCTGTAGAGCACTTTTCATCTCAGCAGAATGAATGTCACACACTGGCTTCCAGGTTACCACATTTGTCAGAAGTACCCAAATTAATGTGTTTAAACTTGTTCTTGGAGAACTCGGATAATTGCAGTGAGAGGGAAGGCTCCAGCACAGCCAGTGCTACAAAAAATGCTACATAAAACCAAGCAGCCCAAAGAACAATTCGTGCCACGTGTCTTCTGCTTTCCTAAGCTGACTGGGAGATGCCTTTTCCCCTATGCCCTATTAATTAGATGTGAATTAGAAGCTCATAGTCTAGCTAGATGTTATCTTGCAAGGTATTTAAAGTACAAGCTGCAGCCTCCTGCCCACTGCTTGCCTCCATTACCAGTGGCTCCCTTCCTGGAACTGAGTTTCTAGGCATGAGAAGTCACTGCCTTCTAAGGCACTGGCTTCAAAAGAGCTTTCTAATAGTTTATTAAAGCAGCTCTAAGCCTTCTTTTTCCTCTTCCATTTTGGTAAAATATTTATTCTTTCTTTAAAGAGCAGTTTGATAGATGTAATCATCTAAAGAATGTCCTGCCAGTTTTAAGTTAGTCACAGATACAGCTGTGCAGATCATGTTTCCTGTCAATACCAGAAACTTGTCAACCCCCTTCTCTTACCAGTTCTTCCTTCTTCAGCTGTGTCACATTC
>VYXF01000626.1:536934-561934 GCA_013397295.1 Polioptila caerulea | reverse complement strand
CATTTAAGCAATTATCTGAAGTTCTTTTGTGACTGTATACCTACGTTGTCACCACCAAGCAGCTGCTATGCTGTGAGGCTTTGCTCTGCGTACACACAGAGTTAAATACAGATTGTGGGTCTGTATCAAAGGAGGGAAGGCACCCACACAGACTGAATTTGTGTGAATCTTTACCCCAAAAGGGGAGAATAGTTCTAGATATTGTTTTCATTCAAAACTGAGAGAAGACAAAGTCACGCAGGAGGCAAAACCAAATAAATTCTTAAATGTAAAATTGCATATTTAAGAATTTAAACAAAGCAAATAAGTAACCCACCTAACTACTCAGTGCATAGCTACACTTTACATTCTTCTAAAAACAACAATGTTTTTATGAAATCAGTTTACATCATACAGGAAAATCTGAAGAACGTATCTACAGCAAACTACTTCAGCACACACTTAGCTATGAGCATTTGAATAACCTCATTGCAGCCTCAAGACCATCCTTGCACACATTTAGGCACTGTGCTGAAACACGTTTCCAAATTAAACCTCATTCACTTCAGTCAGTCTTTCCACACGAACGTGGCCAAACTGCACAACTGCAAAGTGGTAGCTGTGCTTGGGTTGGATTCTCCCAAACTGTGAGAAATATAGGTCAACCAGGCTGCCACTTTATTACCTTATCTGTGAACTGTCCAGAAATACCATGGGTATTAGAGGTCATTCCTTAATTTAATACTTCCTTGACAGCAATCATCAGAACTTGGAGTCCCTCCCTGCTTCTGAGACCTTGTCACCTGCTGCTTAAGTCTTGGGCAACAAGGTTGTATCCTCACTGGAAAAACATAAGGACCCTGGCTTCTGTCATCAGCTTCTTCCAGGAGAAGCTCTGGTGAGAATGCTGAAGCATCTACAGCCAGGCAGTCTGAGTTCATACCCCTCCTACCTCCTCTACATACACAACTACCACCTAGTGCAGAAGTTCATGCCTGACACAGAAAAAGTCAGAAAATAAACCTTTCAAAGGCAGCAATCTTTTTGCTGTCTATTGGTCTACAAATTCTCCGTCTTCCACTCCATGTGTAGGGGAAGAAAAGCAAGCAATCTGTCATCACACGGAGGGACTCTGTCTCTACCCCCTGGTGTGACTCGTGCACCACACAGAGATCTGGCACACAGCTTTGATGACACTTCCTAAATGAATCCAGACAAAATCATGGGTAAACTGTGTTGCCCTGACTCCTACAAGAAAGGCAGTTCATTGGAGAGAACAAGTGACAGGATCAAAGCCCCACTAAAAGATGTTGTACTTTGTCACAGAACTGCACCAGTGCCCTTTTCATTCAGGCCTGGGACTTCCTTTTAGGGTTCTCTACTCACACAGGATAAAATCTGATAATCCTTACTCATGCAAATATTACCAACCTCTAGGAAGGTTTTACTTTCGATGCTGTGCAGTGAAATCCTTGTGTATGTCTACACTGCAGTCCCTGGGGCATTGCACTTCCTGAACTGGCTTGCTCAGATGCCAAAAAATCTTTCTAAGAAACTGAAGAGCCAGCGCAGTGGTACTGCACTATGAGACTTCCAAAGGACAGTGACTTCAAGGGTGGCAGCAACTGCAGTGCAAACAAAACCTACACAATTCAAAGGCTAAATATACTCCTCCATACCCATATTCTCCTCTGCCACCAGTCAGCCCAATAAAAAACATCTAAAGTCACAATTATTAGCTCTCCTTCCCTTAAAGAGTATTATTTGAGGATGGAAAAGGAAAAGGCCTTTGAGCCACCATGCCAGCTGCTAAACAACTGTCAGGAAAAAGGAGTTTGTCAAATGCACAGATACATTTCAGCTATTATGTAACAACCCATTGCATCCATGATTTTTCTGTGTCTGCAACAGAAAATATTCTGTTTCACATGATTTTCAGGGATTCAACCAGAATACAGGTATACCTAGATATGTTCTATTTAGATATTTGAGATTCTCCCAGTTTTCTGGAGATTAGGTCAGTTCAAGAAGTGATCACATTGTTTATACAATATGTCTTACCTGCAGCCAGAGCAGAGAAGTCTAGTAGCCTGTGCACATGTCTAGGGAGAGGGGACAGACATCAACACACTCTGGGGCTCAGGAGAGATCCTTTAACCTCTTTGCCTCGGTTTCTCCATCTGCAAAACAGGGTAAAAATGAGACCTGAGTAAATATTATAAAACATTGTAATTCAAAGTAAAATTTTGAGTTAACAGCATTAGAAACACGTAACTACTTTCTGTTTTTGTCTGTCTGCAAAATTTGGAGCATATGTGCTGTACCAATATTAGCATGTCTTCACAGTCAACATCTAGAATGAATGCTTAAATATTCATTGACTTCAAATTTCAAATTGAAGTTTGAATTGACATTCATTCTGTAGATGTAACAGCATCAACCATTAATCAGGGAATAGAAATAATACCACTCAATTTATATAATCTACATACTGTGGTCAAAATGTATACTTCTAGATATATAATCTCAAAATTTTAAAGTATTAGCTGCTTAAGTAGATCATGTGGTATGTCCCCTCCCTCTTCTAACTGGCTGATTTATGTAACTGAGCAACCAAACAAAAATTCTGAGATGTATGTTCAGCTGTAACATTCACAATTTACATTGTGTATTGAATCAAGTAAATACGTAACTCATGCAATCAGGGAACAGAAGAAATAACATGATTTAGGTAACCAGCTATGACTATAAATTTATAAATAATCTAAACAAAAAACACTACAAATAAAGATTTTTTAAAATGCATTATTCACTAAAGAATTCTGTGAGTAACTACTGAATAAATACTTTCCACATTCAAAAGAAAAGAAAAATCCAAAATGTATCTAAGGAGTCACTGTGACTTGTTTGTTCAGATCTACCTACCCAGTTATTCTTCCCTCCCTTCCTCCCCCTTAAACTACACTTATATAAATGGAAATTCAAAGCCTATAGTTTCTAATGCATTGTCTTTGTAGAATATTTAATTTTTAGGCAAGTTACAGGAGTATCTAATGCAAACATTTACATTTACTAAAAGGGGGGAAAAAGAAATATGAAGTTACCAAAATCATTATAGCCATTATTTGAACAGAACATTTCAACCCTGCTGAATGCTTGCATTCTCTCAGCTCTGTCCTTCTGGTATCTTTTCCAGTCCTTTTTTTTTAACTACATTCACACAGATACTGACCAGCACAATAGTCACTAAGTGAATTTCTCCTCTGTAATTGCTTTGCTTTGCCTCAAAATCTTGCACTTGCCAAATAATGTCCTGTTTTTCTCAACTTTTTTTGGTTACTATGCAGGTTTTCAAAGTCTTGATCTTCAGGGAAATTCATTGTGGTAAAGAATGAGAAAAGAAAGGAGGAAACATGATTTCAATGAGCTTGTGTCTTCTACTTAAGCTCCAAGAGAGATATTCAAACTTTGGAAGTGCAATCTTCAGATAAAGATAAAAGCTGCTGTGTTATGTCTTTGTAAACCAGAACACAACTGGCACTTAGCAAGTTGTCCTGTCTGCTGATGGGAACAGCATGGATGAATCTGGCCAGTCCACTTGCACTTCCCTTTCTGAAACCAGTAATAAAGTTTGAGAGGGGTTATTTTTAAAGCAGCTCTTAGAGTGTTCCAGCTCACTACTGTCAGCTTCAGATCTCAAATGCAATTTGATTTATAATTACATTTTAAAAACTAGCATTAAAATAACATTAGAGGGGTCATAATCTGAACTTTTTAATACTTAGGCACGTAGCATACATTTAGAAATGGATCTCCAACAGGATTCATCTGGAGCATTTCTGACTGGAATTCCTTCCTTCAACCATTTCAGTACTCTGCTGAAGCTGGTGTGCCAAGAGGCCATGGTGGAGCCCTGTATTTCAGCACTGCTTCAAATGGAAACAGACTGAAATACACTGCTGAACATTTGCTAGTCAAAGTCTTTCCTTGCATTGTAGTCAGACCCATGTTTGTAAACACCAAGTGAGAAACTGCTGGAGAATCTGGAATTAGGCCTCTGCACTGAAAGGATGTGTGTTACAACCCTTGAAAAATCCAGTTGGCTTCACTGCTCCTGAACTTTGAAGCCACTTTAATTTTCTTGGCCTCTGTGGTGCAGAATGATTTGAGGGCATTGACCACTTTGAGGAGTTCCTCGAGGTCAAGTTCTGTTCATGCCAGCCAAAATACACATGCAGTGAAAAAGCAGCATTCCCAACAATTGTTCCTACCTCTCCTCCCAGGTGTGCAAACAACTCACACAGGCATGCAGGGAACCTGTGCCTGCACCTCCTGAACTCAGGATGGGCTCCAGATGGGGCACAGGCTCCTTGCAAATTTTGCCTTGGTCTCCAAGCCCAACCTTTTGATAAGAAAACTTTCCCACTAGTCAGGTGTGCACTGGTGCCTAAGTACAACTTCAGAGGCAAAAGGCAGACAAGGAATTCAGTTTCTGATCACTAGTGCTGAAGTAAATGAGCTAGTAAAAGAAAAAAAGCCTGTGCCTTAAAACCAAGTTTGAAATTTTATAGGCTTTTACTCCATAATTTGTACTTGAGCCTTCTGTTATTTTTAAACAAATCTAATTTCTTACAGCTGTGAAATTTACATTTTAAGAGTGTCTAGTGGCCATGTGCATTAATTACTTTATTGTAATATTTTAATGAGTTTGGGGTTCAACTCTGAAAGAATCCTTCTGAATCCCTGCTTCCCCACAGAATTACGCTAGAACCTGATTCAATCACAACTTCACACACCCGGTCCAAACCCTGATGGACTTGCACAATATTTTCAGTTGTCTTATGAAATTACTGGACTTTAAAACTGTCTCCAGATTTTAGGAATTCTCACCAAACTAGCATTTCTCTGATTCAGGAGCAGAGTTAGGCTTTGGGGAAGTTTGTATTTGGAGCTGAACTTGCTGGCTGAGCCTCATCTCAATGAAAGGAGGCAGCAAAATGCAAAGTTCAGCTGTGACAGTTAACATTTGGGCCAGTCTTGTTCAAAATGACACACAATGATGCAATTGCTTCCATCTCAGCATATATGACATAAAAACATTCACAGCTAAAAGATTAACCTCCCTAAGGAGAATTTAAATTCACCAGGGCAGATTGAAATGTACTACTGGAAGATTTCCACCTCTAAAAAAACTGAAAAGTACTGCAGTATCCATACTCCTGCCACAGTATCCCCTTTATGGATTTTGGTGGTTTATGTCATATTAAATTATTTCCTCTTCATCTATGAGTGTGCATAAGCAGTGGTGGGACACAAGTAAAATGAACCTGTTTTTTCAGGCAGTTTTCCATAAGGATTTAGTGCCTGTCCTTGCACTGCTGCAGGTGCAAGTGCTCGTCTCGGACTGAGGCAGAAACCTGCAGACCATTGAGGATCTCTAGATTTAGAACTGAAGAGACAAACCTTCTTACAACATTCAGTGCACTTTAATTCTCTACAAACAAGCTAAAGATGTGTCCATAAGACACTGAACAATGGGTTCAAGTACAACCACAGATAAATGCAGGGAAAGTGGGACTGACTGTGTTTAGCTGACTGTGATAACACTGAGAGGTTCATCAGCTGTCAAGTGCCACCACACACTCTGCACCCACAGAGTCATGCTGGAAATCTGACCATTTTTGTCCTCAGCTCTCACCTCTCTTGGCCAGGGCAAATGAAAAATTGCAACTTCAGTGAACTACCCAGCTTTTAAAAAAAGCATGTTTTTAAACCACTTACAATAAGAGCAACAGTTATTATTCAGTACATGCTTTTTATCAGATTGAAGATAAACTTTATTATAACTGGTGGAGATGGTATCAATGATTTGTGGTCTATGTGAATTCTGTAATGAGAAATGGTAATCTGTCTTGGGGCAAACAATATTGTTCTGTTTACTATGCAATTAGCAATATTAAGTCAAGATTCTATAACTGATAGCTGAAAATAGGGGTGGTAGGAAGAAACTGGAAGCACTGGGAGCTGTCACAGGACAATTATCTGAGGTCTATAAATTATTTACGGTACTTTAGCCTGACATTCCCTCTCATCTTCCAAAAATCTTCCTCAGTGCTCCAGAGATGTTCACTGTAAAAGTATCAAGACTGTCAGCAGTTTGGGGCAAAGCCAGAATCTCTCCTTGCTGTGAATACTGAACACACAGTATAGTGCAGGAACTTCATTTTCAGAAAAGCAGCAATAAAATAACAAAAAATCCCTCCAAAAAAGAGTTTTACTTTGAAATTATGAACCAAAAAGCACAACAAAAAGAGGTGAGACCTAACCTCCGATTCCTGACATATTTGAGGTGAAATAAAAACAGAGTATTTTGCCTGCATTTAATCTCATTAAATTTTATAAACTGAATCCCACACCTTGGTGTGATCAAAACTCTGCACTTCTTGCTTACTCTTAGATCAGCCTTAAGCTACCACCATATGGAGCTGGGAACACCACAGACAGAGCAGAAACAGCCCTTAACTAATGGTCAGAGTAAAGTGTGTTGGGAGTCAAGTGGGGCCACTCTCAAGTGGCTGGTTAAAAAAAGGCCTGACCTATAATGGAGTTTCTGTGTAAAACAATACATATTTTACTTTACATTGTAAAGGACAGAACCATAAGTATGATCAGCCACAGAAATTTCACAGACTTTTTCTAGTCTGTTCCTTAGCTGTACACATGGAGTCCAGCCCTTTTGGCTCTGGTTCTGCAGCAGTAAGAATTTTGAGATGACAATAGGAACTCAGGCAGAGATACAGCACGGAGCCTTCACAGTGAACAAGCAAGGCCTATAGAGTGCTAGAGCCCTCCTTGCTGAACTGATCTTCAAAAAAAAAAAAAATTTAATCAAATGATCGCATTCCTAAAGTAGCCAATTCCATTTGTAGCTCTCTGGAAATGTGATGCTCCACAGAGAGCTCCACTGCACCCAGCAGGCAAAAGCCACATTTAAGGCAGCATGACACAGCAGCACTCTGGCAAGTGGGGTGCCACAAGGAAGTGGCTGCTTCTGGCAGCCTCACAGCCCCTCTCTGCACCCCTTTTCCTTAAGGATCAGTGCCTTAAAGTCCTATATACCACTGAATAACATCTGGCTGATCCAGAAGATTAGCAGCTTATTCCACCTTTGTTCTCTGCCTTCTTTTAGGATGAGCAATCAATGACACCACAGCAGGCAGAACCCTCCAGCACAAAAGCTAAAAAAATTGTAGAATGCTTTAAGGAATGATGTAAAACTTAACAGAGAGTTATGGAAGGGTATTCCCACACGGAATCTCAGTATAAATTCCAATGTTACATGAAAGGAGTCTCAAATTCACTTGACTTTCCTGAACAGTGCAAGGCAAAATCAGCATCAAATGACTGCAAGAGCAGCCTCTTTAAAACTGATAAAAGTACAAACAGTTTTAATGAAGTGTGCAGTAAATTTGAGGGTTTCCTTTGCGCAAAATAACACTGAATCAGAGTTTCACAGCAATAAAACAAACACATACTGTAGAAATAAATGTGAGGAAAAAAAAGGATAAGAGTATAAAACTTCATGTTCCTGTATATAATACTTCAGTGATTGGTGGAAGTTATGCACAAACTTCTACTTTTAAAAAATCCCCTCTTTAGAGGGAAAAACACTCAATAATTGGTATTTATAGGGCCTAATTTTTTTTCTGAGGAGGTCCTGGGTCAGGTCATTCTCCATCACTATTGTTTAAAATTTATTCCCAGATTAAGAACTTTTCCTACACTAATAAACAGGAATAATAATTGTCTCCAGAAAGCATTTTTTTTTTCTTTCAGTAATTAGCCTACTTAAATATTTTAATGGAAGTACTGACATACAATAGCACAAAAGGTCCTCTGACCATAATATAAAGTGAGAGATGAGATTTCTAAAAACTTTCGTATGAAGGTGGTCTAGGACTGACAAAAACAGACCGTTATAAAACTATCTTTAAAGGTCATAAATTAGGTACTCTCTTAAATGTAATTCAATCATTCACTGTTATAGGAGCTTGATTCTATTAGTTGTCCTATGTATTTCACAAAACAGAACTCCATTAACATTATTCACTTATAGCTTCCCTCTATAAGTGGATATTCTGCTCAACAGGCTTTAAATAGATTTTTTTTTCCCCTGAAATTGCTATTAAGCATACTTTTACTCAAAGGGCAAAGTAGGCATAGGATTATGCTTGTACTTCATGCAGAGGATACATTTTCAGCACTCAGAACCACATTCCTATGAAGTAAAAATACTCTATATAAGCCGATTGTTTCTATCCCTCCTAACCTTGCTCAATAAGGACTCTATTCTGATCTTTTGGGTTACACACAAGTTTTCCAATTTGGCTGAATAAAGGTATCTTGTTGGGCAGCTTCGTGAGCATATTCTGTGTCTTGAATTCTGACCTTGGCATGTTCAAGGTGGGTCTCAATTAAAAGATGCTGCTCAGAGAAAGAAAAAATACTTTAACTTAAAAAAAAAATTTAAAAAAAGGTAGTTTTTTTTTTTTTTACTTTCTTCAGTTAAGGAATGCATTATAGAAGTCCTGCTTTTACATACCTGGCTTTAGATAAACACTAAAATTATAAACCTTGATAAAGTGACCACAACACATACATAGCCAAAAGATTTTTGGAGCAATTTGCCTGACCCATAGTTACAGTTCAGGCACAGGAACAGCTACTGTAGATGATACACCCCTACTTTTATGCTGATTTTACTGTGAGTGGCTGTATGCCCTCAGCCCTCACAGTTTAGCTGACTCTATTCTGCACATGCAGAGGGCCACTGTGCTGGCCAAGCCACAGATCCCACAGGCAGTCCCAAAGGATTTCAGCCACCCTGGATGCCGAGCCACACGCAGCAATCATCTGACACAGGGACAGACTCTGACCCGTTGAGGTGCTGGAGTTGCAACAGCACAATCTGTACATAAAATATGCATATGCTGGGAGCCAAATCCTCTTTCAGCTGGTTACCATATTCAGTGTTCACGTCTTACTGATTAAAGCAGGACACATGGCAGAAATCCTACACTGTTGTTCTTCTCATTGGCCACACCAATCCCAGATAATCAAGTCAGGGCAGATACTCTTTTCTCAGAGGAAAGGGTTGGATTTCATCTGACCACTGAGCCTCAGCTTGCACTTGAGGTTCTAATTTTCCTCTGGTCTTAGCCCATTTCTGTCTTGCTCTGGCACACACTGCCCTAGTAAGTACATTTATTACCTCAGTAATTCCTCTGAGGGCTGTCTTACTTTCACTTTATATCTGGACTCACATAAGCATCTCCCCATTTTACAAGGAAACATTTATTAGCCTCTGATAGTAGCTTCCTGTTCCACCCTGCAGAATGCCATTGTCTGCTACTCTTCAAAAGCAGGCTAACAAGCTGCACCCCCTGGGGGCTCTCACTCGTGGTGTTTGAGTGCTGGCCGTGCAAGCACGGACATGGAGAAGGCATGGAAGGGCATGACCAGGCATTCCAGGTTATCTTCCTGGCCTTAACTCAGCAGGTCACACACAGAGTCAACATGGGGCCCTTACACCGTGGTACCTCTCACCAGCTACCAGCACTGGGTGACCCTCCAGTTTCTAGGGTGCCCCATTCATGCTCCTTGGTCATTGCCCTTGGGACCATTGCAGAAAAGACTTGTGAAAGTCTCCTTCAACCAAGGATTCCTCAACTATGAGGTTGATCTTATTACTTTGGGACACTTGAACAGTAGAGGGTAAGCCTATTATATCATAAAAACAGGGATTTCTTCTGTAATTCTTCCAGTTCACAGCTAATTATCTTACTTGAGAGCTGCTCGTGGGATTTTTTTCCAGGTAGTTGTGGATCATCACTGCATATTCCAGGTCCACCCTGCAAAAATCCTCAGTGTAGCAACAATTTGGTAAAGTTGGTCCTGTCCAAAAACTGTCCAGCATTCCACAGTGTTACACAGGAAACTTTGGCCATGATCCCCCACCAGCCACAGCACAGACATATCATCAGAGGAGGTAAAAAAGTATAATCACTAGAAAATAAAATTGCATGGATTTGCCCCAGCTGTGGGTCTGAATCCACCCTAGGGACAAGAAAAAGATTTCAATGCGCAGCCTCTTTTGCTGGAAACCATGTGAAGTCTCTCATCCACATCAGCCTGCTATTTTTTACTTCTATGAGAGCAGACAACATTTGTATTCAGCTGCTCACTTATAAATAAAAAAAACATTTTTACATGGGTGGATTGGAGTGGCCTCTCTTTTTCCCCCTCTTTCGGTTCCCATTATTTTATATATTACACACATGTTCTGTCAGCGAAGCTCACTTTGTTATCTGAAACATCTGTGGTACCCTGCTGTGGAGAAGGCCAACACTGCTGCTGCTGTTGCTGCCTGTCTTTATCAGCCACTGCTCTGCCGATGCCGTCCTGCGACGGCTCCGGCTGGGCTCGCAGCGCCGGGGCTGCACGGCCCAGCTTTGGGGGCTGTGTCCTGCCAGAGGGGTCCTGCGGGCTCCCAGCACGGCACAGACCCTCTGGAGCAGGGCGTGGAACCAGGGCTTCATGTGGGAGGTCATGCAAGCACTGGTGGGTTTGTTTCTAAAGAAATCTCGGGGAATTTATCTGCAACGCAGATCCTCATCAGAACGGAAGGAGCTCCCACCTGAGACTCTCAGGAGATCTGGCTGTTGAGCAGCCATAATAATTTTTTTTTTTTTTTTTTTCTTGGCCAAATGAAAAGCTACCTGGATTGATCTCCTTTAGCCTTGTTTTCAAGTGCATTTTACAGTTATAGTCCTGACATATTGCTCAGTCCCATGAAACTCCCTGGGATCCACTGTTTCTGAAAAGATTATTACCTAAGGTATATAAGTATGGATTTCTTATGGAGTCAGGACAAGTTCTTAAAAGATCAACTTAGATATGAAAATATGTATAAGTTTCTTTAAAAAAATATTTATAGATAAGATATTCAGTTCACCTGATAGGAAATGAAGCTATTTCTATGTATTTTATACATGTACTTTCAGCAAGAAATAGCACTTCAGTAAAATCAGATTAACCATTTCCCCTCTGAAAAATCAAAACCCTCTTATCTTCATATGGATTTCTTATGAAACAGATGAGGGGAATATACATTCCATAGAAGAATTTGAGAGATGGCTGTTAAACCACAAAACTTAACAAGGACATTTAGGGGAAGATGCAAGAACAACTCACGAAAACACTCACATGGACCAGATTTCCAGCTGATGGCATTGCTTCTCTGGGTCTACTGTTTTAAGAAACTGCTCTCTAACACAAAGGTAAGACAACAAGAAGTTAAAGGCACTTCCTTTCCTTTTTTAAAAATCTTTTTATTGATGGCATAAAAATCTGAGCTGAGCTCTGACTCCCACAGGTACACTCAAACTGGCTTTCTTGTAGATATTTCAGATCTCTCAAGGACTGGGAGCCTGATACAGAGAATAATTATGGTATGGAAGCATCATGTGACTGCTGTCACAGATCTTTTACATGCAAGTCAGTGTGCATATGTGGCCAATTCAAGATTCCAGATTGAAGACTGATGTGGAGATAATTATAAATTAAAATAAAACACAGCTTTTGAAATAAAGCCCTGTTTTCTTTACAAAGTAATTGATCACCTAACCCCAGAAAGAAGGTTCAAAAGTTACTATATAACAACGTGCTAGTAGCAAGTAGCTTGCTATATCTTTCAGGATGAAGACCATGATGACAAGAATAGAGAATCAAGAAAACAAATGCCACAAAGGCATCTCTTCTCTCCTCAATCCCCTTTTGCTGGGAGCATTACTTACTTTCAAATTTGGTTTGTTTATATTACACAGCTTTAGTGTCCCAAAACATCTAAACTCTGTGCAGAAACAAGAAGGCTATTTCCATATTTAAAATCTGAATCTCATTTCCTATTCCCTGAAAATAACTGAGATGTGATAGCACTGGTCTCCAAAATAATTTTCAGATTCCCCTCTAACAACTTGGTGTACAGTAGAACGAGCTCCAGAACTGCTCCCTGGTCAATTCATCATGTTTCACCAGACCAGGAACTAATCACAGAGTCACTGGTTGTTCCTCCTGAGCCAAGCATATCCTCAGGGGGAAAAATTGGATGGGATACTGCTGCTACTGTTGCCACTTGCTGAGGATTGTCTAAAGAAGGTATTTCAAATCCTCTGGAGGCCAGGAAAGTTACAGATGTTTTCCACTACCAGAGGAGTACAAAGTACCTGAGCAACAGCAAAGATCTGATCTTAAAAGATAGCTCTTATTTGGAGGAAAGTGCAAGGAAGGAATAAAATTAATATATATGCATAAACAAGTCCAAAACCTGGAAGATTACCTGAAAAGTCATTTATCTTTATAAATTTTAAAACTGCAAATAGATTGAAGCAGGACAGTTTTTTGATCTGTCCAGAACCTTCTGCAGGACATATGTACAAGATAGAAAAAGACTTTACATAAAGAAATATGCTAACTTGAAGATATTTATGGTTGTGGGGAAAAGAAAAAAAATAGTGCAGTGTTATGTTGGAATGATAATAATTTCGCTTTTACCCTTTATGTATGTCACCATCTATTGTTACACAGTTTTTTAACATTCATCTGAATGTTTCAATCACACAAAAATTAGCACCAGCATCTTTTTCCTGAATAATGTTTGGCGGTCATTGCTTCACAACTGCAAACAATCCCTTATTGCTATTGAGTGCTACAGTCAGGCTTGTTTAGAAGGTTAGAATCTGATCCTAAGTCCATTAAATCACAGAGTCTTTTTAAAGTTTAATCTTGAGAGGATTTGAATTATAAACAAAGGACACTATACATGGGGAAAGAAACAACAGAAAACTATGAACTTATGACATTAATGCAACCTCAAGTTCAAATTTTGTGTGCGATTTAGCAAGAAAATTCTGAGCTTTCAGCAGCAGCACATATGTCCTGGCATGTGGGCAAAGCTAAACTGAGCATTGATGCTCACATCCAAAACACACATATGGATCCCATTTTACTATAGACGTGATTCTTCATGTGCAAAACATGTGTCTGACTGGTTTTCTTTGGCTTTTTAAGATGAGTTTCTTTTTCTCTGGTGGGGGCAGGGAGCAGAGAAGTAAATAAACAATTGGCATGGTCCTTGAATATATACTATCTATGAAGAGAACAGCCTGGGATTCAAGGGCAGGTAAAATCCTGGACTTCAACTAAAATCATTGATTTCAGCAAACAACCAAGGGCCAACAGAGAGAAACTTAGTCCACTCTACAGCTTCTGCAACACACTAATCTATCGCACTCTGTAATTGCTAGATAGGAAAGGGAAAAAGGGCTCCAGATGCTAATAACTTGGAAATGGTAATTAGAGGAGTCCACATTACTGCCGAGAGACTCCCATCTTCCCTTGATTACTGGAAAGAAAATTTTTTCCAGTGGGTCTCCTTCTCACTTCTAAAACAAGCAACACTGTGTTCCTAAACCCCATCTCTGTCTAACTAAAAACATCAACAGGAATTTGATTGGGCCTAGAAAACTTTCTCTATCTTCCTTAACATTGGAGGATACTCTGTTTCCCACAGAAAACGTAGGAAAATTCCCATAGGGTTATATAGTCACCTAACAGAGAAGTACCATAAGCCCCAGCTTTTAGCTATACAAGATGAAAATTGCCTTCTGCAGCTTCAGCCTGGATGTGACAGAGAACAAGAGAGTCTGCTACCCTTGCTTTAAAGGGTAACAAATATCTTTAAAGGCTCCTTGAGCATTTATAATCTCTGGGATCACAGAGACAAAGTAAGTCTGGAAAGGATCTGAACATCGCATGAGAAAGTAAAAGGAAAAATACACTTATCACAAAGAGGGAATGCATTTGTATTATTATATTGAAATAGCACAAGGCTACAATGACAGGCTATAAATTTTTCTCTTGGACTGTAACCAATATTTTCCATTTCAAGTAACAACAGTGTAAGAAAGAGCGACTCAGAATTAATAGGAATTACGGACATAAATTGGTAGGTACTTAGGTGAAAAAGAACCTCAAATTCAGCTGCTGTTAAAGGAGAAAAGGTTAACTAGGCCTGTGAGCAACCCTTGAACCCATTTATACTGCTGACAAAGTGACCAAAAAGGTATGCTTAGATTTTACTAGTGATGCCCATCTTTATCGTTCTCAGATTCATAGCCCAGAATGTTACAGTGAATTTTTGTCAGTGAAAAGCATCTTGGTTTTATGCCTGAAATTTGACATTAAACGTAACACTAAACCTAATCTATGATACCAGATAATAATAGCAGTGATAGTAACTACGTGGTTCTGCAGTGATGAGAATTAAGTTACAGAAATTTCTCACTTCTACTTTTTCTGATTTGATATGTCATTTCATTAAACAACCATGAATTATTGAATATTAATAATTTTAAATCAATGATGTGCCTTAAGATATACAGTTACAGACTATTAGTATTTTTCTTAACCATTTTGTTGCTGTAACTGGTTATTGAAACATTGGCTGCTTAGCTAAAAAAAAAAAATTAAAAAAATCAACCAACCAATGAAGCAAACCAGGACTGGGCTGCAAGGAGCCTGTTAGCCAAAGCCAATGTACATTAGCAAGGCTGGGTCCACAATCTCTCCACTGTTTTAAGACTCAATCCTACATTTGCTTTGGTACATGTAAATCCACATGATTTTCTAACAGGTCCATCAAATCTTGAGAGAAAAGTCTTAAAACTGAAACTAAACCTGACATGTCATCTTTTTGTCCCCACTATATAGACTTCTAAAAAGAGAAGGACTGCAAATATTTACAAAAATAAAATCAATGCAAAGTGGTTTAGCACAGGTGTTGTTGTTATTGTGCTACGTTTGGAAAGCCCACACATTCAGCACACCTTCAATTCACACACCCAGCTGTGTGAGGTGGTGGGCTATTGTTAGTTTACAGGTTTGCAATAAAAAGCATGAAGTAATATTGGCAAGCTCAGGAGATTTTTTTTTTCCTTATGATGTCTTCCTGCATCTATTTATCTAGTTCTCCTTGCTTTGTTTCTGCTTTTATATTCAGCATATTCAAAAAAGGGTCAGGAGAGGTTTTAAAGATGTAATGCCACGCTCGAGCCTTTTGAACACTAAGAGAAAACCTCAAAAGGTTCACGCATAAAGGAACAAAGATATAAGGATAGCTTTGAACCTGAGGGGCTCTCTCACTGCAAGCAAGTGCATTGCCAGCATGTCACAGGTGTACACCACATGAGCAAGTGAAAAAATAAAATGCCTTTGTGAAGGGGTGTGATGCTGACGGGTCCGAGTGCAGAATGCATTAATCCCAGGGTGAACGCGTGCATCTGTCAGATATTTATGTAGTTCCTACTAGTAGTTTGTACAGATATCTGAGCAGGTGAACGCCAACAGCTTTGAAACCATATGTTAAAGGGAGGCTGGGACAGGGTAGGGGGAGGCCAGCAGGCACTCTGTGTCTGACAGGAGGGCAGGCACCCCCAGCCTGAACATGGCCCTGGGTAGTCGGCACTCCAGGGCCAACCTCAGACTCCTGCTGGCTGAGCTGTGGGACACCAGGGCAAACAACTCTCAATTTCCCCCTCCTTGAACAACAGATACTAAATGTGACCACACAATGACATTTTTTTTCCATGCCTCTCTAATTTCTGGCTTCTTTCTTTTTTTTCCTTTTTTTTTTTTTTTTGGTGGGGGTAAGTAGAATTTTTTTCTTTTGATGGATTCAAAAGGTTGTAGAGTTACATTAAAATAATTTTTAGATGTTGAATTTAGTTTGTTGGAAGAAGACAGAGTGAAGATCTCCGTCTCCTGGTGGTTACAGGAACACACTACAGCAGGGAAGAGCCAAGTCATGTTCCTTTGTCCAGTTCAGAAATTGTTTCATTCTTGTTTTTATATGTTAACTCAGGTTTGGGAATGACATGCATCAGAATCTGGGTCGTCCCATTTCCCACAACAGTCTCCTGACAACCAGACTGCACTCCTGGTAGGTACATGGATAAGCACAGTTGAATCCTACCTGTTTTCAAAAGGAAAAACAATGCACTTTCAAAAAGTGAAATTCTGTCTGTAATGTTTAGTTCCTCTCCTAAATATCCTCAGCAAGGAACTGTGAGAATTCATTAATCTTCGAATGAATTTATAAAGCATGCTGAGAGTCTCTGGCTGAAACTCAAGAAATTTTTTATGATTAGCACAGAGTATTAGAATCCAAATATAGTCAGTTTATGCACCCCTTTAACCTAGACCACTCACTTACTCCTACCATACACGACTTTTGGGAAATTAAAGGAAAAGTGTTTTGATAATAAATATGAAGCTTCCAAAGGAGGTAGGTTAGGAAAATTTTCCTTCAAATTAAAATTTTCTCTAAAATGGAGAAAACAAATCTCTCAAATCCCCTCCACTTCAAACAGCCTAGAAACTACCTTGAACCCTCCACAGTTCAAGTTTCTCTCAAAGGCAAGGGAATCAAAAATTAGCTTGGGAGTCCTCTAAGACCCTATTGCTAGACAAGTAATTCCACCTTTGAAAATCTTGGTGCAATGAAGTGAATTCCTCAAGAATAGCAATTTTATTTTGTCCTCAATGGTCCATAGGCACACACAGTGCTGGAGAAATGTGCCTTCCTCACCCTCCTCAAGTATTACAGCTTCACTGAAAACCTTGCAGGGAGGATCCATGCACAGGGCATGGGGCTTGTAGTTTAGCATTGCCCAAACTCTGCTCCCAAACGTTACTAGTCCACAGTAAATCCCATGAATTTCAACAGCTCCACTGAGACTGTTGCTAAGTGCTTCTGAAAATATCTAATCACACCTTCCCATCCTCTTGTATATGTACCTCTCACAATAACAGAACACACACACTGTAGTAGCCCTTTTCAATTTATTTCCCACATACTTCCCTTGCCAAGATGATACTGTTCATACCTCCTCCTTCACTGAGTAATTAACTTGTTTCAATCCTTGGAAATAAAACACTCACCCCTGATTTTGCCCCAGCCCTCAACAACCTCTTGCAAGGCTCCTCTTGCATTTTGCCACCCCATGGAGTGGGGAAAGACTCACCATAACTGCTCTGTGCTTGGCACCTGAGAGGGAATAATCCCTTGTCTTTTATTGCTCTGCTTTACTTTAATGAAGCAGGGTTAATAAAGAAGGGCTGTGAACAGAGCTGGTGGCTTGCCTGAGACCCACCACCCTTGTTGTTGGGGCCCCTTGGGGTGCCCCCACTCCAGCATCTGGTCTAGAGTGGGCAAATCCCAGTGTTGCTCCATGGAAAGGACAACATCAGGAATGATATCTTCACTGTGTGTTAGAAAATATTAATTGAGATTTTTAATTTGGGCTGTTATGCGTTGCATATAATCTGTAAAATATGCCCCAAACATTCTCAGGACTACGGCTCAAAGAGTTTGATTAAAATTGAGTAAAATCAGTCTCGCATCCTTCTGTTTAAAAAATGAGAATTCACTTATTCAGTTTAATTCCAAGATTTATATATGATCAAAATTACTATAAGATGTCTAGCTTTTCTGCAATAAACTACAATGGCCATCAAAATATTGATAGTCATTGGTAAATTACTTCTGGTGTTTAATCAATGTTATTTTTTTATCATCCAATTTTTTCTTCAAGTCAGCTTCTAACACTAAACTACATTTCATCAAGGTTGGTAAAATGTTTAGAAAGGAACAGATGTCAGAATATGGGGATTGCCAATAACACTGATGGAAGCCAGTAATTTCTTTCCTGTCCAAAGGCAAAAGAATGAAGAATAATCTAGACTGTATACAATAATACAAGATTTACTACAACATTAATGGCTATAAAAAGTAAAAGTATACAAAAGCTATCTCAATTTTTTTCAAGCCATCTCTAAGGGCAGTGTTTTTCAATTTGAGACAATTTTTACAGGAAAATGAAAGGTCTATGTATTCTTAAACCTTTAAATATCCATAAAATACAGATGAAGACACAGGCTAGAGTTAGTTGCTTCCAAATATACTTGTATATTAGTCTATTGTGCAAGTTAATAATTTTGCCAAATCTCAAAAAATGTGGAGGCAATCTTTCCTTTAAGAAAGCGGCTCAGCTTGTTATTTACAGATTGTAACATTTACATAAGAGTTTGGTT
This sequence comes from Polioptila caerulea, assembly GCA_013397295.1. Lineage (NCBI taxonomy): Eukaryota > Metazoa > Chordata > Aves > Passeriformes > Certhiidae > Polioptila > Polioptila caerulea. Next base: position 543,745 of record VYXF01000626.1, on the reverse strand, counting down.
TAACAAGAGATATAAATATAGATAAAACCCTTAGGACTTCATTCTTTAAACTGCCCTCTAAAAATCTGCCCTACAATTTGCACACTGAATTTTGTGCAGACTATTCTTGGAAGCCTTTTGTGAATTAGGGAGAACTGACTCGAAACAGGGGCTGGTTAATCACAATTTTGCAAATTGTACGTAGCAATCATCCCCACATTGTGAAATTCAGATCTATAAAATGCTGATGTTTTAAAGCTGAAAAATAAATAAGCTAAGTAGGAGTACTTTGCTAAGGAAGGAAAAAAGAGTAGAAGACCCTTTGCAAAGAAACCCTTAAAAAAAAAAATAATTAGAATAAGAAAAGTGGCATCCTAAATAAAGTACTTCTCCATTCCAAATCTCAACTGTAAGCCCACCTTGGAAAAAGTGTTACCAGCTGACTGTTCCTGCCCCAGTTTCTTGCCAACACTCCCTGAATATACAGACAAACTCCTGCATTTCCCAGAGCAAACCTCTGGGAGTTTGGTATTTCAGAAGGCTCCTGTCTATTTGCCTACCACCCAGAGAAGCCTCCAGTGGAGGCAGGGCTGGAGAAACTTCACCCTTCCACACGTCCATGCTGCCCACCTGTGTCCCCAGCCAGAGCTGCTCTGCCTGCACACCAGGACTGTCCCTTGAGCCCAACTGCAGCCACACGGGCACCACACGCTGTGCTGTGTGTTGGATGCAAGCACTTGACAATAATGGCTGGCAACTAGATATTTGAGGGAGAAGGAGCAGAATTTATGTGGAAAAGACGATGCTTCAGAGTTTTTGGTCCTGCTTTAAGCTGCAGCTAACATAATTTCAGCAGCAGTTGATTCAAAATTCTTCTTTTCCTCGTAGGTTTTGTAATTCCTAACATTTAGTAGAAATGAAGGTCTCTTTTTATTTTCCCTTATTTGGTTCCTTGACAAACTGTTATGAGTATAAAAGGATATGCTGAAATTCATACAAAATATTTTCTGTTACCAATATGGTTATAAAGACAAGAACTCTCCATTGGGGTTCAGCAGTGACACGGTGGGTGTCAGTCACCTTCCTGGCATTCCAAGCCCTTTCACTACGGACCCAAGTCACAAACAGTGGAAACTCTGTTTTCCTGATGTTGATCCTTCCCAAAGGTCAGGTTTCTTACCTCAAACATTTCAGCAGTTGCTTAGACTGCAGTTCAGGAATTTTGTATAACATTGCTTCTAGAAATCAAATATTTATGTTAGTAAATAACATTAAAGTATTGCTGTTATACAGGTATTCTCATTAGGAAACTGCTAAGTAGAAGGAAGATAATTTCTAGCTAAATGGATAAAAACACAGTATATTTGTGTATTAAACAAACTTAACCATCTTACTTGACCATGCTAAGTGTCTTGTCAAACATGAAGTCTGGATATTAACTGTTTTTGTGGGAACTAATGTTTTTAGAATTACTACAAATTCAGAATCTGTGCCTTTGCTACAGAGAGCAGGCAGATGCAGAAGGCCCTACAATGAACAGAACAAATAGGCATTACCAGGATTTCATAAAAACAGTGGTCAGGAAAAAAAGAAAAAGGAAAACAAAGGACCCACAGGAACTTTACAGGGGAATGAAATAAGGAAATTCCTCTTGAATGGGAGAGGCTTACATTCATGCCTGGCTCTGAAAAGGTAGTTCAGGGATTTAGCTTCACACTTGATAAGTGAATACCCTGAGCATCAGGCTCAGTTGTTCTGCTAGAGCACATTTACTCACCCACTCCTGCTGGAGTCACCCCTTTTGTTGTCCTTTCCCTCTTTTAATTGAAGGAAGCATTTAGCCTACAACTTCATCATTGCATCTGAGTGTCAAAAGGAAAAGAGTTCAGGAATCTCAAAGTGCATATTATTTGTTCAAACAGAACAGCTTTAGCGATTTTGGCCAATGAAACAAAACTTTTTAATATCTGGAATTTGTAAAGGATGAAAACTCTCTCCTCGTTCCATCCAACTACTCAGATGGGAACCAAGATCTACAGAGGTAGAGCTGAGCACCTTCCTTTGTTTCCTCTGCTTGTCACTGGCGAGGCCAAGACTACATCAGGAAAAGCTCCTATGTTACCCATTAATTCAAAATAAGCCTATTTTTAAGGCCCCAACAGATAATGTCTCTGGTGATAAGGGAACATGGGACACTCAAAGCAATGAAGGGTTGTAAGTGAGAAGGAGTCTTTCAGGGACAGGATCTAGATGATGGAAGCTCCCACAAAAACTTTGGAAGATTCTTGTTTGCAATTTTGAAGACAACCTGCCTGTGAGTCCAGATGTACTCAGCCAGACTTTCAAACACACATTTCATTGTGATCTGAGTTTAAATGTAAGATGGTAAATGAGCTATTCATCATCACACCAAATCATCTTAAATATCACCTGAGCCATTTCACTTATTTGAGACATGTAGGCAGCTCTGAAGTTGAAAATACTGTATATATCAAAGGTAAAGTGCCCAGGACTGAATTTTTTAATTTAACATAATGAAGCCAAAAAAGTGATTTATTTCTTGTTTGTTACCTCCAGTTATGTTGATAATTAGGCAAATGCTTTTCCTCTACGTTTTTGTTACCTTCCTTAGTATTTCTATTGCAGGGTTTTACTCTTCTCCTCCCAGCTTTTATTCATGATCTGAGAGCATTGTATTTTCTTTTTTTTATTGTGTTTTAGGCAAAGATGTTCCAGAAACATAATTTTGGTATGGATTCAAAATTCAGAACACTTAAGAAAAAAGTAATTATGTGTCTGAGAACCCACAGCACTCCAGCAGCAGGTGATTCACAGTCCCAGTGCACTGGGGCTTTGAGCAGCAGCCAGTCCAGGTAGGGCACAGGGCAGGTGCTCACACACAGAGCAGCCCAGCAGTGTTTGATCCTGTGTGTTGACCCAGACATTGGGATGTTTACTGTCTGCATCCGACTCCTTCCCTTCCCAAAAGCTCTGCAAAACCAAACCAGCTCATGGCATGTGCCCCTTCTGATGGACACACCCTGCTCAGTCTCTCAGCATTTCTCCACTGCTTGAGAAGCTTTGACCTCGTGGCTCTGACAAATCACACCAACTCCTGGACAGCACCAGCAGACATTCCTTCACATGAGCCCACAGACTTTCAGGGCAACGTGAGGCATCCGCTTGAGAAAACTGTAGGCAGCTGCTCTGGAGCAGAGTAGAATGTTGCTTTACAGTCCACTATAATTTTATTTTTATTACTACTACTACTTAAAAGGAGTACTTTGGAATGACTAAAGTTTTCTGCTCAAAGCCAAACTCTTGCCAGATGCTGCTGCTCACAGTCCAATCCAAGAACAGCAGAACTTCCTGATGCTGCCTCTGAAGGGATACAGACCTTGATTCCATGTGCCAGAGAGACTCAAGAGATACTACTAGGTAAAAACAAAATACTCAACTCCTAAATAAAAAAAAATCTAAAAATCAGCATCAGGGTATTTTAAATTATCCCAGAACTCTCATAAGCAAAGGAGCTTGAAAATGGCTCTCTTTGGAGACAGTTTTAAGTATTTTTTTGGTTACACCTACACAGGCAAGAGATCCTACCCTTAAAGTTTTAGAACACTCTAAGAATATCCAGAGGAATTAGCCTCATCAAGCCATTTAGAAAAGTTTTAAGGAAAGCAACCATAGGAATAACACCTCTCAAAATCAATGAATATCACATAAGACATGATGATGAGTTTCAAATTTTAAAAAGCTTTAACACTTTAAAATAATATAAATTATATAGACAATATAGGGAAGTGTAATGAGAGTCACCAAATCTGTTTTCTCCTCTGTGGTTCTCAGGGCCCAGTGTCTCTGACCTCACTGCACTTGTGCATTTGAAACCACCTCATTTGGACCAACATGGAGCTGCCTACACCAGCTGCAGCTGTGCCTCCTAACTGGGCTCATTTTGTTTCTAATAACTCCCCCTGTTTACCAATATTTTGAAGAAGTTAAAATTTTAAATCTCTGCAGATAGAAATATACAATATGAAATGTGGCCAGCATAAGAAAATTTGAACAGACACTCACAATTTGCTTGGTTCCCTACTAGGGGAATGAGAAAGATGCACACTACTTCCATTATCTGTCCTCAAGTGTTTTTTGTCAAATTTGGACTCTGCCACCATTCTTCAGTGACAGACATTAGGTATGACATTTTTTGACACAATGTCAATAGTGACATCAGTAATATTTGACACAAGGCACATTGGGGTTATTTGACACAGACAATTGGATAGCTCAGGGCACTGGAGATCCAATGCATAAAGAGTTATACCTCCAAGTCACCAGTGAATATCTAGCCCAGTGTTTCCTAGCTGCTACCAAATGATGGCTCCTCAGAGTCTTATAGAGGAGGAGTTTGGGTATATTGAACAGATGTCCAGAAAACAGAATTCAACACAATAAATTACATTAATCTGTGCCCTATGTTGAAACACCATGGAATGAATAGTCAGTGACAAAGCTATTCTTCTACTGCTATCTGTAATTCCTTTTAAAAATGGTTGAATCCCAAAGGAGATATGGGAGGATCAAATGAGTCAGAGAGCACTACAGCTCCAGTCTCCTGAATAAGATTTCTGTCTCAACAGCTTTCAGTCCCATGGCTTTCATTAACAGTTAAATACACTTAGGGGAAAATACAAATGTGAAATCTTACTTTCAATGATGTGTTTTCCAAATATTTCACAATTGGCTAATATACAGGACTCACAAATGCTGAACAGAAGCAAAATGAATTACATATATGATCACTCTAGAATTTCCTAGAGTGCCACAGTCCTGATTAAACAAAGCACTTCTACCTGCATCCAATACAGCACTCATCTAAGACCAGAGTCTTGCAATATCTATTATGCATCTGGCTGAGCTCCCAAATCCTGCATTCAGCCCTGAGGCCAATTACTCAAAAGCTGGAGGCCCTGGACATGAGCAGAAGGAGGTGTTAGTCCTGGCTACATGTGGAACTACCTGGACTTACAAGGACCATCACCTGCCTAAGGTACCTGGGTGCTTGGAGAATTCCATATCACTAAGGCAAAGATTTAGAAATCCCAGTTCCATTGAGTGTCTGAATCCTCTTTTGAAGCAGATGTTTTACATTTTTGTCTTACTCTAAAGCTATGCTTGTGTTCAAACACCTTTAGCACATGCAACTTAACAGGAACAGGACTTCTTTGAGGAACAAGGCAATGTTTTTTTCAAAGTTCAGAGTTAAGTGTTTCACTTATAGACTGTTTTGGTTTTTTTCCATTAGTACAACTGCCAAATCAGGGCTAATTCATGAAGAAAATGTACTCATTTTTTTCCTATTGTATATTGAAATGTGATTCACATTAGCCTGTTTATCTCAGGAAGCTCTCTATGTGACCATACTGCTGCAGAATGGTGGTCAATCAATAGCTAGAACCAGCAGCTGGGCCACCAACAGATTCCCTAGAACACTTTAAATATTCTTACACCTATACTCCTCCATTCTTCTCCAACTTGGTGCATCCCTAAAAAAAACAAAGCATCCTATCTGATAAAATCAAAATACATTAAGCATATTCCCTGCCCCTTAAGAAATTATCTCACATTGTTACATATCACAGAAAAAGAGGTGAAGCACATTTTGTTAATCATTTGTTTGGGCCCAACATTATATTGCAACACCTCAAAAAAGCTAGTTTTTATTTAAAGTGTAAGAACAATATGTATTTCACTGCAACAAAAATGGTTTCTGCAGCAAACTGTTGGGCTGAAGCACTAAGGAAGCTCACAGTACACCATTCTCAGGAAGGATAAATTTACATGTGACTTCACAGAAGCCATGCCCCAAGGCTCTGCCACCTCCCTCTCAGAGTCAGGAGGGCCATGCTTTCACAGAAACATGGGCAGAAACATTTGCTGCTTTCCCAGCCTCTGTCCACAGTGCCAGAGCAAGTAGTCCACTGACAATCCACGATTCTCACCAGTCTTGATGTTCAAAACTCCCCCTTGGCAGGGCACGAAAATTGCTGAACAGTAACACAGCCTCCTTCTCTGGTGTTACTTACAACAGCAGGTATGGATCAAATCTCCTTTTGCCAAAAGCTTTACATCACAAGATACATCACATTCCTCTTGGACCAGATTTTTGGAGAAGCATTGCTCTGGGCACTGTCTGATGAACAGACCTCTGCTCATCTGTCTTTATCCAAAAAGAACCACTCTTTTCACAGTGGTGGACACCTGCCCTTTCCACAGCTCTAAATGATCTTTCCTTTCCCTGGTGAGCAGCATTAGAGCCTCATTGCTGTGCTGGAACATTCACACTGGTCACATACCATTTTATATCTCAACCATTCACTCCTTCAGCAGTTTAATAGTAAAATATAAAGGGAAAATCACCAATCGCTGCCACCTAATAGTAAATTCATATAAATTTTCAATGTGGAATTTATCTGTGGCATCAACTGAGACTGCACATTCTCCTCAGCTCTGTGGTGTTGATTTTAAGGTCAGAATTTAGAGCTTTGCCAGTCACAGCCTTGCAAATCACAGCTTTACAAATCCCATGGCAGAGACTACTACAGATGGGCTGTAATCCAGCCCCAGCATGCACTTTCAAGTTTTGTAAAAAGCTAAAACTTAGAGAGAGGATTTAATGAAATTTGGCTGTTAACAGGTTGAACAAGAGCCCTGAAGCCACACTGCTCTGAACTTTAGTTGAGATGTTTTTAAAATTCAGATTTTCAGAGTCCAGAGTCAGTCTGTCTGTGACTTTGTTTTGCTGCTCAGCCCTTTTCTCACCCAT
>VYXF01000626.1:509434-534434 GCA_013397295.1 Polioptila caerulea | reverse complement strand
CCTCTCCTCCAATTTTACCATTACTTTCACCTAAATGCTGGTCAAATTTCGGTCACTAGTGAAATATTTTCTTATCCTGAAAACATATAGACCCTCGTGGGGGTGTTGTTTTAAGAAGGATGATTTACTGGTTTCTTGAGCTGAGCAGGGGAATGAGAAGAATCTTTACTCTCCTTTCTTCCTCCTCTACATTAATTTTAAAAGACTGAAAACCTTCATCTGGGAATCCCCTCACTGGGCCTTACTTCTGTTTTCAAATGAGAGGTGGTTCCCTACCCTCTGTTTCCATCCAGCTCCACAAGATGCTCCAAATCCTCCATCTCAGCAGAAAGAAAGGGGCTGCCCAACAGGGGCTGCCCAAAGCAGTTCCCACCCTGCAGCAGCCCTGGGCCACCCTTTCCTTTCCTGGATGCCCAGCTTGGGTTTTCCACATGCCCAAGTTCCACAGGCTTGCTGAGCCTGCCCAGCTTCCCAAAATTTAAGATACACCAGGTGATCCCTGAGAGCACAGGATGTCAGATGGTGCCAAAGGCCATCAGGGATCTCCTCTGGGAGAGCACACAAGCTGAGGGGGGGCTGGAGACAGTGCCAGCTCCCTCTCTGAGAGTGTTGCTCTGATTTGTCCCCACCACAGAGCTGACTGGAAGCGAGGAAGCAAGAGCACAGTCCCACTTGTCTATTTTAGACCCTCTCAGAGTACATTTCCCACACCACTCTTACTGCCCAGGGGGCCCCACTGGAACAAAGAGGGCTTGCTGCACACTGCAGAAACCTGGGAGACTACGTGGAGACCTGAACTGCTCAGAAAACATATTGGAAACATTTCAATTGAGATGATTTTGTTTCTAAATAAAGCAGATATCAACATTTTAAAGAAAAATTGTTCTCAAAAGGGAAGAAATAGAAGTGGTATTTTGAGGGAGACATTATACACATGGAGAGTTTGTACACAGAGTTAGTCTCATATACTAACATGCATTAAAAAAATCCAGACACAAACTGTCATTAAAAAGTCAGCACCACCTTAATTAGTAAATAAATTGATATTTTTAGCATTAGTGCTAAGGCTGGAAGGTCAGTCTCTTGAAATAAAGTATTCAGGTGATCTGGGAAAATTTGCATTGACAGTGCCTGTGAATAAAGAAGACCTTTGATCCATAAAGCTGAGAAATCCAGCAAGTATTAACACATTGTATTATTATAATAAACAATATAATTATAAACTTAAATGTACACATAAAAAGGAGAGTACAGAAATATATTCAAAAAATTGCCTTAAATCTCCTTTTCTTTTACTTTTCTGGAGCTTTTCTGACACAAGTTTTACTCCAATTCAAGCACTGCCTACTGCTGAACTTGATGTAGTAAATAAAGCTGCAAGGTTTCACACGGGATTGCCACATTATTGAAAGCACACTAGAACAGAGTTAGGCAAGCACAAATCAGTGTTGCAGGGCTGTGACTCCTTCATAAACAGAAGCCAAACTGTGTCAGTTTTCAAATAAGAGAAAAGACTTGCTAAAAGCTTCAAGATGTTGGGAAGAATGTGCCCTACAATGCCAACTTACTGCAATAAACCTAGCTCAGTAACTAGACTGTGGGCTTCTTTGTGTCTCATACTCTGAATGCAGTAAAAAGACCTCTGTGCCTCCTGCTACAGGGGAGGCAGTCTGAAGAGGACTGAAAACTGACAGCTCTGAAAAATAATAAAGCAACAAGTAGAGGCAGACATGGTGATTCTCAGGAAGGACTGATATGAAAGAGTCAGAGCTGCTAAACTCATTAGCATAGGTAAATCTGTTAAAATGAAACTTTCAGCAGACAATTTGGTTTCAACCCAAAACAGGCCAAAACTGACATTGCAATGTGAAAACATTTACCTTAGGAAGTCAAAACACTGTCCTTAAACTCTGTCATTTATGTTTCAGTATGCTTTATTGCAATATAGCCTAACCATCTGAAATTATCAGATGTAAACCAGACATTTCAACTCCATCAAAACATTTGCATACCTCCCCCTGCAAACTTCAGAAAATATATTTTATTTTGGAAATCACGTCAATCAAATGAAAAACTTTTCAAGACAAAACATATTCTTAAGTGCTTGTTTTTACGAGACTGTGGGTGGTGATGTGTCCCCACAAAAGGCAAGAAGGATTTAGAGGAATAAAAACAAGCAGTGTCAAGGGCTGGGTGGTTCAGATGAAGGGTGGGGCATGAGGAGCACCTCTGATGGAGCCAGGTCCATCCAACACCCTCAGCCTGCAACTGAGCTCCCCAAAAGGACTCACTCACTTCGAGTTCTTGTGCTTCAGGGTTTTTCTCACCTGGGAAACTTCCTCTGCCCCTTGTTGTCAGCACCAGGATCAGGGCCCTTGGGACTCAGCTATGGGTTCCTCTCACCGCCAGCCTCAGGCTCTGCAAACCACTCACCCAGGGTTGCTGCTGGGACATTTTTTGCCGTGTATGACCAAGATTAGAACAATTCTTCTCCTGCTTAGCTAGTGGAGGAGCAGGCTCCAACTGTGAGAATTTTCAACACCTTATATTATGCACCCTCATGTGTAAATTGTGGTCCCCCTGGCCCACTCCCACATCCCTCTCCCCTTCTCCTGTCTGTACCCTTCAAGAGAAAATTCTGGGTTTAGTTGAAAATCAGAAAGCTGTTGTAGTTTTGCTTCTATATTTTTTAGAAATGCAAAAACTGTCTAAAAATACTTTTAGGGTAAATTTGTTGGGGGAAAAAAAAAAAGAGGAAAAGAGCGAAAACAGCTTGTGTAACAAATGTGTGTCCCGTTAGCAACCAAGAGCAGTTTAAAGAAATTATTAGTTCTATTTTTCCATTGGTGCTGTCTCTTTTCAAAATTCCTTCACTATGTACATTAGGTATATAAAAAAGAGACCTTGCCAACTGTTCATGAACTTATGCAAATTATGTGGGTGAAAAAAAATCTATTCAGTGAAAAAATACAAATATTAGAGTGTGCATTTCATATACATTTGTTTCTAAGGCATATTTTATTAGGATATTTCAATTATTTCTAAATACAAAACCCATTAGTCCCTACTCCAAAGAGGGACATGATCACAGTTTTTGTTTTAAGATCATGTTTGAGTTCTGATATTTAAGCCAACCCAAGTCTGGAAGCAGTAGAGCACTAGTGGAAAATGTGTATAAATTTTCTTTACCTAAAGCCATAGCGTGGTTTTCCTTTTTCCATCATTATTAGTATAAAAAGATTAGTACAAACAAAACAAAAAAAAAAAAAAAGAAAGAAAGAAAGAAAGAAATTTCACTCCTACTTTCGTATTTCTTTAGATCTTAACCTGACATTAATGAGCAAATACACACTAGGATGATGATCACACTGTAGGATAAAATGGCTCATATACTGTGTTGATAAGTTAAGATGAAAGAAATCCAGAACAAAGACACAACAGTATTGCAGAGATATGTTTAGATTCCAAAATATTTGTATCAGTCAAAGATAGAAACACCCAAGACAAAAAAAACCTCAACTGATAAATAGAAACATCCACTTTTTCCCCACTTGACTGTATAATAAAGATTCTGTTTATTTTAAAGTGTTGTTCCATCACTTTGCCTGGCTGCCACATACAATACACAGATGCAGTGTATACATATTTTCCATCTGATCTCTGATGCCTTTGCTCCCATTGAATTCCAGTGCCAGCCCTGCACAGGCATTTGAGGATGGGATTTACATTACAGGAGACAAAGGAGATGCTCAAATGGGAACAGTGCTGGCATTGAAATCCTGACCCTGGTGACCTAAGACTGCAGTTAAGATCCTTATGAGTAACATCTCTGACGCAATTCTTCCCAAATCTCAGAACAAAGCATTGCAATTTGCACTGGGCTGGACTATAGTAGAGAAGTTCACATGGCTGCAAAATCCAAAAATGTCACCTGAAAGGCACTTCACATGATCCCAACCTCCATATAACCACCTGTACTTTAATTACACGTGTGATGGCACATGTCTTCATTTAGATTCTGCTGAGTAGTACCCTCATTTCAATACGAGCCATATACCAACAGCTTCTCCTGTTATTTTTTTTCTGCAGGATGAAGTTTTTTTTCCTCTTCCCAGACCAACTGGCTTATTTACCTAAGACATCACGACACTTTATTCCATCACAACATGGCACTGTTCCCCCCAAGTGAGGTTGATCATCAGATGTATCATTCTGAGATGTGAATATTAATGCCCAGAAGAGATGAACCGTAAGCATCACAGATGGACAAGAAGGGATTAGACATAAATTGGTACCAGGATTGATAACAATTCACAAGGACATCAGGCACGATGACACATTGCCTTGATCGACAAGAACTACTATTCCCAAATTGTGCTTCCACAAGCACCTGCAATTCCCTCACCAACACAGATTCATAATAAGCATTTGAAGACTGGTATTTTTGCTAATGGCATCAACCTGATGCCAAGCACAAGTCAATGGGAAAACCACTTGCAAGGAAAGGAAAAGCTGAAGGAAATGCAGAAGGCACAGTGGATGAAGGCTGCAGCAGCCCACCACATACACTTCAGAGAAAAGAGGAGGCTGTAATCCAAAAGAGAATTTTACAACAGTAAAACAGGATGTGCTCTATTTAAGGAATGAATGAATGCAGAACTTCACCAGACAGTTCATAATAAATGCTGTGCAATCAGGTATTATATATATATATATAATCTTGTGTTTAGCAACATTTCAATTGCACCTAGAAACTGCAACTGTTTAAAAGTGCTGCTCAACAGCCCCAGTAGAAGTCAGGAACTGTATGTAAAGGCACATTCAGGGAAAAATTAAAACAACCCACACATGGATACTTTTTGTCTCAATGACTGGAAGAAGTCATTTACCTAAGACTGTAAATAAAGGTGAAATATATCAGCCCCACTGACACTCCTCTTCTCCAGTTAATCCTCTTTTGTCAAAACCAACTGCCTAATGATATCATCTTATGATTTTATAGCTACTTGGTTTGGTGGTGGGCAAAGGACACAAATGGTGTCATTCATCATTCATAAAAAAATTTGAATTGGGAATAATTTAAGAGTTGCTTCTTAGAGTTTCTTCTGTGAAAGATAGGTACATATGGTACTTCACTGAAATAGTCAAGCTAGATCTAAATTAGGAAAAATTAGTACAGAGAGAATACAAGGTTAACACAGCTTTATTCCCTTCACTACACAAGATAAACCAGGTACTTCTGCCTAATATATTCTGTTCCTGACAAACTTCCTGTAAAACTGAGTTGAGTAATTTTTGTTCTGAAGGGTACAGACTGAAATTATTTTGCAAAAATGAAAAGTCCAAAGTCTTCCTCCTTATTGATTAATGCTAATTTTATCAATTTTCTTGTTAGCACAAGAATTCATTCATTCATTCACTTTGTTTGGACAGTTTATATGCATTTTCAGGAGATGTACATCTCTGCCATCCCATTCTAAAGCCAGGCCTGGCTCCAGCATGGCAGTCGAGGCACACAGACCTAAGAACAACCTTCTGAACCAGGTTCTGAACATTCCAGCTTCTTCCTGTTAACTTGAATTTCATCAGTAATCCTAGATGGGTGAATTGTGTCATGAAAATAGGAGCCTCTTCATTCGTTGTTTTTTTAAAAGCTGTGTAATTCTTGCCCTGCCTCTAATTGCTTTATATTAAATATTCACTAGAAATATATAGGGAATTTGCATGTACTTCATAGTAACTATTCTTTTTGTTCTATAGACAAAATGACTATTTGCTTGGCTAGGTTTGGGGGTTTTTTTTCCCAAATGAGAAATTGTGACCTGACTTGAACACAGCGGCTACGATCCTTCTCCTTGTCAATCTCCCACCTCTCACAACACTTCTGACCGTGCATCTCCCTCAACAGGATCTGACTTGGACAGTCAAGCTCTCCAGCAAAAGTCTGGATATGAAGGGTTCAACAGAAATTTCAGCTGGAGCTGCAAGACAAACCATCAAATGGTAAAGCAGGAGAGCCATAAAATTCATCTTGAATGGATCTTCTCCCCCTCATCTCCTATAGAGACAATTAGAGAAAGGAAGGTGAAAAATGGAAGCTTTCAAGAACAACCCATCCAGGATAGATGATAAAATTTGCATGCTACCCTGAGGAAACAGGGCACAAAGTTCAGACCTATGTTTGTATTTCTAAAGAGCGTAAAATATCAAATATCCCTCTTGAAGAATAATTCTCTCTAGTCTCTTACACGTTGCTGTGTAACTATACAATAAATATTATCCTGCTCACATGCTTCTGTTTACTTAGTATACATTACATTTGATGCTATCTGGCAGCATAAGTTTTAGTTCCATCATTTTTAAATATTAATAGTTGTCAATCAAAATAGAAAGTGCATAATAAAAATGTTCTAGAAACTAATAACCCTATATTTCTACACCATCAGCTTGGAGCTAAACATTGCTAAAAATGAGATTAATTATATGTTTGCAAAAGCCCAATACAATCAGACAGTCCTCTAAACAACATCCTCCTAGAAATGAACACAGACTAGATACATAATGGTATATATAGTGTGTATATATTAGGCAATACATGCAGCACTAAATTAATGGCATTATTTTCATTTGGCCCAGTCTTAAAAACCCTCCCCATCTGCCCAGTGACAGTGTTAGGTGGAGGAGGAGAGAAAATGGCATGGTCAATACCAAAGTAATTTATGGGGATTTTCTGCAAATATTAAGAAGCCTGGAAGCACCAAGGAGATACACACAGGACAGGTCCCTGAAGTTATGGCCAACATATCATGGTAGACTGTTCAATTTAAGATAGAGGGTCAGAAAAATATCCTTTGAATTATGTCTGTCAAACTTTACTGGGAACTTCACTGCTTAGAACATTTAAACCTGCTCTGGACAAAGTATCAGCAAGTACCCTGTGGGGAACAATCCTGTAATGTCAAGAAGATGGACTAGATGTGCAACAGGACTTTTGCTGCTCCATTTTTTATTACTCTAATCCGTCACCCATGCTGAGGTGAAGTTTTATGTAGACCTTTAAAATTATGACCATTTGAAAATTATGTCTGTGTCTGTATAATATATGCACACATATGGCTGTAAGGTCTGGCTTTTAAAAACTCAAAGTAGAAAAACATATTGTGCTCCCAATTTGCCCATGCTATAGCTGTAACTATGCCATAATCTGGCAATTCAGATAGAAATCTCCAATTATGGTTCTGGGAACACACAATTTACAGGCATGATTGTGACATGTGAATTTCCAACTTAGACATGCAGGAATTTAAATATGTGTGCTGTGAACAAGACAGTAGTATTGGTCTGTGATATGGTTATGCCACAAAACCAGGATCCAACTCCGAGCTTTGCCCCAAAATAGAAAATCAGAAATCCTGCAAGGTAGACAAACTGACACTGAAGCTTACAAAAGAAGCTAAGGAGAAGTCCCATATGGATCTCTAAACAAGCTTTCTTTTATCAAGGAGTCTCAAGAAAAAAGTGAAATATTTTGTTTGGCTTCCTTTTGCACAAGCCACAGCGGTCCTGATATTTCTTTGCACCCCACTTTTGCAGAGAAGTTAGAACTGCCCATCACTCTTAAACCCTGAAGGCCTCTGACAGTTTTGTAATGAAGAAATACTAATATTTAAGAGTCACTCCAAGCCAATGGCTGCAGAAAACACCTCTGTTCCCAGGCACAGGGTGGCAGAACCCTCTGAGGATAGTTAAGGTGTGTTGTAGAAGAGGTTAAAGGCCTCAATTTGCCCACATATATTTATTGTCATTTTTGTTATTCCAGAGTGGAAATCCTCTTATTGACTAAGGCACTAGGCAATCACCCCTGTACGAGTGCCATCATCTCCATATTTCAGTAGGGAAGAAAAACAGTAAGAAGATATGGAGGAGGAAGAGGCATTTTCCTTTTAATCTTTTAGACTGCAATTGCCATAATTGGCTTTTCTATATAGTTCAGCTCGAGTTTGTCACAGTATTATAGTGAGAAATAGCAGCCTGCACTCATTTTTATACACAAATCTTAATGACTTCAATTGCTGCAAAGGACTCAGAATGGTGGCAGGATATGGCCATTCACCATAAAGACCCTAAAGCCCTCATAATTACTGAGTATACAGAATATTTATTATAGACACTGCACTAGGCCTCTTTTGTGGGCTGCCCTGGGCCTGTTCTCTGAGCCACATCAAGTAAGAAGTTTAAATGAAACTGCTCCCAAGTTTCTGAAATGGTTTAATAAAACATATACTGACTGTAATATTCAGTTTATAGTAGAAAACTATTGCCCCTTGGTTTGAAAAATGACCTCTAGTTGGCAATTTTACTCTCAGCTTCATAGATTATAGTCCGCTGTTGGTCATTTTCTCAATCCACAGGGCAATACTTTTCCATAACAAGCTCAAACTGCAATCAGTATTTGTAGGCTGTTACACAAGTTGAGTATAATATGTCTCAACACATTCTATTATATGACTAAACAAAAGAAATAACAACCTGGTGACACAGACATATGGAGAAAAGCAGAGCTATTCTTCTAATACTGAGATAGCAGAAAAACATATTTCTTTGTATTGTGCTAATTTGTATTAAATTTCGTGTCTTCAATGCACAATAATCTCTAATTTGGTTTTCTCGTTAATAGTGTTTTGGTTTGTGTTGTCTTATGTCTTTTCTTATTTTAATGTGAAACGACAAAAAATAAATTCTGTTAGTATCAGATTTTAGAAATGACAAATAGCGATAGATAATCTAGCACTGTAAAATCACGTGAAAATGTATTCACATAGCTATGTAAAAGATCATTTGCTCTTGGGCTCACAAAGCACACATTCATAATCTTGTGGGTTTGATATTAGGAAGTTCCAACACAGTGCAGTAGACAAGATGCAGGGGATTGTTTCAGCACCCAGCTCTAGCACTTAAATACAATTGAAATGACATTTTGGAGAAACAGCTCCCATATTAGACAACCAAAGAGAGAAATTGCTTTGGGAAGTCTCTGACCAGGAGCAGAGGGAGATGTGGTTTCTGTTCCAAGATGTGCCCTGGATGGCTCTGCCAGTGACCACTGTTTAGAAAATCCCACACCTTCCCAAAGCACAGGCACTCGGGGCTGCAGGGCTGAGAGAACTTACCTGGCTGGAGCCTGGGGAGATTTAATTCTTTAATCAATGGGTGACCAACGCGCTCGTAGATTCCTGCAAATACAAAATATTCATAATTACAAGCCTAACAGTCATTCCAATAAATAAAACTGTGGTTAAAATGTGACATGCACCCACACTCAGAGGCAAAGGCAACAACTTCCTAAGCTGAGGCCACAGCACTCAAGCAAAGGGGACATTTTGCCACCCTTCCTCTAGAAATTGTGAGTTTCCTATCCATTGAAAAACTTCACCAGATTATTGGAGATCTGTGCTGGGGCAGAAGGGAGACTCTTGGCTAGGATAAGACCCATATGACAGAAGGGTTCATTGTAGATCTCTATGGGTGGCTTCTGAATCTATAGGAACCTACATCACTGCATTTAGGGATATTAAAGGGACAGATGGGGTTTTTTTCTTCATTTCCCACTATGTTCCTATATTATTGCTCAATCACAGCCTCACCAGCATTCCCTAGCTGGAATTGCAGTTGTCTGTATTCATTTAAACATACAGAAATTGCATGCAGAAGCTTTAATATGTTTGAGCTAAGAATGTATTTGAATGATTACCAGAAGATGATGGCTCTTTATCTTACAAGTCTTCAAGGAATTTAGATGTTTAACTCATTAATAGTGTTTGCTGCATTAGATTTTATGTTTTTATGATTTTAGAAGAAAGGTTTTCTAATACAGAAGAAAACCTAGGCTTTTTTTATTTCCCCAACATTTTTCATTTTAGGGTAATAAAAGTGACACACATGTGCCATAATGTAATGGATTAATTAAGGAATATGATGTTTATCCTAGGTCCTGAGTTGTACATCTTCATAACTCACTCATAAAAATTAATGTATTATACCACGCTCCAGAATGATATATCTATTTTTACCATACCTGTTGAGAATAAATTGTTCTAAATTGGATTATCTTGATATCCAGTGAAAAATGTAAAAATTACATTGTTATTTTAAGAATTTACATTGCTGTGTATAAGAAAGCATCATCTTCTCACTGTGCTTTTGAACTGTCATGTTACTTCCAATGTTATGAAATCATAATTGCTGCTGCCACACCTAAAATCAAATGCAGTGCATATTGTATTTCTTCATACACTGCATTCCTTATCTTAATCACAAAACCATATACAGTACGGTTGGGCCAATTCTTTCATTACTGACTGCTTCTGTATACAAGTAACACACAATTATGCATGCAAGGACTCATAAAATCCTCATTTCTAAAATCAACAGATGAAAAATCCCTAAATAATAATGTACAGATGTTTCATATTCAAATGAGCTGTTGGCATGTAATGCTGCCAATCATGCCAATGCATGCAATAAAAGTGGTGAATTTCAAGGTACGTGGCATTTAAAACATATTTTCAATTTTTTTTAATCGAAAGACCATTTTAGGAAGATGGAAATGACAACTGTTCAATAAATATATTATGACATATTTCTGATGTTCTCTTGAAATTTCCATGAGTGCTCAACTACCCTATATTTTTCCATACCAATTCCTATTCCTTTTGCCTCAAGAAAGTTGATTTTTCGGTCCTTAAACTGCACTGCCTCACTAGAAGTAAATTATCTGCACGTTATCTGCAGAGTAATCCTCTTCTTGAATACAAGACAGAACATCAGAGTTTCTAATCCTTCACAGATAGAGTAATTCACATCCACTGTACGTTTTACTGTAAAGACAGAGTAATACAATATGTTTGATAAATCATGTATGTGTCTGTGTACAAAGAAAAAGGTTTATCTCCTCTCCCTCAAGATGCATCCGTATTAAAGCGCACACACACGCTCCCCATGCTGGCACTGCAACAATCTTTAGAAGTTCTATTATAGAGACATCTAAGTTTAAAAAATGAAGCAGCTCACAGGTCAAACAAGTTCCTGATGAGAAGTGCTTAACCAGAAGTATTATTCCACTGATTGTAAGTTTTCATCCATACATCAAACCCAAGAGTCTATTGATTAAATAAAACTCATCTTTTTTTTTTTTTTTATTTCAAAGCAAAAGAGAATTAAATCATCCCCATTGTTTTCCCTTTGTTTGGAGCTATCACAGTTTGCACACTGGCCATGCGTACTGCTTATAATTACAACATCCTTAAGGAAAGCTTATTCTACAATGACTGATCACAGGTTTCTTGCCTCTTCCTCTAAATCTTCTGCTCCTGGTCATAATCAATGGCAATTGATGGCCCAATATTCTGATCCAATGTGGCAAGCGATATGATCCAAGATCTGCTTAGAATCAATAAATTCATTTGCTCTGGGAAATTTTGGACCAGGACGACTTTAAGTATATGTAAATACAAGAATTTACAGCAATTATGCTGGCACATTTTCCTTTCTCATACCTCTTTTCCACTGCATAATTAGCTGCGTCATGCCTTAATTTTGCTTGCAATCCTACATAAAAGAATCCAGGCCAGACAGCCCTTGCAAAGCCTTACCAAAGTCAAGGTCTGCTGGCTGAGAGAACAGAGGGTCTCTTTCAGCAAAACACATCAAAACACTGCAAATCTTTATATTGCTGAGCCCCACATGGCATTGTCTGGGCTCTGAAGATACCATCGAATGCCAACGTAGCATGCACAGACTGTTTCAAAGGGCACCAACAGGTGCATACAAAAATCTTCTTGGAGTTGAGTTTGTCTTTCTTTTTCCATTGTGTAAAAATCTCCAAGTTTGGTTAATAGTTCCCTTGGGCTCCTGTGTCTCCAAGCCAGCCTCCAGCCTGGTTCCAGTGTACCTGTGCAGTGCAAACGTGCTCTGACACTCAGCTCACAACACAACAAGGCCAGGAATCCCTGCCCAGAGGATGTGGTTCCCATTCTGGAAGTTAAACACGGCTAGGCTGAAAGGGAGCAGCCAAGTTCTCTTCTGAGTCTCACCCCACCCTCACAGAGGAAAGGACACACACTAATCTCAATCCTGCTACTGTAAAGACACATTGTTTAGTAAATTGTATAAAGTATTCTGAACATTTGTCCAAATACCAGGAACTCTAATGTACTTTGAATCTTCATTAAATTAGCATGGCAGACTAGGGTACATGTATAACTAGTAATAAAATTTTTTTTAAAAAATATTCTCTGTTACTTATTTCACTGCAATGGAGTTACAAAACTGCAGAATGATGAGTAAAAACAGACATCTGTACCAGTTTAGAGGGCTGCAGGTTGGGCACATCTTTCAGCCCTTTAGTCTTTTTCCACTGGAAATCAGTAGTTCAGCAGCAGCAGAGCAGAGCAGAGCACCTTGTTTCTGCTAAGTAGCACTAATTTCTGCCCATAGTGACACAGAAGAGGATGAATCGAGTCATGGGTGTAAGAAAATCATTTGCTTATGATGTGGCTGTCACCAGTGAAGATGAGTTTGTAACACCCTCCAAGCATCAAAACGACGCACAAAAGATACATTAAAAAAATAAACCGAACAGATAGTCTTGCAAAATATATCAATGCAGTTCTTCAAACAGGAAAAGCAGAAGTCAGAAGATCAAGAACTCACAGTTAGGATTTTCCTATTAGATAAAGAACATAAGGATTCTCCTGAAGTCTTTGATTGATATATGATCTTTTCTTTCTTTTCAGGCAGAACAGCTGTCCAGTGAACTAGAAGAAATAGCCCTGAAGACAGCTTTGTGTCTGATAGGACTTTGAGAAGGAAAATTATTCCAATGATAAATGCTTTACATGGAACATCCAATAAAATAAAATAAAAAATATAATCCATAAAAGAATTTTTTTTCTATTTGAGCAAGCAATCCCTATTATAATCTGTGGGGCAGGGGGGTTGCTGAGACCAAAGAGAAAAGGTATTCCTCTCAAAATTGGACTTGGAATGAATTTAACAAAAAAGAGGCAATAGGTACTTCTAAGGCAAGGGCAACTGGGAAAATGAAGAGGGGAGATGAGAATTTTCTGAACATTGTCAGGATGCAGCGACCTGATGTGCCATAACTTCCCTCATTCTTCTTGGTAAGGAAATCTTTAAGGTGAAACATGGGTGCTTTGCTGGCTGATATCTGCCACAGTGACTGCATGCAGGAAGAGCTTGACTGCTCTCAAAAACTCCCAAAGCAATAACAACCAACACAAACCTTCTCAGCAGAAGAAGGTACAAATTTGTGTAAATTTATTCAACCTAATGGAATTATGTAAATTACACAAACAGAGAACTACAGCCACTGTGAGAATTGATTGAAGTTATGTCCAGATTAGCAAGAGACAGCTTTGAATGAAGCCTTTCTGGAGCTTGCTCTAGAGCTGTGTTTTGGCAGCATTGTGAGGGGCTAAGAACAGAGCCTTGGAGAATGAACAGCCACAATGCTTAGATGAAATTTGAACATCTTTGTCATTTTCAAACATGTCTCATTGTGACACTTCAGTGGATGGATGAGCACTGATGGATGTTGTCACACGCAGACAGCAAAAGGAAGAGTAATCACAACCATGTTTTCCTTGAAAACCCAAACCCAGTATAGCACCAGCCTGGCCAGCAGTACATCCACCCATGGATGCTGCCCTCCAGAGCCTTGATGAATCTGCCACATAGACTCTGTGCCCCAGTAACTTGGCCAAGACTAAACAAAGGCCTGTCCACATCTGCTACAGGACAGAAGAGCTCGTGGCTTAGAAACACCTCACAGAAGAGCATGATAAACCTTCCACCCATCCTCTTTGTCTTTCAACACGATGGAGCCACCCTCAGCAACATCCTTCCAACTCTCACTGCTCCAAACCAAGTCCTTCTATCCCTGCCAAAGCCTTCCTGTGTAGGTCCCTGTGAGTATACTNACATCCTTCCAACTCTCACTGCTCCAAACCAAGTCCTTCTATCCCTGCCAAAGCCTTCCTGTGTAGGTCCCTGTGAGTGTACTTATTCCAGAGCTAATTGCAATTAAATGAGTATTTTAACACTGAGAAACTACAGACAGGTACATGTTCTCATGTACTTTTGCACAGCTAGAAACCATTTGTCTCCCTTCCTTTGCATAACTGGAATGCCCTTCCTCCCCTCTCCCAAACATTCTCCTTTATTCCAGGCTCTAGAGTCCTCCTTCTCCCTCCACATCAGGTGCCATTAATGCTGCTCCTCTGTGTGTCCCCAGCAGCTGGTGACATCCTCCTGCTCCTCTGCCACCTCACCTGCCCCCCCCTATTTCTGAGTGCCAGTCCCTGCTCTCATGCAGATTTTACATCCACACTCTGCAGAAATCCTGCTCCATGGGATTCCAACAACAGAAGAACAGAAGATAAGAACATAAAAGCCCCTCAATGTAGTGTCCCATCAGGAAGCCAACTAAATCTGATAGACACTGTCCTCTCTGACCCATAGGCCGGAAAGGGCTGAGCATTTAGACAACAGCAGTTCAGAAAACAACTCTTTATGGTCTATAACCAGCCAGCACCACCTAACAAACCACATTTGCCTAAGTCTTTACTTTTGAGGCAATCAAATAATATTTTGAAAAAATAAAATAACTTCCACACATACACATTATATATATGTTTATACGTTTCCCCACAATCTCCCTCACATTTAGTTTGCAGTGACAATCAGCAATTATTTTACAGAGAAAGACTCTAACAAGCTTATGGGATGCCTTTAGTAATAAGATAATTATTTGTAACTCCATAAAGAATTATAATTTTTAATTTAAAAAGAAATCAAATAAAAACAGCTTTCATCTTCCCTACCATGTGAAGAAAACACTCTCTGCCTACAACTCAAATTATCATTCTCTCCTTTGTGCAAAATGAATTGACCCAGAAAACTAAAAGGGTAAGAACCCATATTTTCTGGGCTTATTCAGCAGCCAAAAGTTCATGAAAAACACTGTTGTGTATCACATAGCAACCACTTGATGCCTATTGTTAAAATACAGTAGTTATTCAAAAAGTAAAATCTTGCATGCTCAAATAAGAAGCCAGGCTGCAATGTGTGTTTACTGTTTTGGGGAAATAGTCATCTTGCTATTTTCTCTTTTTCCATAGTCTTGGCATATTTGGTCAGCTATGCAATGTGCAGTTACCCACAGGAAAGAAAAGGAACACAAGAATTTTCCTGTAATGTTGAGCTCACAGGACAATGTCCATTCAAAGCAACACTTGGGATCTCTATTAAGTGCATTAAGATGTGCTCTATTTTTATCCAGCCACACTTGCAGTAAAAATGTAATATTCCAGGGACAGGGCATGAGGGAGAAAGGGAGAGAAGCTTCTTCTTTTTGACTGTTGGAGTTGCACACTTCCACCTGTCTTTAAAGCAAGCTGCAAAGTCCTAAACACCTGCACAAGTGCCCACACTGCTACTGCACCTTTGCACCTCCTCCCAGCACTGCTACCTGGCACTACAGCTGGCCAGAGGTATACATTTCACAAACATCTCCATCTTTACCTTTTCTCCAGTTCTTTTGTGGTAGAATATGCTTTAAAAAGTGAAATAAAAGTAAAATTTATACAGAAGGAAAGTCAGATGCAGAGTCAGAAAAAAGATTAACAGTTTCTGATAAACTGAGCTTGTATTACTCTAAAATATTTGAAAAGCAGTGGCAGATCACTTGAGCTACTCTGACTTTGCCAGATTTCCACAAGAGCTGAGAGTCAGCCCTCAGTTTGTCACAACTGCATCAGACTGTCTAAATTATCAAAGCAAAAGCAAAATGGTTCTGCTGAAACAATTGCTGGAGAAGATGAAGGAAAGAATAAGAAAGATATAAACTCCCTTTAAGGTTTTATTATGTGCTCTTACACAAACAGTGCAACTTAGAACTTCAAGATAATTACACTTTTAATACCAGAAGGGAATGGCAGACTGGCAGACTTGCTTAGCATAACTTTGAGATTTTTCATCAAGCCTGTGTGCAAACAGGTGTGCCACATTTTCGCTAGTGGTAAGATGCTTGTTGAGATTATCTTCTTATCTAGGTGCATGTTTAAACTCCTTTTGAGCAGTCAAAATAAGACAGTGGCAGAAAGTAGATTAAAAGGGAGAAAATATATGAACACAGACTTTTTGCCAAGAACCTTACTTTGAGCCCAGCTGTATCCAGGTATGTGTGTGGTGTTTCCACAGTCTCTGGAAAGAAAAGTGAGGGGTAGGCAGCAAAACCCACATGAATGCATGAAGCTGCAGAGGAAAAAGTGTGAGAATGAATTAGGTACCCAGGAGCAATGAGATGGGCTTTAGGATTGGAGAGAGGGATCTGGCTGTTACCAATACAAGATGAAAAGCATGGATGGGTGAAGCTGCAGCTCTCCAGCTGCAAGTGTTTCTGCATGCTGAAAAATAAACTTCTTTACTGGAGGGTCAGAGCAGTTGCAAAAATCAACATCTCAGCTGGCTTACAAAGCAGAAGAATTATATACAATTATTTCAATCAAAGGCAGATCAGGGTGTACTTCTACATAATGATTGTCCATACACAGGAATTGGTTTGGCCACTAGTCAGTGATCTGGTGGATGTGGTAATGAAACATGGTTGTGGAAGAGCTGCAGTTGCAGTACTTCTCTTGTGCAATTTATCAATAACACATAGCATAACTTCATGAAACAAAAGCCAATCCATTACAACCAGTGTGCAACCAAAAATTAAGAAATCTTTCCCCCAAAACAATGAAAGTTATGTACTGAAGAATAATGCAGAACTTATCTAGCACAACTCAAATTCTCCTCTGAAAATGTATGCTTCTCTCAGAAGCAGATTCCCAGCACAGGGACTGGTAATTTATGATCCACCAAAATACTCTGTTGAACAAAAAAGTAATACCTTCACCGTGCCTATGCAAATCACTAAGAATAAGTGACTCCAAGGACCAGTAAGAACAAAGCCCAAAACCCCTATCAAACATTATCTGAGGTTTGAAAAAGTCAAGACAAAGTGTAATTTTTTTTAAATGGGGATAAATTGGGATTTCTGTAACAATTGACTCATTTTGCCTGCTTTTATCTAAGGATCTCAAAGAGCACTCCAAGTGTTAATTAAATTACAAAGCATTTTTGAGACAGGTAAGTGGTATTATGCCCACTGGGGAACAGGAAGAACATTTATGTTTCATTACTAAAGTCACACAGTAATCCAGTGGCGAGTAATATAACCCAAGAACTGCCAGTTGCCACTTCTACTCATTGACTTGATGGCTTCACAAGAGATAAAATTAGCCTTAAAAGCCAAAAATACTTTTCCTCTTTTGCGTTTCTACCTTTCAAGACCAGGCCAAAGTTCTTTAATTTTATTTTATTCTTCTTCCTCTTCTTACTGGGAGGCCTTTCTTTCAGAGTCACACAAAAGAAGCCACTTCCTAACCTGCCCAAGTGTGTTAAGGATCACAGCAAAGCAACACGGGCAGGAGCTCAAAGGAGGGCAGTGAACTGTAATGGGGCTCTCTAACAGCTTGTGCAGCTGCAACAGGGCCCTCTCCCTCCTCCAACCAGTCCTACTCCCAGAGATGACACACCAGGGTCTCTGTCCCATCAGAATAAAGGTGGACAGATGTGCAGATGAAATAATCCTTGGCTGGCCAATTCGTTGATTTCCAATCCTACTTTACCAATGAAAGAGTCGTAAAACTACCCCGAGGAACCTGGTGCCTCTGGCACTTCGTACAAGACTCTCTCACTGAATGGGAACAATATCAAAAACAAGCAACCAGACCCTGAAAATGCTTTAGACCCCATGGTCTAAAGATGTCTGTTCTGCAGTCTACGATACCTATTTTGAGTTGCATGTGGAGAAATGAGGGAGAAACATTTCACTGACCGTTCTATTCTTAGCCTAAAAAAGAAAGCCACCATTTTTCATTTCAGCTTGGCCCTGACTGGTAGAACTGCAGGATGCAGGAGCAATAAAGCAGTAAGGTATAATGCAATCTGCACAATACGCAGTCCAACCTAAGGCATCTCAAATTCAAAACTGGTACAGCTCAGTTAGAGCTTTAAATAATTATATCTCCATTAGTAAACTAATTTTAGAGAGCAAAAGGCTTTTCTATTTTGTATATAAACTATTTATTACTAAAAACAGGGAACCATCTTTTGGAACTTTCTTTAAGCCTTTTGAATACAATCCTAAACCAAGATTTCAGGCTTTATTTTCCCCTTCATTTCTTGTTATGTCATGAAGAATCAGCTATGTGGAAGAGATGAGAATGCCTTTGATTTAAATGACCAAGACTTAAGATTGTCTTTACCGTGGGAGAAAAAAAAAGCTGCTGCATATATTTCCAGTGGCAGTATTATTGTTACATGGTATGACAATCATAATCTTTTTTTCTTTTCCTAAAAATATGTCTAAAGAACCACACAGTTTATATACTGCTTTCAAAATATTTTTCTTCGTTTACATTGATTGCATATTTCAAATCATGTTACAGCTGTATCACTTAGCCTAAATCAAATAAGGAATCCACATAAATGCATACACACACTTTGCTTGTTTTTAGACATTCCCAGTATTGACAAGATTAAAATATTTTTCTCATTCATTATTTATTGTGATATGATGAAACAGAAAGAGTATGCATTTAACAAACATCACAAAGTAGAGTTAAAATGTGGACATGCTGTTTCATTTTGATTTTGCTGCGACAGTGTTAAGTATGTGACTCCCTGACTGCAATAATGACATCTTGGGGTGATGGAGATTCAAGATGCTTTGCAAGGATGCAGTGTTATCCCAACTCTTCAGCCATGCTGATTAGGAGCATTATCAAACAGATGACCCCAAGCCTGCAAAGTCCTGTTGCAGACTGGGGGACTCAGTGCTCGGTGCAAGAGCAGCAGCAAAGCCCTCCCTGCACCCATCAGTGCCTGACTGGAGTGACTGAAGGTAGTCAGCCACACACACCCCTCCAACACTTCCACAAGCACCCACGCTCCTTATTACCAAGAATTGTGTTCTCTGGACCATTTCTCTGCCTCTTGGGTGAACTGGAAGTACTTGAGGGCTGGAGTTTGGGGTCTAGCAATGCTATATCTGGGTGAAACTCAGATAGGGGGCAGGTACGTGTGGCTTTGGCTGTCAGGTGTATTTTCCTTGGGCTGAAAACTACAGCCCTGTCTCCAGCTCACAGTTGGGCACCATTCTGCACATCTCCACTGGCAAAAAAAAGAGCAAGGAAGTGCCAAAGAGCGAGCACCACAGCAGAGCAACTGGAACCAAGACTGGTTCTACTGGGCAGAGGAGCAGAGAGCTTGCCTTCTGCAGAATGTGGCAGTATCTGGGTTAGAATGTAGAAAAAGAGACATTTTAGCCCAAATACTTATTCTTGCATACTACAATCTAAATATACCCTCTATGATAAATACAGCAGAATAATCAGAAGGTACTGAATGCTCAAAATGCATCCTTAACAAAGCAAAACAATGTAATGCATATCTTTCTTTACGTGTCAAACAATTTGCCTAACAAATCATAATAATGCAGAATGATATAATATTCACCCATCAAGCCCAAATGCATGCACGAAGATTACCATGGCAAAGAATTGTNAAAAAAAAAAAAAAAAAATTCCGCTTTGAAAAATAGTAATCCTGTCTTTCAACAAAAATATTATAGGAAGCTATGAATTTGGTAGATCTGAATAGGATGTTGGTACATGTTTTACTAAGGTAATATAATGGCACACTATTATTAGATCACATTAATCATTACTGTGCCAAAGGCACTGACAGCACCACTGAAAAGGATTGAAAGGGCTGGTAATGGATATAAATTACCCATTGTGTGATAAAAGGATTTTTACTAAGAAGGTAAGAATAAAACAGCAAATTTCTAATATAACTGTTGTGTAAAAACCAAAATAAAAGTAATCCAGTCAGTAATATCCACAAAATCAGAAAGTAAGCACTTTTGAAACAAGATAAAGTCACAATAAAAACTGTATACAATGTAAAATTAATTTCGTGCTGCATAATATTACTATCAATTTAAATAGTTTACATGATGACCTCTATGGTCAAGAGAAAGGTAAGCTTTGTTAATTAGAATTGAGTATGAGCTTCTGCATGCGTATTTTAAGTTTGTGGGCTTGGAATTTTTTCTTTTTTTTTAACATGCAGTGGCTTCATAACACCCCCATGAAATTCAAGACATATTGAGAGTTTTCTGTTTTGTGCATTAACATCACAACAAACAGCACATCCCTCAGATGGTTTTATTTGGATTCCAAATGCTATTACAAAATGAACCACGTCTTTGCTGAGCTATTTAACCATTTGATTGAAACCATTTGTATCACTAATTGTCCAGTCCTGTGCTCCTCCTTTACTCTGGCAAGTATTTCCTGATATTAGTGGGGATCAGTGGAGTGAATTGGTCAAACTACATCCTTATTTACAGCATTAGCAAACACACATATTTCTCTGAAGCTGATGGAATTATTCTGGAATCAAGTCACCGTAATTCTTTTCAAGTCAATTGTCTAGAATAAAATCCAGTAGCTCACATTCAATTAGCAAGTTTTAAAAATTGTGAGCCATACTCTTAAATGATATAAATTCATAAGTACAGACATCAATCCTGAAAACACGTCTCTACTTAACTTTACTCACGTGAGTAATTCCATTAGCATCAGTAATTCAATACCTGCTTATGCATTTGCTGTACTGAAGCTTTAATATGCCTGGATATCCTCTCACATCAGCTATAAATCAACACAATTCCTCTGAATCACAGAGTTTCTACTAATTCACAAGATATAAAAAGGAATGGACAACCCAGTATAACAATTAAAATAAAGAAATAACATACGAATTTGATTTGGGAGCAGAAGCTATCAGAAATTTTGATTTAAGGATCAATTAATGCATGTGAAATGTGGAATTAATTATTGGTTATTTCCTAGCAAGCTAGACTTTTATTTCAAACTGAGGGCCAAATAACCCAATTTTGATTTCACACCTATTTCCACACCAATCTGATTTCTCAGACTTTACAGGAGCTTTTCTTCTACTGCACTGGAATAGCTCAGAGGAAAATCACATATACAATGTAGTACACCCCTCCACCCACTGATTTTCATGGGTGTTCTTCTCATGCTAATATAAGACAGAATATGGTTCTTAATAATATGCATGAGATGTTCTATTGAACTTACGGAAAAAAAAAAAAACAACCAAAAAATGATAAAATGAATTTAATCAGGAGTGTCATGGTTTTTTTTAAATCAGCAGTCTGATGATAAAGTAATAAATGATGATTCATCCCCAACACAATTATTACATATCAACGGCATAAAGATGAATGCTCATGATTTTACCAAGCAGAATTTTTTCTTGAAAAATATCTTTTTGTAGCTCACTACAACCTGAAACAATTACAATAAAAAGTTTTGCAAGACACAGACATAATATTTTTGAAGATGTTAAAAAAATGTAAGAAAAAATTTTAAAAAAATCTAATTTCATACCTCATTTTACATTATTTTTTATAAATATGGAAAAAAAAAAGCCAGACTCAGATCCATGAGCAGAGGAAAACGCTTTGAGAACAATATAAGTATTCTTACCAGTTATTCTTAAGCCAATGAATCTGCTCCCTGGATGAAGAAATTCTTAAAAGACACAGGATGGGTACTGAAGGTCACAACTGGAAAAATAAAACCTGTGAGAAATTTAATATGTCAAAATTCAGTGTTTGAATCAGACATTTACATTAAAATATTACAATGCCACCTCAAGCAGACAATCTACAGGATAGCAGAGAGCAATAAGAATTACAATATTAATGGGATTAACACCTTTTATTTTTTAGTTTTCATACTGTATGTGTTTGGTGGTCATTTCATATTTCAAACTGAAAACTTCTTTCAGTCCTGGATTGTTTTGAGAGGGAAAACCTCCTCTCAAGATAATGATGAGGAACAGAATGAAATTCTTCTGATCCTTTCCCCTAGACAGTAGAGCAAAAGAGGACAAAACAGAATAAAACAAAAGTTGCATAGCATACTCCAGAAACCCAGTTATTCTCTTTGACATTGATATTCCAATATTTCAAACTGAGTAAAAAGAGAACAGCTACTAATTGTATTTTTATTTTTTTTAATTCCATTTTATAACAGAAATAAGTCCTTTGTAGATGATCTCATCTAATAAACCCTACTTAAAAGAGATAAGAGCCAGCAGTAAAAGCCAAGCAGAATACTTCCAAGATATTTGTCAGTAGTGAATTTCGGGCCATTACATTAGTAAGCAAAATAGAAACAAAAACAAAGGGCATTCTTAGAGCAAAATAAAGTTCACCCAACTGAAGCTATAATCTGAAGAATTTATGACTGAGAATTCTAACTATGTTTATTCCTATGAATGACTAACAAATACATTAAAGGTCACTTCCAAATAATACACTTTGTTCATCTACATCAACCATACTCTTTCATACAGCAGACTCTGAAACACCAGTTCAAGCACCACAGCCTTGGGGCTCCACCTTCACCAGCACTGATTGCCCAGAGAAGCACTGGCTGCTCTGAGAGCTGCAGTGGCAGGCTGTGGTAGTCAGTGTGGGCAAAATTGCAGCCTTCATTTCTGGGGGAAATAATCAGGAACTTGGCCATTGGGCTGCATTTGGTTTAAATTGGTCAGCACAGACAGGACCACACTGCTGCTCAACACTATTTGTTGGCTTGAAGGGTAAACAACGATTGTTAGGGCTCCTCTTGATGATGAAAACAGTATCAAACAAATCTGAAAAAAGAAGTTCACTACTAAGCAGCACAGCTCTCCCTTAGTGCAATGCTGATACAACACTTCTCCTGTATCCTCTAAGGTCTCTGCAGTCTCTGCCTCACCAGGGTTACATCCAGTGCAAAGTGCTCCTGCAGGGTCCCCCTCTGTCCACAGCTCCTCCTCCATCCCCTTTGGTTCCCCACCACACCAACCACGGGCTGCTCACTGCCATTGTGATGGTTCACCATAAAGCTTCCCAAACCCCACTGCTCCCCTCCTCGCTGCCAGGCTGAACCAGTATCTGCCCTGTGTTTCAAAACCTTCTCCAAGTGATAATTCTGCCATACAACTTTTCTGACACAGGAGAATCAGTCCAATTAAAGCTTCAAACCCCTTCTTTAAACATCACTTTTCCACTGCAAACTATCAACTAACCTGCAGTAAAGACCATTGTTCCTTCATACCTAGGAAGACATTCTTCCCTGCTCTCTCCTCATGCCCAGTTTTCTTTTACCTACAAGTTATCTCTGGGTTTATATTTGAATGATAAGCCCTGAATAGCAAAGCCTGTCCTCTCATGAGACACTTTCCTCTTGAGCTGAGAGGGTGGTGAGGAGGTACAAGGCAGTGCTCCAACCAGGCACCCCATATCAACAAGAAAACCCAGCTACATGAGAAGAAAACCATTGCAAAGTCAAGGGAAGGACCTACAGAGTTGACTGTAGAGAATAAAAAAACCTTTTGTCACTGGGTAAAGGAAACCCCTGTCATTAGATTTGGTCATTCTAAACATGAGGTTGTATCTAGATAGGATTCAGATCGCATTTATGAAGGCCCACACCATTTTAGAATTGAAATAAGTGTATTTCAGTTACTATATTTGAACACATAGGAACAGCAAATTCCTGGACTGCTGCACATAAACATAGGTCCTATCCAACATTTTCAGTTGCACACTATCTAAAAACAGTGACAGCTTGTTTGTCTGGAATTTCTGCTCTTGTTGACGTTTTAAAATCTCAAAGATATACCTTTCTAGTGTTTACTTGCAGCTCATTCAATGTAAAAGCCAAGAAACAGAAACAAAGATAATAAACTGTTAGGTTTCTAAAAGATGTTATCTCACTAAACAGGTTCTCAGTACTCCTACACTAACATCATAGACCACATTTTTGCTATGCTATTACAAGGCTACTTGTGTTTAAAAAAAATTCAGCTTTTACATACACGCTCATGACTTGCAAAATTCTAGGAATGATTCTCAAGGGGCTTTCACTAAGATGCTTTATAAATTCTGATGACAGACAGAACACAGTAAGGCTTCATCTCTTAAAGTCCTGTACTGATTTGTTTGGAGGCTTCATGTCATTGATCAGCATGTCAATGTCTCTTGCAATCTGCTTTCCAGTTCATGACTGAGAGTGAACCCCTCAGGTTTAAAACCTTAAATGATTTAAGGTCTGTGATACATAACCTTACGAACAAATTGGGAAAATCTGTAGCTTTACACATTAAACTGTAACAGAAATGATTTAAAGCCTTATAAAAAGGTATTTTACTTACCTGTGCTAATATTATTCTAACACATTTGACACTGACTATGTAAAGCAGATATTTTAAAGGTACAGGCAGCAAGCTGCTTGGAAACAAATTGAGACAGTTCCTCTTAGGTCAAATTGAGCCAGTTTACCAGTGTCTAATACACTCCCTGGCATTAAAAAATGGCCCCATGAATCCTTACAGACCAATTTATTATAGTAAGCCTCCCCCAGTAATGCTGCTGTGCAGTTGCACTTGGCTCAGTGAATGATCCAGCACACCCCCAGAGAAGAAAAAACCCCAAAGATCTTCAGCAACAGTATGATAAAAATAAAAAGTAGTGGCAAGACAAAACTAGGGTATGATGGCACAATTTCTGTTCATTCTTAAAACATGCTTATGTAGCTCATTCCTTGAAATGAATTAGCGACATGAAAGGGAGAAAGTAATCTCATCCCACTGATGAGCAGGGGCCAGAAGGATTTCTGCAGGTTACAGATGGAAATCTAACACACAGCAAGGGAAAACAGAAGCTTGAGCATGGACTTATTCTGAACAACAGGACTTTTCCCCAAATCCTGAGACTTAA
>VYXF01000626.1:491934-504434 GCA_013397295.1 Polioptila caerulea | reverse complement strand
TCTCCTCTGCACTTCTATGGCTTTTATGTGCAATTAATAACAAAAAGTTGAAGGGTTTGCAGGCCTAAGCCCACTACCTTTTAACTGCTGAAAAGATTTAAACTATTTTTTGACTTGTGCTCATTTAGGGATAGGTGTCACCTGCAGGACTTTGGTATGGAACAGTGATGGGAAAATCAAAATCTCCAATTCTGGGGCATCTCACAAGCACCTCTTTTGGGAATAGGTATGTGCCAAATGAAAAAAGGCAGTTCTATTGTATATCAAGTTCCATGGGAGTGCATTAAATGAATTCTGCCCATAAACAGAATTTTTATCAATTAAAAAACAAACAAACAAACAAAAATCCCCATACAATAACACAGTCAGGTGTTAAGGGAGTGTTGGAGTGTAGAAGAGTTGTTAAGGTGTTGGAGCCTAATTGTCACCAGGAACAACTATCCACTCACACGCAACTCAATTCTACTTCTGGAAAACAATCATCAATTCACAGTTTTAAAGAGAAGAAAATATAAAATACTTATGAAATGATAGCTTAGGAAAATGCATTTTTCATTTCTAACTATCTAGTTAGTGCATCAAATTACAAAACACCATCTGAGGCAGTTTTCACCACATCTCATAAGAGGACATTTCATGAGTGTTACTGCTCTCATCACAGTCTAGTAGAGAAAGAAAGAGGGAGTTTGTTTATAGATTCTTTCTTGTTTGTTTTACATTTTCTATGTAGAAAAAAAAATCCAATAACCCGCAAAAAGATGTAGGTCAAATGTTCTCATCTCAAATCTTCCTTGATAAGTAGCGATTTAAGAAGTCTATATAAAAATGTGTTATTCCCTTTCAGCTCATAGGAAAAAATGTTTCAGAAATAGCACATAAAAAAATATTCAATGTCACTAAAACTGGAATAGAAAATGTTTTATAGATTAACAAACATTGTAATGAATTTGCACAACCTTAACTGACTGTATACATAGCATAATGAAATGGTCTACATCCTTTCAAAGAAAAATTAGGTATTCCAGCACATAGCTTTAGAAAAGCATTGTTCAGAAAAACCTGCATTTTTTCCCAGCTACCATGTAATTTGTGAGATGCATTTTTAAATGATCTGCAACTGCAGCAGGCTTCATCAGTCAGATGATACAGATAGATAATTCACCAAACTGTCACATGATCTTCCATCAGTCTAAAAGATGTGAATATATTGCCACAAGCTTTGGGAATAATGGGTGCACCTGTTTACAGTGTCACCTCTGTTTGCTAATTGTCTCCTTGAGCTACATTTTACTTCTAATGCATTTATTTTTGACAGGCAGTGTCTATTTAGAAATCACATTACTTCAAGTGCAATTGTTCTTTTGTCTATCAAGTAAATGAAGTGTTGTTATACAGATTTCAGGTTCTGATTAGTGAAGTATCAGCACACCACAAAGGTCAATCAGTTATTTACCTGAAGTAAGAGAAGTATGACAGACCTCCTAGATATCTTCTAGATCATGGTATAGCTCATGTTAGTATCAATATTTTATATTTGAAACACCTACACATACACCTTTGTTGCATGTATACATTATATAAATGTATTAAACATTCTAAAATAGAATATTGCACATTCCCTGAAGAACATAAGGACAGAAGCACTCAAGTGGAAAATATCAATGTCAATGCAAACCCAACTTTTCTTCCCCAGTATTTCAAGCCAAGATAATGGTGATAACCAGGGTGCTGGTCTCACAAATATTTCCCAATTGTCTATGCACATAAGCTGTCACACCAAGAAAACTAATGCTTTAAAAACATGGGTTTTTTCATTGTGCTTCCTGCTTTTTATATAACAGCGAAACAAAATTTAGTTAAGGTTACTTGCATTAGCTTCAACTAATAAGATGCCATAAGAAATTAAGATGAGCCACTTGAGGTCTAAGAAAGACCACAGGGGATTTTTATTCACACCCATACCCTCATGTCTGTAATGTTATCAACATTCACTTAAATAACATGTCTCAGTAAGTACAAAACCATGCCTTTATATATATATATAGTAACATATTCGAGTAGAATTATAGTATCACACAGGAAATTTTGAAAATCTAAATCAGTACATTGATCACAGCCACTTCACTGCATATATATTGATCTTATACACACACACACACAAAAAGACCTTTTAACTGTTTATTACCAAGGTGGAAAATAATATTACTGTAGTGAAAGCAGTGGCTTGTCAAAGCCTCATTATTTCTCTTGTCCCTCTGTCCAAGTTCCACATCCCACACTCAGCTCTGCCATGCAAAGACAAAAAGAAGCACGAGAGCAAAACATTTTCTAAAACAAAGGCAAGGTCCAAAGCTGACGACTGCCCATCCTCATGAAGGTCTGGGCACAGCAATCTCTGGGGCTTACCAGGGATTCCCAGCCACCACTGCTGTTTCACTAGTTTGCCAAAAGAAATACAGACAAAAAGCCACGTGTGCCTTAAGTCACATTCTAAATTGGCTCCCAGGAGCATTTCTACCTTGTTCACTAAAGCACAGGGTATGTTTTCACAGTGTTTAGCATATGCTATGTAACCTGAGCAGGACTTGCATTGTTCCAGTAGTTGTTTTTCTAAAGCATGTTCCCATCAGGACCATAATTACATGCAAAATCCTAGAGTTAGAGTCGATCATAAAGTCACTTTAAATTTTCTCTAACGCTTTCTAGCAAGATTAAGGCACATCTTTCCAAAGAATATGGAAGAAATCACAAATCTTGAGCACAGATACAAACCATTGATAAAAGTTCAAATTACTCCAGGTAACTTTATGCATTCCACAATTCAAAATGCTATAGGGAAATGTCCCCGGATGTATTTTAAAGCGCAGTGCATTTTTCAGGTATTTTTGCAAGTGTAAGCACAATTCAGAGAGAGTTAATCATTCATGAGTATCTTATAGACCTGTATTTACGACTAAAGCTCCTGGAAACTTGAGACTGAAGTTCTCAAACCCCACTTCTCCTGCAGCCTCTAAGGTTAAAAATCACAAGTGCCATATACTTAGCAGCAGCAGGATTGAACCTGATGCCTGTAAAAGAGGCAATGGACATGGAATTGACATTTCCTTGCTAGCCCAATGTCTCCTTGGGAACATATGTCTCTTACTACAGCCCAATGTTGCAGAAAAAAGATAATTTATGTGGAAAGTGTACAAATTTGTTGAATAATTTTACACCTACCCTGAGTTATTGTTTTCTTTTACACAACAGCAAACAATCTTGAGGATATCATTTTGCATACATAAAAGAGGATACTCTAGGAATAAAGTTGCTTGCCTGAGACTGAATCCTGCCAAGCACTTCTTTTGCACAAAAACAGTCTTCTTGAAATCAATGAGGTTTCTTGAATGAGCTCTTCACACACGTAAAAGGATCAGGTCCTCAAACAGCAGAAAGCACGAACCACCATGTTAACATAAAGCAAGAAACAGGAGGAGGTCTCAGCAGTGGACTGAAGTATAGCCACCTACCACACATGGTTAATGAGAAGTGACAGGTCAAATTCAGGTGAAATGCAAAGAGGGGCACTTTCCTGCCTGGAACAAAACCTGTTACAGACGTCTAAGCTCTGCTTTGTGTGTAGTACCAGGTAGTAGCAACACAATTAAGCATCAGCCAATGAATTGCCAAAGCTTACCAGCACAATGATCACCAAAGTAACACAACAAACACCCTAGAGACACAGCAAAACCACAACCACGTACCTTCCAATACCCACAACTAGACCACAGGAGACTGTCCATCCCTGGAGACCAGAGGAGAGGTTCAGCACAATGCCATGAAAAGGCATCCAGGATGTGAAATCATCCTGGGATTTTTATGCACATGTGCCAGGGAGCTTTCAAAAAACACGAAGGCACAGTTTTCCTGATTACCCTGGGTTCCTCTCACTTCTAACACAGTTCACCTGCATGCCTCCCAGACAGCAGCAACACTGGCATGAGGCACCTGACACGTCAGACCCTTTCTCCTCCCTTCTTCCCCCTGCAAACACCTCACAGCACTGCTGAAGACCCAGCCAGCCTTTGACCCTATTTTACCTCAACTTCTGAACCTCTCCTTAATTGACAATGGAAACATTTAATTCTGTTTCAGTCACTGCACTTCTCTTCTATTTAATATATATTTTAATACTGGAAGGAAGAGGGGGTGAGGACACAGGTCTTTCCAAGCAGAACTAATCCTCCTTTGAGGACAGGCGAGCCCCACACAGCCCTCGAATCCAAACGGCAAGAGGCTCTGGTTAGCTGGGGAGGCTGCACATCTCAGCAGGTTGTAAAACAAGGATAAACAACAAATTATAACTCAGTGGCAACTTCCGTTCTCCCCCTGCAGCCCAGGACGTGCGAGACTGGCCACTGAGCGCGTGGGGAAGTGAGGGGAGCACATATGCACCAGCAGAGTTTATAGTGAAGGAGGGGAGCACGTGGGTGGTAGCAATTTAAAAAGCAGCTGTGTGTATGTTTTTCCCAGTTAGACTGTGAAATCACAAATGGTGGAATCAGCACTGTAAGCTTAAAACCACGTTAACCCACTTGGCTGCATTTAACGTTAACTTTGCATCTACATTTTTGCCTTATTTTTATAAAGAACACAGAAGGACTCCTCATCTCAACCACCTCCTTTTATTAATAAGAGGATAAAATGTCACTTAATATTTCTAACGTAGCAATAATAGGCTGAAGAATTAGAAAGTATTATAAAACAGGACATTTGTGGCCAGAGCCCTTGGAATATTCATACTGTTACATATACTTTCTCTAAGTAATCAGGAATGTATTGGTATTTTTAAATTATGTATCTCTAATAACACAAAAGTACTTAAGAACAGAAATAGACAGTAATGGAAAATGCAGTCAACTGTTGACAACATATAGAATTTCAGAAAATAATTTACAGAGAACAGCACAGCAGATGAGTCAAAATTTTCTCAAAAATATTTCTTGCCTCCGATAGTCCAATGTAATTCATTTTCTATCTCTGTTCATTAATCATTGTTAAAATTAGTGATCCATTTCTTCCACTCTGCCATCTGCACTCAGCTTCGTAACAAACATGACACCTTCCTGCATAATAAAACCTGACAACTACGAGGATGCATTTCCAAATAGCTTTCTGCATATTTGCACCTCTATAACTGATTCCGTTGTCAGACAAAAGTGGATTATTTAACCGGAGTTCTTTCTTTATCAATTCAGTACACAGACATGTGCTTGTGAGGGAGTGCATGCATGTGTGTGTATAAAATGATCAAGTAAAAATCACTTAATTTGAATTAAAAACAAGATATACCAGTTATCTTTGAATTCTCATGGTAGGTAAAATTGATCATATATATGTATGTTAGTTTTAATCTTCTACTACGAAGCTTAAGGATGTAACATTTGGATTGGCTTCATCTTGTAAAGTTTGCATACACTAGAATTATCCTGACACTCCAATTTCCTCCAAAAGAAAAAAAAAAAAATCATATCCAGCTCGGTTTTGTTTCCCAGCCTTTGATCACTGACAATTTCAAATAAATATTTTTAAGATAAGATGAAATATCCAAGCAATGAGAAGATATAAAAAAGAGCGCAGATAAATAATTAAAATTCAGGATGTCATTTCCATCCTGTTCAGGCCAGCTTCTAATCTCCTGGTGACAGACAGGGGACCAGAGAACAGGGTTCGGTTCTTGGTCTCTTTCCATTCCATCAACAGACTTGGAAAGCCATGGCAGCAGGGCATCTGAGTGGTCCCTCAGTAAATGCTAATTACACTTAGATCCCACTGATTAACAGAAGCTGCAGTCCTCAGCACACTGAAAATCAGGCTAATGGTGGGAGCATGAGGCCATCCACATGCAAGTCAATGTGAACCTGTCCACTGACTGTGAGGAATCTGGTGCCCCTCTCACAGCCCAGCGTCGTGAGCAGAACTGCTCAGCCGTGAGAGCCTCTGTCCACTCCTGCTCTAAACCTGCTGGGGGGGCACTGAGGAACACAAGGTGCACACCAGAGTCCTCTGGAGGCTGAAGCAGTTACCAAAACCTCTAAACCGCTTTCAGTGAGACATGACAGGTATACTAACCTTCAGCTGGAATTGGAAAAGAATCATCTTTTCCAACAGATAGTGAGATTGTTCCATAGCAGCCTCAAACAGTTGTGCCTACAACAAGGCCTGCAGGCACCCTGTAACCACAGACAGAGTGACAAACACAACACTCAAGATGGGAACTGTTCCTTTTTCATCAGTTTCCTCAGTGCTAAGTTCTGAGTCATGGCCAACACAGTTTCTTGCAGCCACAGGGGTGTTTACCTGCGGGCCAGGTGAGCCCACCACCCCTGAGCATCCCCCAGGCACAGCACAGCCTGGTGAGTGCACCTCTGACAACACACCCAGGGCCTGGGAGGAGCACCAAGAGCTGCCAGCACCCACTGGCAGGTTGTGTTGAGTTCAAGAGACCATGCTCATTGCCCAGGTTTGCCAGCTGACCTACTCACTAGACTTGGAGAATCTGTCCCTCTTCCCCTTTGCCCATTATTAATGGAGACACCAACACTTGTCTCCATTGCAACCCACTGACGAGAAAAACTAAATGGCTCTCAACAGCATCACCCACTAGAACTCCTATAAGCAAACTGTCTCAGTATAATTTAGTTAACACATCTCCTCTCAATGCCCCAGATTTCAACTCTGCACTACCACCAGTATTTATTCCTCTCTCTGATAAATTTGTGATAGAAGCTGCCGGTGGAGAAAAGATCTTCCACTGCTAATATAATGACATAGACTTTTTACATCATACATTTATGTGCAATAACATATATTACAATGCTTCTTTTTGCAAAATACAAGGAGGAACTTGAGTATGAGCCCAAAGGGTCAAATTCAAATTGAAGCAACATCTCCAACATACATTAGAGAGGCAGCAGAACATTTGAAGAACAAAGGACCCAGTCCTGCCTTCAGATGTGTGCCTCTGCTTACACACGCACAACAGGCCCAAAGGAGACCAAAGTTTCTGCCAAAATTATTTCAGAAAGCTAAATAATTATTATCTTGACAGAAGCTCAAAAAAATTAATAAATTGATCTATTTTTTGATACAACACTATCTAATACAACAGCAAATGTATGACAATTTTTGGAAGAAAATCTGCATCTGACATGAAAGTGTCCATTCAAAATTTAA
Organism: Polioptila caerulea; assembly: GCA_013397295.1. Lineage (NCBI taxonomy): Eukaryota > Metazoa > Chordata > Aves > Passeriformes > Certhiidae > Polioptila > Polioptila caerulea. The sequence goes on along the minus strand of VYXF01000626.1, from coordinate 497,219 downwards.
ACCAGATGTGATATAAAGAGCTGAAATCTAAATTTGGGGGAAAATCAAGAGACAGGAAAAATGTAGCAACTGACTTCTGCAGGATACTGCAAGGGTAAGAGAGCCCTCTTTTTTAAAGCATTTAGACTGGGACATTTTTAGGTGCACAGAAACTCTTTAATAGTACCAGTTGGTATTATCTTTCTAAAATACTTTTTTTTTTTAATCTCAGGTTTTTTGGGAGTTTTTGTTTGCTTTGTTTACTTTTTTATTTTTTTAGTTTTCTCTCCATCTGGAAATTGGCTGTCTAGCCTATTTATGAATTTTCTGTATGTTCTTGTATAGCCCTCAGTAAGCACTGGAGAACAACTACTAACTATTCCTTTTATTCTTCTCTTAAAAGAAAAAAAATCAAACAGGCATTGTCTCTATAGCTGCCTCTTTTGCCTTTTAGTTTCCTTTTTTCTTCACATGTCTGCATACTGACACATTCAATTTCAGGTTATCAGCACATCTGAATTACAGAATACTGATGGGGATAGAGGGCAGGCCTCTCTGGACTGATTAGCATCATTTAAGAAAGCATTCACTTGCTTGCTTCATTGGCTGCAGGGATTCCATGATGGGTGGCCTTTTAGCATTAGAAGTCAATATGGAGCAATCTCATTTGAATTAAATATGGACAAAAGAAAAGATTTGATTGTGGTTATTCATAGCTAACCTTTTAATTTCACAAAGCTCTGAAATTTGGAAGTTTGTAAGCCCTAAAACTTAAATATACTTAGTTTTTCATTTCTTTTCAACTCCCTTCTCTTCTCCTCCTCCAGTTTTTATGTACTTTTTAATTTGTGCAAAACTTAAACCAGAAGCTTATTTCAAAAGAAATGTCTGGATGAATATTCAGGAAAACCCTTTAACCTAGTTAAACCTACACTGACTATAAAAGGAGGAATGCCTGATTCTAATCCATAAATGTATGTAAATCCACGCTGAAAAACATATTTGTCTCTATCAGACTCATACTTGTTTCTGAATGGACCATAAATGCAGCCAAGTATTTCATTAACACAAATAATTTTGTATGGCCAGTCATTATGACCTTTGTTAACAAGAGCCTAAGTCCACGGAAAGGTTGCAGGGATTTAAAAAACAGCAACAAAACCTGATCACAGGGAAACAAATTTCTAGTCTTTCATTAAAGCAAAACAATTCTATGAACCAATACAGAAGATAGAAATAACAAGTTCCACCTAGCCACTAAAATCACAGAAATGTGTAACATCAGGCTACAGAAATAGCTGGGAAAAAATAAATAAAGCTCGAGTTTTCCAAGAGATCAAAAGAAGTTAAGTGCAAAATTTGACTTCCAAGTAGATGAAAGCACAAAAAGTGTAGTCAACCTTTCTGAATATCTGATCCCTCTGCACTTGAAGACAGTGGGAGTTTTGCCATTAACTTCAATGGAAGCAAAATCAGACATTGAGAAATGAAGTGGAAATGGCTTTTGCTGAGCTGGGCTGACTGCCATGATACGGGATAAGCTCAGCCTATGAGGAACAGAGGATAAATATCACACTACTTGTAGCACATGACTTGTCCCTTTGCTGCCTATCCCAACAGACCAGGCTTAGATTTGAAATATATAGTTAGCTCCAGTCTGGACAATTTCAGAGATATCCTGATGAAGGAGAAAAGTACTAAAAGTCCTTCAGTGAGTGTATAGGAAAAGAGTCCAGCAAATCATTCCTGTGTTGCAGACACCAATGAATCTGGAATCAAGGCCTGTTTAAAGCACTTCCATAGATTGTGTTGAAGATTAAACTAACTCCCTAAAAGGGAGCATCAGAACACTACCTGCATTTAGACCTTCTAGTGGTTTTATGGAAGAAGCTTGGAACCATCCAAAGCACTCACAGAACTGCTTCTGGATTCCTCAATATTTCAGTTCGTTCCTGCTGTTCTAATATAGAGCACCTAGAGGAAAGAGAGTGAAAGTAGGGAATATGTTTCCTGAGGAAACATATGCATTCAAATTTTTAAATTGCATGATCTCACTGTAGCATTGAATAGTTTTAAAACACAGCTTTTCCAAGTTTCCCTTCTGTACACAGTTTAACAAAAAAATTTTGATTTTAGTTTTTTGTTTCAAACCAACATCCCAGACCTCTGAACTCTCTCATGCAGCATTATATCAACAGTATCCTTAGCATCCATTTTGTCCATTTTCAAATGGAATAAGTCTAAATAAAGAAACAAAAGCACTTGGGAGCACTTTCACTGCAGCATAAGCATTCTGCAAAGGCCCTTCACAAATGTTTCCAATATGCTTTATACTGCAACCCAATGTGCAACTTCTAAACTACACCACCACAAGTAAGAAATTAGAAATGTTGAGGGCTATTGAACACTGAATTTTCACAGTGCATCTGCACAAAGTTATTTAGCACAGATGTTTCTGTAATTGTGATCCACTGGAAAAACTTAAACTGTTCAATGGCCCTCACACTTCCACCTGCAGAGCAGTACTGGTCTAGCACAACTATGCTGAGCTGTAACGTAGAAAAAGCAGCAGCAGAGGCTGGATCTGACTTTGTAAGGATTTTCACAAATAGTGTTATTCTGCTTTTTTTGTGAAGGGGTGCCACGATTTTGGGTTTTTTTCTTTTCGTTTACAAAAAGACCCACATATTAAAAAGGGGTGAAATAGATTTTACATGCCTGGCTTTGAACCTGAGAATCTCCCACAGTGCAACTAATTGCATTGCCAACAAGACACAGGAGTACACCCACAAGCAGCATAAAATGTAACTGTGAGGGGTGTGATGGTAAGTCTTTATAAATAATACATTCATCCCAAGGTGCACTTGTGTCTGTGTTGTTAATGTAGGTATTTTTTCATTAGTAGCTGTAAAGATATCTGGGCAGGTGAACATCAATAAGCCTCCAAAGACAATAAAAATTGGGAAGCGAGAGAACAGGACTTGTTTGTTAAGCAGAATGGTTAGAGAAATCCTGTTTGTACAAGAGCAAAAGGAAGTGAAGCTCCTTACAGCAACCCTATCTCTCCTATGCATTCACATGGCCTCAGAAATTTCCAGGAGACCATCACCCTATTCTAACTGTCCACCAAAGAGTGTTTCTGAGAGACTGCAGAGACAGGCAATATCTTCCTGCCCACAGGAATGACTGGGAAGAGCAGGCAGCATGAACCTGGTAAAAGAGCACTGAGTAAGGACCAGGAGCTTCTCCTAACCTCTCTTGCACATCCCCAAAAATGGATCATACAGATTCTTTTGGCTGAGAAAACAAGAAGGAATTTATCAGAGAAAATATTACAGGCCCCACAAGGATAAGATAATTTTGATACACAAAAAAATCTAAGAAGGCTATCAGCACACACTGGGCTGTAAAAGTCCATAAAAATTTAGTGATAAGTTGCTGGTTTTCAAAACACAAATCCATAATGTGGACTCATATTTTGAGCCATAAAAAGTGAGGATAATGGCTAAGTTAGCATTTGAAAATTGGCTGCAGCAACCGCTAAATACATTTTTCAGAGCATATGAACAATAATATGACAATTGCTCCCAACTATACAACCACTTTGTGCTGTTGTCCCACCAGATCTAACAAATGTATCTATGCCAGTGCCTCAGCAGGAGAGCAGCCAAGATCACTTAATTGCTCCAAGAATCTATATTTTTACCATTCTTGTTGCTATGTTGCTCCTTGTCTCATTTGCTACAACACACTTCTACCATCTCCAGTTTTCTGTGGAGTCCCACACGATGATATTTTACCCTTCTCTCCATCCCTGGTTTCTGACTGGGTCATCTCTTTTTGGCCCATGTGCCTTCTTCCAAGTTTATGTCACTGGCACCCACATCCACCTCCTTCAACTGTTGCCATGAGAGCTTTGCACACCTGCCTGCCCCTGAGACCACCTCCTCCAATTACGTTCTTGTCAATTTAAACTTGAATGGATGAAGTGGAACTGTGCATCCTTCCTCTCAATCTGTGCCATTCCCTACTTTGTCACTGTTTATGTGCAATGCCATTTCCTTACCTCCTTCAGTGTCACTCCTTATTCTCTCTCAAAGAGAGAATAACTTATTTCAAGTAACTCCCAAACCTGCTGCTTTTTCCCATGCCCTAGTTTAAGAAACAATCTCTTCTTTCTAAACAGAAGACTCTTCAACTTTTCCATCCTGACTGCTACTGCAACTACTTCTACTTACTCATTCCCCAAATACTCAGCTCCACCCCAGCACAGACAGCTGTTCCCTGAGTAGGCCCAAGTGTTCTGCAATAGAAACAATAAATAATTAAATGATAATGAGGAGACAGCATGCTGATAGAGGAGGTGGCACTACATCCTACAAGACAGCACCGAATCAGTGTGCCAAGATAATAGAGAGAAACCAGGCATCTATAAACTGAATTTTCATTTCATTCTGAAAAGCAGAGTTCTGGTTGGCCATAGTAAACATCTGACAGTAGTGCACAGAGCTTTGATTGTATTAAATTTACCACCCTGGGAAACATTTTAAGGGATGTGCATAATGGGCTTTTGAAAATTGAACACAGGGCCAGAAGCCCAAAGCCATGCAAGCCCTTGACCCTTATTCAGGCACCTAAATCCCACTAAAATGTAGCTCAAGCATCTCAAAACCCAAAAGGCCACACACTTCAGAAGATATAAGCCACAGGCATGTAGTTCCCTGAGACACTTTTGAAGTCGTAACCCCTGGTCAAATGCTATCTTAAATGCTACTATCCCACCACCTCAGCTCTCACAGCAATTTTATCTGGTTGATGTATTTATTCCTGTCCTGTTCTGCTACAGGCTATAAAAATAGCTTTATTATTCCATCCACCTTAGAGGTGGGTGGCTGCTGCTCAGTAGGAAACCTTCTTAAGCAACTGTTTCACAGTAATTTTGTTAAACTTGGTAAGTGCAGCTAACTTTAAGGCTCTGGAGTGAAAGTTCACAGATAAGCACATGCTCGTCTTCTAACCAAAGACCCAACCAAGAAAATAACCTAACAATGAAAATAACGTGTATTGCATAAAACATTCACTCAGTCCTTTTTCACACTAAACCTCATGGTGTTTAAAACCTTGGCACATTTTCGGGTTTCCAGCTATTCTCACTGCACAGCAACATGAACAGAAAGTAGCTGCCTTGAAATAACCATTTCTAAAAGCTTTTGGTCTCCAGTTCCATCTGTATTAAAACATCAAGCCCTTCTTCATGCAGGAGGAGGTATTTTAATGTTCAAGAGGCAAAATTTAGTCTCAAAAAT
>VYXF01000626.1:466934-489434 GCA_013397295.1 Polioptila caerulea | reverse complement strand
ATATCTGGCGCCTTGTAGGAGATAAAATTAAAAACAGAAGTGGGCTTCCATCCCCTAGAGTTCAGAGTGTCCAGTCTGAGCATTATCAACAGAATCAGAGTTAGGTTTCAGCTAACTCATGGCTAATGGGAGCTACAGGCAAGTAAGACTGAAAGATCCAATGCAAAAATTAATGATGGTCTGGCAATTTTAGAGTGGAAAGCTTTGGAAGCTGCAGCTCACACAGCACACGTGGGTTGTTCCCACATGGTAGGGCTGAGCCATTCGAGCACGGGCCAGGAGAGCTGAGCCCCACCAGTCCATGCACTGGTCATTCCACACAGGCCATCTTCAAGCAAAAACCTCTTCATGACACGTGTTCACCTTGAAAAGTACAGCTGTGCCACCAAGTGCTGCACTGCACAGCCTTATCCTCAGCAGTGCTTCATCACCACCTCCCTGTGGGACACCTGTGGGCAGATCTACCAAAGGGAACACTCGCCAGGAAGAGTCAAATGCTAAAAATTTCCCCATCACCACGCAGGAAGCTGGTGGTGGCAGCTGGTGCAGAAGAGTAAGACAGGAACACCAGCCAGCTCCAAGTGGGTAAAGGCAAAAAATCCTGCTTCTGACTACTGTCCTGGTCCCACACGGTGAAAGGGAAGGTCCATCTTATCTTGGATCATACTTTCTCCAATTTATTGCATTTCTCCATTGGAGCTTTTTTAAGTCTTATTTCCATTTGTACTGTAACCAACCCAGGTGAGCGATATTGCCCCCATTTGGGCTTATTTTACCAGAATTCAGCAGCTGGGCAATCCCTTTACCTCCTTAACCTAAAAGGAACATCCCCCTTCCCCTGCCCCAGCCCTCCCTTCATTCTGGAGGACCCAACACATAGGAGACAGGCTGCAAAATAGCAAGCCACGACAGTAAATTTTATTTGAAAGCAGTTGCCAGATTTCAGATATGGCAGGGTTCCTGTTTGTTTGGAACAGGAGGATGTATTTATACTGCAGATACGGTCTGAGCAAGAGGTTGTCTTGCTGACTGCTCAGAACACATTTGTGGGAGTTTGATTTCAGCTTACGAAGGGGTCTGCACCATCTGGAGACTCCTACAGCCTCTGGTCCACTTCAGAAGCCTTAAAGGGATCCCATAAAGGAGTATATTTGAAACTGAATTTGAGGGGGGCTGCTCAACTCATGTCAAACTATACATTTATGTAAAAAAACAAAAAGAAAAAAAACAAAACCATTTGCAAGTACTGGTATCATAAATTTTCCCTGAAAATCTACATATTCCAATAAATTCTGTTACAACACATACTGACTCTGTTCTGAGTGAACCACACAATTTTAAAATTATGCCAGCCTCTGCAAAACTATGTGGGATCTCTTACACCATGAATTAATATCCACAAGAGACTTAGCTGAGCTCATCAAACTCATTTCACATAAGACAACAAATTAAATCACCCCAGGGACAAAGTACATGAAAAGCCAGAGTGCTATCAAGCATGCTAGGTCCCTATAAGGTAGATTTCTTTAAGCAAAATACGAACTATAATTTCAGAATACACTGCTGCTATTGTTTATACGTACCACGTAATGAAATGCTACTCCTGTTTTCACCAGATGGTAGCACATATAATTTTCAGGCCTTCAGTTCATATCATAATACAAACAATTGGTATGGCAAATATTACCAGTCTATAAACACTTCCACTGTTCCACAGTGTTTACACAAAAAAAAAATAGAATTTTTCCATTTCACCGTTGTAATAGAAATAACGATAATTCCTGATATTCCAAAGTATATGCATATTTGGTCACTTTTTGCCACCCAAAACAAATGAAATGATCAAACCTCAGACTGTTTGGCTGCTTCAGCATTTTAAATGAAAATGAAATAGTAACAAAACTATGCAAATATCAAAATGCTTAAATGGTACAATACGAGATGTATCCTTAATACATTTTAACAATAACACATGCTGTGTTCCTACACTGGAATAACATCATCCATATGAATCCCAGGAATTTAGTATATCTGACAGTTTCTCTCAACCACCCATAACATTCTTTCCTGTCTCATTGTAGCTGGCGAAAGAGAATTCTATAATTGAGTGGTACAGAACATGTGCCCTCCCTGCTAGAAGATGACAGATGGATTATAAAAACTTCAAAGCAGAGCATTTGGAGCACCAGGGGAGAGATAGTGGGTATTTGAACTCTCAGTCTTTACCCAGGAGACAATGGCACTCTGACATGGTGCATATATCAAGGAATGGTGTAACTAGATAGACATAATCTTTCTTTTCAGTAAGTATTTAACATTCTGTTACGAACAAGTTTCAGCCTAGCTAAAGTGCAACTCATCTTAATACTAATCATCGTAGCCTGAAAGGCTACATGCCCCCTTTTTTCAATTTTGGCTCAACTGCTCCTTCATAAAACTGTTTTTTAAAGGACAGAAGCAGTGTTACATAGGTGCTCGGGTAGCAGAAAGGCTATTTTTAATCTCAAAATTAATGTTGTGCTGGGATTTAGTATTTGCATATGTGTAGGTGAATCTCTTTTGCTTGCTGGAATGCTTATTTGCATTGTCTGCATTTACAGCCTGCTCTCCATCAGTTTACATACCACATGTTGCTGATCATTCACTAGTTACTAAAGTTCCCTTAAATTATTAACATCCTTAAAAAAACCCTTATAATTCCAGGGGCATAAATCCTTTCAAGGAATTGATCCTTTCACTCCTGCTGCTATACCACAATGATAGCTGAATGTCTGATGCCATCTTTATCAAGATAAATTATAAACTGAAAAAAAAAAAACAAATCCTCATCTGTCTGCATCTTTTACATATCTGCTAGAAACACAAAAAGAGAGAGAATCCCATTCACATCAGAGGTGTGATAAAAATTTCTTAAAGTTAACAATAATTGCACCAGCATACAGATTTTCTAAATCATTTACCTTCCCATACAAACACAGGGGTTTAGTATATCTTGAAATCGTTCATCAATTTCTTTTTACCACTCCTGTTACAGCCATTGCTCCTGGTTTATTAAGAAATTACTTGCTGAAATTGTTTTTAAAAATACCTATGACTTCCTGTAAGGTCAGAAATAAAAACGAGTTTAAAGGTCTCATTTGTCTATATCACAAAAATTGCGCACACATGATTTGACACAGTTTGCAGCCGCTGCTCAGGCAAGGCCCAGGACTAGAATAGCACGGGTATTATTGCAGGTCAGAATTGAGGGGTACTGGCAGAGCTGCGTGTGGGAAAGCTTGCATAACAGCCACCCTGTGCCAAGCTTTAGCCTTTGTTATTAGGCCCTTTAATGAACGCCATATTCACACAAAATAAATAAAAAAATATGCTGCATATTTTAAGTAGAGTGAATTCAAAACTAAACAATTGGAAGCCTCAATGCTACAAGAAAGCCACACAGTAACTATTCCCATTCTCCTACAAATGCATTTAATAAAGTAACATGCGAGCAATTTTAAATATTTGATCCTTTTATTATACAGTCGAAACTGAAAAAAAAAAAATAAAAAAAGCAAGCAAGCACTCCGGAAGATGATGAGGCTGTAGTTTTTAAGTAGCAAGTAAAAACAATAGCACCAAGATAACACAGAGAAAAACAGAAGCGAGTAACTTTGCAGCTGTGTTAATAAAAAATGTCCCAGCTCCAGCAGTGGAAGAGCTCTCACTCCTGCACTGCCCAGTACTTCACCATCCATGGCTCTCTAGCAAGAGCACTGTGGCAAACTGCAAAGTTGCCTATTAATGCATATTTTTTCCTGTACAAAACATTAATCCCAGCCTTTAAAAAAGGGTATGAGGTGGAGGACTGTGATGCTTTGAAGGAGACCTGTTTTGAGAAACCCTTTTTTAAGTGCATTTTCATCTTTTCTTTTTTCAGTGATCTTCTGCCATACTGGAATGTAAACACCACAGGAATAGACAGAATCTCGAAGTAAGGATTTGGATGCCTTTCTTTGGAAGTAATCTTCAAAGAATGTACATCCCAAACATCACAGGGGCTCAACAAGCTAGGAAGCTAGTTACTGCATGTAAAACTGCACAGGTCATACCTACTACTTACTACCAACTTGGGTCCTGAACTGCTGCAAACACAGACAAAACTGTTTTGAACCTCAGTATATTTGACAGGCAGGAGTATCAGGGACAGTAATGCTGCTTTAATGGAAGAAAGCCATCCTTTCACAATGGCACTAGTGTACTTATACACACTGTGTTGTTGAATCAAAAGTTAGCTCAGCAGGACCCTAGCTTTATTTTTGTTAGGCATCCACCATCAGTAGTCGACACTAGTGGAGAGGAAAGGCATGTCTTATTTACAGATGTTATTGTGCAGGCTTTAATAATAGTAAATACACAGAAGACAGACTATTGTGAATGGAAAAAATCTTTGGTTTAATGAACTGTCAACTCGTCCATCATGATGTTACCCAACCTAAAACCACCAAATCTGGACAAGCTCTTTGATGATATAAAGCAGGCAAGAGGTTTTGTTCACACGCAACAAAATGGAAGAGATTGCTGCCATTAAAAATATACTAGCCCAGGCTAGCACTAACTGCCACACATTTGTTAGATAATAGCTTGATTTTTTTTCCTGTGAGAATAGCCTTCTGCAAGAAAGAGACATTTAATCAGAGTGATACATGACATCCAAAAACTGAAACCAAAAATTATGGCATGAGCTAAAAGCAAGTTGTCTTCCTGAAGGCAGAATACTGAAACATCTTTAAGATTAATTCTGAGAGAGAATTCTGAAAGTCAAATGCTGAAAGATATTGAAAATACATTAATTATGCACAACTCAGGATCTAGGAGAGGTTAAACCCCAACTTGGCAGAAAATTGAATCCTTTTATTTGATACAAACTTTGTACATAGTGATGTTATGTCCTGCATCCCTAATCTCCCTAGATCTACCAACAGAGCAAAAGGGCTGCAAGACAAAGAAAATGGAGATTTAGCCATTCCAGTGTCATCCAGCAGAGAAATTAAATGGAACAGGCACCGTGGAAAACAGCCTCTTGCAGCCACTCGTGGCAGAGGTCAAGACTCAGGCCTACCTGGGGCAATTGTCCATCTTGTCCTATCAAACATTTATAACAACTTTCTCAACTAAAGAGGGATTCAAGGAAAGGAGACTTTTCACAGTTGCATCTGATGGCTCTCTCAGGAACAACTGTCATTCACGTGCATTAATTTTCTGTCACCTTAAGCACTAACCAACCTTTGAAGACATGCTCCCCTACTTACCACTTTCCAGTGCATATTTTCCAGTTTTATCACAGCTGACTATTAATCCCTTATATTAATTTTGTGGGTAGTGTGTGTGCATGTTAGTCCCTCTGTATGCATTTTAACACTGAGGACCCTTGCTTTCTGCTCTGGATAGTCTCAATTTTAATACTTTAACCATTCATATTAGAATGCTCAAAATTTTGGAGGCTAATTTTGAATCATCCACATTTTGATTCCCAGAAGGGCCAAGCACTTATTTTTCATTACGAAGTGCAACAATAGCTGTGCTCAAGAAATCAAGTCCTATGTCTCTGAGGATTATTTTTCCAAGAATTAGACACACCAAATAAATGATGTCTTTGGCAAATGCAATGCAAAATCTATGTATTAGGCACACATTCAATTTCATTCTATGCTTAGATACTTAAATGAAGATGAATCTTATACATTTGCTAAAGAGTTGATTGGTCTGTTTGATAACATGATGCTCTCCAAAAGGTCACCAATTTGTCTAACCATAGAAACAACCACTAGAGCTGATAAAGAAGCAGATTCCCTGAGCACTTAATTTTGAGGGAGTTGTCTGTCTCCAAGGACCCAGATAATTCCAGAATGTAGACATGAATTCTGTTCTGGTTCAAGGTATGGGAAATTCCTTAAGGTAACAAATTTTCCTTTTTTAGAATACTAAAGGTCGCAGTCTGACACTTAATTATGACATGAATGTTCAACAGAGTGGGTAACTGATTTCTCAAATGGAGGCTGAACTGAACAACCTCTGTGGCAGCCAAACATCACAACCTCACAACAGCATGCCCTCTTGTTCCTGAACCCTCAAGAGGAACTCTTGCCATCTTCCCACCCTTTCTCACTGTTTCACTCCTGTAAATGAACTCTAAAATTTCTGACTTTCTTGAGCTTTTAACCTTGATCCCTCTGTGGAGATGAAGTCAGCTCTCTGCAGTGCTACCAAAGGCCCAGAAGGCAGCAGGAGATGCAGTGCTAAGATATCTTTGACTGAGCCAGTCAATCAGCTCCTTCAGCCACCTAGTGATGCAAGCACAGTTCTGGAACCAAGGTCCTTGTTTTCCACTGTGTCAGATTAGCCAATTTAAAAATCTGGTAGCCACAACTTTTCTTTTAGATAACAATAAAGGCATTACCAGAAAAATCAAATGTCAGCACTCTTCTAAGCATAAAACACCCATCATCCCACTGTCTGACTACTGGAAAAAGTGCCAGAGGACTGCTGATATTTTTGTGAATGCTACAAGAGCCCTGCAACTTTAGTTTAAGGTAAGGAGAGACTCCTCTACCAACAGTCTTACTCTTAACTACAAGCCCAGATGTCCTAGTTTGGGGAAAAAAAGGTTGTCTTGAAATAGCATGTTTGGATAAACAATAAAAAAAGGAGAAATTAAAACACCTCTTTGACTCCACAGTAATTATTTAATGTCACCTATTTATTTTTTTTTACTTGTTTTCCCAATAATTTTTCATATCTAAAATTTCAATAAACATTAACCAGAACTGGATAACACATTATAGGAATGCAGTGAATGGAACTGGACTAGGTGGTCTATTTTCAGGAGGGGCTATTAATGATTCCTGTCTTGCAAACAGTAGAGAAGTTAAAGATCATCATAAACATTAAATTTTGATTTACCTTAAACAAATCTGTACTTTTATTTCTTTGAGCTACTTCTACAACACAAATAAATCAGAAAATTATTTTCAAAGGCACAAAAAAGGTCTGACCTTAAGGTCTCCTAGATGTACACGACTGTAATAACTATAACTACAGCACTTAGACTTTTTTACTGAAGTTATAGACACTAAAGGCTTCAGTGCTGGAGGGTGCTGGTTCTCTTACCCATGTCAACCAAGGTAACAATTCACAAATAGAAGGTGATGTAACAAGAGCATGTTGTGCTCCACTGGTCCTGGCAGGTAGTATTGACTCTACCCTCTCACCATCTCCTAGCATGGGAAATGTTGCAAGTGAGCTCTTTTGCCAATGGACAGAGATTATAAAGAGCAACATGAACCACAACCAAATAGAGAAGTATCAAAATTCACTCTTTTAGCAAATACCCAACAGCCTGATATGCTCTCCTACAAGACCTTCCCAGCAGCTGTCTCCATCCGATAGTTTGCAGTCCCATGCAGACAACACTGAAACTTTTTACCTGGAGCAACTGCTTCAGTGCACACCTGCTTGTGATTCAAACAGTTGCTAAGAGAGAATCAGACAAACAACAGGCAAAGACCACTCAACCTGATTATGGCATTTGATGATACTATCAAATTGCACGCCTGTTTTCACTTCTATTCTCTAAAAATAAGTAAGAGGAAAAGATACTACAGCAATTGAAAACTGACCTCTTGGCTGAATCATTTCACCAGGGAACTCCTCCATCAAACCATCTACATGGGAAACCTCAATTGAATCTCTCTAGAAATACAACCAACTGGAAAGTTGCTTTCCAGTATGCTAATCCATACAGGTGAAGAGTTAAGCTTGCCTTCTTGCTGCCAGCTTTTCCAAACCTGTGATTTTTAACCAGAGACCAGGAGTATTTTCAAGCGCAAAACTGTCAAATGCAGATATGAAAATCCTCTGGGAAATAGTATCAAAGAGGAAACTTCTTCACAGCTTCCGTGACATGCATGGTTAAAACTCAAATAACTTCCCAAAGGGTCAAGAAAAACTGCTTTTGTATAGGAGCAATCACTGCCTGAGCCATTCAGCTCAAAGGCTGTGGCTGGAGGGTAACCTTGGGGTGAGGAATTTGTGCTTCAGCCCAGCCAGAGCAAGTGAGCAAATATGTGGCAGATGAGTATCAACACATAAAAATGTGAAGGTTTAACATCTGGGAAAAGCAATCTAAACAGCCACGTACAATAACACTGAATTTGGAAATGGCATGTAAGCACAGAAAGAGATCTTGCAATTGACAGTCCTCTGGAACCATTACTTCAGTAACATACAAGGAGCAAACACAGTCTTCGTCATTTGTTTAGAAGGGCATTAAGAACAAGATGGACAGCACCCTTCTGCCACAGCAGAAAGCCTTGGTGCACCCATGTCCAGCATATTGTGGGCCATCCTGGCCTTGTCCTATGAAAGAATATAGCAGAGTCAGAGAGGTCAAATAAAATTATGAAGGTTGTAGAGTGGCTGCTCCACAGGAAAGATGAAAATATTTATTTTCACCAACATCAGTAAGCTTGGAACTGCACTGCCACAGAAGGTGGGGCAACACACAAACTGCAGGCTGGACGGATTTGTAGTCTGTACTGCAGTGAGGGTTAGGATGTACTCTCTGACATCACCACAATAACACTGGGTACCAGGATTTTGTGAGGAAAATGGACCACCTGAAGCATGTGGGCTCACTTGGCCTCCCTAGCCAGCACCTCCCATTGCCAGCACCAGGCAGAAGGGCAAGGTGGGCCACCAGCCTTCTGCAAGGGCATTTCTTTCACACCTCAGATACCTCCCTGCAAATATACAAGGCTTGCCTCCATCTACACTCTTTCAGACAGCCCAGATCCTCTTCATTTTTCCAAGCAAATTTTTAAAACAAAAGCATATTCATATACTTTTCATCAATGATATCATAATATTTCTTAAAAGCTACAAAAATCCTTTTACCCACTTGGCAAACATGCAAGAACTGTCTGAGCTTCAGAGGTGATTAGTGCCCCAGTTGCAACCCCAAGATTCATTTGTATCAAGAGGCCTCCAGCACCCATAAAAATCACCTTCCAATGAATTTCTCAAGGTCACACAAAGTCAGGAAAAGAATTAAGAATAAAGTTCTGCCCAGTGCTTTATCAACAAATTTAATTTTCAGGTGTCATCCATTTTTCTCCTGATATTATGGTCATTCAAGCTCATATTTCACAGATGGACACCTTTTGCTCCAGGCATACACTACTTGATCTATTTTAGAAATCAAGCACAAGATCCTCAGACAGAGCCAATGCACATGCTCACAATGCAGGGTAACACTATGCAGAGGTCACTTCTGAGCTGTTCACCACCACTGCCTCCTGGAAACTACTGTGGATGCTGTGCACCCAAAACTGCAATTAGGGTTTATAGGGACCTTTGTCATTCCCTGCTTCCCCCTGCAACATCTCTTTTCCCTCTGTGAAGGGGGAAGAAAAAAAAAAAAAAAAAAAAAAGGGTGAGTGGAAGGAAAACATGATGCAAGAACCTAGAAATCAATGATGGAACCTTTGGATTCAGGTACTTCAGAGCCAGACTTTATCAGTTATCAATTCCACCAGACAGAATTTGCCCCCAAATCTATATTATTTATCTAAAAGGGCACTCCAGCATATAAAAACAATTCAATGTTATAAATTTACATACGATTTAAAATTACTTCATTTGCCCACTTACAGAAATACCAAGACTTAGACATTCTTCTGATTTATTAAGGTGAAATTGAAGTGGTATAAATGTGGCAAAAACTTAGAAGGTCACTAAGATCCATAATGAAACACCAGTTTGCAGAAGCCCATTTAAAAAAGAGAATTCCAAGTTCTTTGGCCTCAAGATGCATGACAAAGATTAATTGCAAAAGTAATTCAATACACACTGAAGGGAACTAGAAGACAGGTGCAAACAATTGCCAATTTTTAAAAGTATTTTGCAGTATTCATTTGTAGTTCTTCATAATCATTTCTGTATCTCAGGAAAAAAAAATCTGAAGGAAAAAATGGCAAGGTATCAGTGAACAGAGCTGGGTAGAAGGCCACATTTTTCCAAGACAAAAGATTTTTACACTAAGAGGAAGAGTAAGCCAACCAGAAAAATTGTCTCCTTTTGAACATTCTAGAGCAAATCCACTACAACAACATGAGGCAGAAAAGTCCGGAGTGGGAAGAACACGCAGAGTTTACTTTAAATTCTGCCTATGGATGTTTCACAGCAATGCAGGAATACAGGGTTTCAAACAGGACTGGAAACAAACAGCCCCTGATGGAGTCCTTATGAGCAGCAAAAGAAACCAGCACCCAGAAAACTTTGATGCCAGAGGTGATGTCAGAAACTGGTCCTTTCACCCTGATGGACACATGAAGAGACCCAGATGTCCAAACTTTTCTAAGGGAGAAATCTAAAATATGCTTGGATCATTCATATATAGAATACTTCAGGCTACAATCATTCTCAGCAAGAGATTTTCCTTAATACTTGTCTACATCTGTCAGCTCATGCTGATACATACTGTAGCTTTACTTTTATTGATTTTAAATTTTAAAAATGTCACAAGTTAATTCACAGGTCTTTAGAAGAGACCAGCAGTAACTAAACAATTCCAACACCTTAATGAACCTACTTCACCCGAAGCGAATTAATAGCCACAATTATATTGTATATTCATAACTAGATTTTTGTAATTTTTAGCTGCATGCAATGTATGTTCTCTTCAACACTCCCTCCTTGCCACTGGAGAAGCAAATAGTTTGTATTTTCCCTTTATATGACCATCTTCTTGTATCTTGCAGGCATATAATTTGCTATTCCTATAAGTTCTTTTTTTTTCAGGTAATGGTAGTGGTGCATGGCACTTTGCTTTGGAGCCAATTCCACACTAAATATCGATGAGTAGCTTAATTAGGGACTAGTAAGGGAAAATTAAGGGTAAGAGAGACTGTATTAACAAAACCAAACAGTGACGATGCTGAATGTGGACCCAAAAATGCATTTAAAAAATTCTACGTGTTTTAATGAGTAACACTTGCGTGCTTTTAAAATCATTTTGTAGCTATGGCTTCCAGTCATGAAAATATATGCAATCTCATAAAATGTCTGATATTAGCATGCCTCTTCAAGTGCAAGTGAGTTGTCAATAAGACAATTAAGACAACATCAATAATACACACTGCATGTTATTATCTGCTATTCGAAATCCCAGCCTATCCAAAGATCTCTGGAAACAAAGGGTACATCTGACATTGGCAAAAACATCTCCCACAAGTGAAATATGTAATTCTGAATGTATGCAATGGCACTCCTACCTGTAAGGGAAAAAATTGATTGCTTTTAAATACAGAATAAATAACTCCTGATAATGTAAAACCTGGCTCTGTAGAAGAAATGGCTACAATAGAAAATTAGCAATCCTGTGCTTAAATCAATCACTTCTATCACATGATCCAAGTCAATAAAAGTACTGAATAAGTGCTGTCATTGACCTTAATCAGCCAACAATTGGCACACAGGGATCAGAAATCCTAGTGAGGAAATCAGTTGTCTCTGGTAAATTTTAGGCTTTGGGGGAGCAGCAGACCTGCAACCTCTCACGATACCTTTCTATCCAAATGCCACAACAGTTTTAACAGGAGGAAGGAAGGACTGAAGTTAAATAAGCAAACTTCCAGCAGACTCCTTCAGGTACAAAACTTAACAGGTGCACATGGATTTCCATTTCATAGCTGAAGAATACTCTACTCCTGACTTTTTTTCCCCTCTGTAACACAGGAACTGGCGCTAAGCATACAATGAAAACAGTGCTCAACGATTTTACTTGGTGGAAATAACCTATCTGGGAGTGAGGGTGATGAAAATCGTGCTGCACAATGATTAATTTGGGCTTTAATCCTGATGTCCCATTTCATCCAAAGTTGCCATTAAGCTCAAAAGGAGAAAGGACTACATAACTGGGACCTAACATTTTTATTTATCCACCTCATAAGCTGAATGTGATTTCAGATTGAACAGAATAGATTTCCCTGTAACTAATGGACCAGATATATTCATACAATGTCCTTTTATTGATTTTACTTTCTTCTACCTATTGTTTGCATTTTCCTTTGAAAAACATATAACTGTCATTATGCTGTAGATGTCCTTTACAATTCTTATATCATTCACTACTTCTTAACAAAAAATACATGTTTTGCTACAGCATGCTTTCTAATGAACGACTCCCTGCTAGCCAAACTGGAGCCTAAATTGTTAGAACATACTGTACAATTTGGGAGAAACAGAAGAAAATTAAACCCTTTGGAATTAGTTTGTTTGGTTTTGAAATATGTGTCTTTAAAAATTTAATAAGAGGGGAAAAAATGGCTAAAGGACAGGCTTCATTTTAGACACATTCTAAACAATAAGCCTATTTATATAACTGATCACATAACGAATTTCTAGGCACTTTATGGAATGAAAAGCCTTTTGCACTGCAAAAGTCATACCGCACACAGCTTTCAAGTTTCAGAAAATAAATATTCAAAGGAATGGAGCAATAAAAAGATATTAAGTATTTTTAACCCACACTAGTCTGAAATTTTACGCAATACCTTAAATAACCACCAAAAAAATTGTCAAATATCTACAAAGGATAAGTATGTGCACAAATTTAAACGTACTTTCTTTGTTTACTGGGGTTTTTTTCACTCTTCTTTGATTTATATTGCAATATTTTGTTCCTAAGTTATGATTATGCAAAGTACAATTTGTTTTGGATGACTATTTGGAATGTTTACAATTATTTAAATACAATTTACTTAACTATTTTGAAACCAAATGATGTGTTGAATTAAAGAAGGTTCAACATTCAAATTGCTGTCATGTGCTCATTTCTCTGCAAACTGCACTGACAGCTGAGGACGGCACATTTTCATTTGTACAGGGTGCCTGGTGCTCCCACAGGTCGCACTGATTTTAGAATCTTTCCACCAAGGGGCAGCTTTCATGGAACCAACATGCAACTCCTCTGTCAATATGGAAGCCACGAGCTGAATGTAGGCAGAGCTGAGAAGAAAAAGGTAGAGCCACGCTGTCATCGATAAAACCTACACAGAACTTTAGCTACAGCTTACGAAGGCAATGATTCAGCTACCAGATTAAAAAACATTTTCAAGTAACCAAATAACTTTGCATGCAAGAGCAGCCTTCAGAGACATTCACATTTATGCAGAGCCAGCTTTTGCCAAAACAGTGATGATCTCAAGTGTTTCAGTTCCTTAATGCATCTAAGCCTAAGGGCACAAGGAAGGGACGAGGTTGATAAAGTGGGAAGCACCCACACATAAGTATCTTTGACAGAGTAAAGCTTCCAGCAGGATCTCAACCAGGTGCAGCCACTTTCATTAGCCAAGTCTGAGATTACTCCCATGCTGACTATCAAGTCCTATGAAAATATGAATTATCTGCATGCACCACAGCAGTGCTCATCCACCCGCTTTGCCACTGCTGGACATCCTCAGGATTTCAAAACTATACACATAATTACCAAATTCTCTCCGAACTTAAACACACAAATACTTCAGTTTTTAACTCAATTGTGCTGTTAACTTCCCATTAAAAGAGAAAAATTCTCAGTTGTACAGATGGGACGAGACAGAGTCTGGGATTTCTGAGGCATGCGGGAGAGGAGCTGTGTTAGGACTTTCATCTCTCCCTTTAGGTTCCTACTGAAATCTGTTACTTCTGCATGTACAATCAGTAACAGTCAAACTAGGATTGCTCAGATTCAAAACACTTACCAGCTGGAACCCTCTGTGTGATTCCAGCTGAAACTCTTAGGACAGTTTTGGAAGCTCAGCCTCAACTGAACTCCTCAGGGTTTGGGTGTGTTTTTTTAAATAAAAGGAGACGTTCAGATAAAAGGTGTAAATTCCCCATCTAAGGCAGCTATTCTTAGAACACCTTAACTCTTGGCAATGGCAACTGAGTCACGGCTTCAGAAGCCCCTTCCTGCATGGAACATGTAAATGCAGTTTTGGAAATTTCAGTGTCACTGAAGTCAAGGCTATCACTTTGATATTCAAAGACTTGAGCTAAATACTGCCTTGACACGAATAAACCAAGTTCAGATACTTAATCATGTTTTCATTTCTGTGTGATGGAGCAGCTTCACTGTGGCTACCACTGTGATTCAGAGCCTTGAGCCAGCAGGGCTCCTCCGACTTCTACTGTGAAGAGTCAGGAGCTCTTCTATCTGCAGGTGACAACCTGAGGGACCCAAATCCAGGTATGGCCAAGCCAGAATTGACAGCAGGTCTGCTTAGAAGAGCATTAGAGGATGTCCTAGGGCTTGCCTGGTCACCTGAAATTCAGGGGCACTTTTCTGGGTCAGAGAAGATCACAGGTGTTGCCACTGAAGAAAAACCACATGTCAGCCTACCAGCCTCGGGCTTTTTGTGTAGGGAGAGTTTTCTCAGGATCACTGGAATGACTCAGGAGCACAAATCAGCACCCTGTCCATGCAAGGAGTAAAGCTGACAATTATTTTGAAGAGAAAAATCTTGGTTCCAGTGAACTCAGTGGTAAAAGTCTCCATTATTCAATGGAGCCAAGATTTATTCTTAGACTATAATGCCAATAAGGAAAACAGAAGCAAGAATTTGACTTAATCACTCCTTATGCACTACAATACAGAGATGGTGGAATTCTCCCTGTTATTATCAGGGTTCATGTGAGGACAGGGACAGGATTCTTCTCTATTTTAATTCAAACCATCTTAGGCACATCATTCTTCTCTTCCTCTTTTAATGGGAGTGCAGAAACCCTGAAATCTGGGGGCTCGCTCGGACTCTTGTGCCTCTTGGTGGGTCTCTCACACAGATGAAGACAGACTGCAATTGCTGCATAACCTGAGCCGTGCCCCAAGCTGCAGCAGCACTGCATGGTTTCATGTGACATGTCCCAGTCACTAGTGAGTGTGTCAGCTCACTGACAGGCACACAACGTGTGACACCATCCTCCAACAGCCCTCTCTTGGGCAGCCTCCACCTTCAGGGACAGCCTAAACAAGACTGGGTAGCAAGGAGAGCAGGACAGGCACTTTGTGGGTTTTTTCAGTGTTGTGACGTGCAGCTGCTTTGGAGAAGTACCACCACAAGCCAGTGTCAAATGTCACTCACGTTTCCGCTGTGACTGTGAACATGGTACAGTGCATAAAACCCAAACGTGCTAGTTAAACTGTGTAACTCCCGAGCAGTGCCCTCCATTAAATGTAATTGCATTATCTGACAAATAATCAATGTTCAGATGACACTCAAGAGTCCTAGCTGCTAATCCTGGGCTAAAACTATCTGATATTTGCCTTCTTTCTGAAGTTTTATACTGTGCCTGTGCTTCAATATCAGCCCCAAAGGAGAAGCAGCATCACAAATAAGGTCCTGGCTTCCAGTATGAATTTTATAATAGTTCCATTAGAGGGATGAAGAACATAATCTGGTTCTGGACAAAAGAGGCCTCATCCTTTGGCAAGCAGAATGACATAGCACCTTGTTTATATCATTATGTATGATACTTAGCACGTTAATTTTTCATTCTGTTAGGTTTAATTTTTCAATATTTGGTACAGATCTCTTATTTTACCAGGAGTTCCAATGAGAAGGGAAAGAGCAGTGACTTTGATATCAAGGTCTGCAAAGAAAATTAAAATAGCAAATATTAGTTCAACAGAACAACCTGTGAGAGTGTTAAGAGATGTTTTACACAGCTGTGGGCTGCTCCAATCTGAATGCACAGACAACAGCATTATCCTGGGACACAATAAAAAAACACTTCTTCATTCTTTCTTTACCTTTCTCCTCCTCAGATGGGCCTCCATGTTGGAGTTCCTATCGTATGCAGCCCCTACATCCCTGATGCTGCACCTCTGACACAGAATGAGCAGTGGCACTCCCATCGCTGCCTGTCCTGGCCATTCCCCACACATATTTCCTGTCTTCATCACCTGTGTGTGATGGTATAAAACTCCTCCCACACTCCCTCACAAGCAGCTGGTAAGGGCTCAGCCAGGCCACACTGGCAGGACCTGCTCCAGAGACCCAGCAGCTTCAGAGCCAGGAATGGTCCTGGGCAAAGGGAACAGCCCCGTCCCTGCGGGTGTCTGAAGTCACCCTGCTGTGGGAAGGTGGTGCTGGAATGATGCCAGACAAGCCTTGGTGGAAAGAACAAGAAAATGAGAGGAATTTTCCTGCTCTTCACATAAAAGGACACTTCTGTGATGTGAGCTGAATTAACATTTACATGAACATCGTATTTGTTTATATTTAATACAACTTTTTCTAAATGTAATTCAAGACCACAGCTATTCTAAAGTATGGAAAGCAACTCTTCCCTTGAACCACATTTTTAAAGGAACTACTATTCCAGCCGATTTGAAAAACAATTATGAGACCACACGTGATTTTTGAAATCACAGATTATTGAAGAGAGCAACAGAGATGAAAATAGTTTTAAAAAACAAGAAGGTAATATAGCTTATTGCAGGTTTTCAAAACACTGTAACTCCTAACTCATAAACTAACTCAATTGTGTCCAGGATTTTTCACTACTTTGACTTTTTCCAACTGCAGAAGACCCAACTCACCACAGAAATGCTTTAGCACCTGACACCCAGTGTTAGCCAAGCCACTAAACACGTTTCAATACCACTGCTTCCACACTAAGTCAGGATCAAATGCTACTCCAGAAAGGCTCAGTGTGAGATCAACTGAAGCAGTACAGGAGGATTCATAGCCCTGTACCAGTAAGGTTTGGCACTGAACAGCTTTAACTGACAGTCTTTACACGCGTGAGAACATCTTGTTTCTAAAATCTGAAAGAGAACTCATGAAACAATTTATATCCACAAATTTTTCACAGCTGAAGGTACACATGATCCTCCCCACAAACTAAAGAATTCCTATAGGCTACAGAAAATTTTGTTAACGTACGGCCTTCCTGAGAAAAATTAAGCATGCAAACCAAGGGGAAAAAAGTATTGAACATATTAGAAAGATGTGACCATTCTAAAGTCTCTTGTTCCTGTCATACTACTTTCTCAAAGACAAATGTATTTACCCTTTTATAGGTGTCTTCATATCATGAAGTTGTAAGACAGGCATGTGAGCATCTTATAAAATACTAAATTTTTATTCAGTAATTATTATTTACATTCCCCTTGTACACTTGCCAAACTCCACATACACCTGTTCACAGAAAGATGAGGCACCTGTGCTAAGGCAAGAAGTGCTTCAGTATGGACTTTAATCAGAGAGCAGCAAGCCCTAAGAGAATAAAAGGTAACTGGGTTATCTAATTGAAGAGTTTAAGTGTTGGCAATATCGTTGATAATAAACTAATAAGTTAGAAGAGCCTTCTTCACTTAGATGTCCAGCAATCATTGGACAAAATAAGGGCTTAAGATTGTTTAGAATTAATGTTGTTCACATTTGAATACAAATTATCTTAGTAGGCTTTTGCATATTGCTTGTACATTGCTGTTAAACCCTCTTATTTCTATAGGAATAAATGATCCTTATTCAACATACAAAAGCTGTCCAAGTAGCAAATACTGATCTCAAAAGAGAGTAAATCCTAAATGGAAGTGACTGGACAGGACAAAGTTCTACATTCAGCAGGTGCACAAGGGAAGGACCTTGGACCCAGAACAGGGTACAAATGGCTTCCAAACCTGGCAGAACTTCCAGTTTAACAAGAACTTCCATTTTTCACAGATGCTTTCTGGATAATTCTGTGAAAAAAACACACACATCTGAACAGAGCATGGAAAGTGTTCAAGACACTTCCTTGCCTCCTCCTCTTTGTGTTTAACCAATTTCCCATTTCAAATAAGAAACTACCCAAAGGAAGAAAAGCTGTCTTCAAATCTAGCATGATAAGACACGTGCAACACTTCTCCTCCCTCGATCTGCCAGCCCTGCTTCTCCTGCCATGCTTCCCTAGCACTCGGGCTAACCTAGAGACCCTGATCCAAGAGATCCTACTCCGCTGTCTCCACACAAAGCTGGAAGCATGCTGAAAGCCAGTGCTCCTCCTTCACTTATCTTTGGTTTGCTCTGTTGTGTTCAGCTCCACCACCAGTGCCAGAGAGAAAGATGCAAAGATTATTGACCTCTTAAAGGAGGAAAAAAAAGTGATGGGGTCTTCACAGGTATTCTCATTGTTAGGTCAGAAATGATAAAATTGTGCCATATTGTTTTTTAAGCAACAAAACATTTGGTCTGCGACATAATTAAAACCAAGAAAAGAATGCACAATTAGCAAAAGATATATATTGTGTAATAACAACAAGCAACAATAAAAATTTCCTGGACTTATTTGTAAATCTATATTAATAAAGGAGAAACATAAAAAAGATTATTTTTTTTCAATCTAATAGGTAGCATTTTATTTTAGTTAAATACATGGAGCACATCTTCAAAAACCCAGTCTCCCAGCAGAAAACCTCATCAAAGCAAAACACACCCATGAAAATAGTCCCCATATAGTTAAAAACATTAACATACTCTGAAAAGAGATGTTTCCTTCTAAAAAAGGTACATGAATAAGTATCATGCAGTTGAAGAATATGGACTAGCCAGACTATTTTTACAGAGGCATCAAATCTACTTTTAGATCTTTATACCAGCTATAGAGCAGGAGAATGAAAGCTGTGTTACATTACAGTTTACATGTGTGAACCATTTTCAAATCCAGCTGTTTTTATTTGTAAATCATAAATTTCAATACCTTTCCCAATATCGCAGAAAAAGTCTGCATGATAATTTGTTTCTTTCCATAACAATTATCAAATGTAAGTTCTATCTAACTTGATGGTAGATGTGAGTTCCCTGCAGAAGTTGTATTCAGTAAGCAGAAGGTTAATAGTGTGAAGTCAATGATTTAGTACCATGACATGGGCAGTAGCCAATCAACAGTTGGTGTTTGAATAGCTGTGATATATTATATTTATAAAGCAGGGGGGGCTGTGGTGATTTTTTTTTTTTGCTTGTGTGACGATGATTTCACTTAAAAGAAAACTAAATAACTAAATTTGACTCAGCCAGCTCACCCCTGAAAACAAGATGCAGAATCAGTTTCAACAACAGACCTGATCACTGCAATATTCATTAAGGTCTTCAATCATTGAACTCAGTGGTGAATGTTGTTCATAGAAAAACTGGAAGAGTTTTTATCTGCAAGCTTGGGCCCTACAAAATTCATGTTTCTCTAAGAGAAAGGCTTTCCCTTTTCAAAGGGTGCCCAAGGGGTCCATTCCTCATTCTTATGGTAGGTGGCTGCTGAGGGACACTGGATGAGGGTAGAAAGGCAGTGTAAGAAACAGCTCAGGGTGCCTGTGTAATTCCTCTGGTTTTAGTGGCAGCAGCCCCTGGAGAGGTGCAGTGCCTCCCCAGACTGCCCCAGTCCACAAATTCATAAAGCAGTCATCAATAGCCACAAATTCAGGCCATTCCTAGAAGAGCCTTTTGCTACTTAAACTGTAAAGTAAAATAAATTAAAATCCAAACTAACTCAACTCTCATCACAAGCACCTTTTTAAAAAGAATTTAAGAGTTTTCATGCAAAGGGTAACTGTCAGCCAATATTTTACTTCCAGGACTTTATTACCAAGGATCTAACTTTATATATTCTCCACATGTGAGATTTCTATAGGTGCCAGCAGCAATAAAGGTATTTAAGGGTTGCAGGCATATCCCCAGATTCACTTCAGCTGTAACAATGTCACAGCATGAGTAGATCAGAGCAGTTCTAAATGATGAAGACTGCATAAACCAACTTGCAACAGGTACTTACACACAGGTGGAAAGTCTGACCCCAAACCCCTGAGAGTCAACTGCAAGGTGCTCGTGATTTCCATGGACTTTGAACCAGCTGCTAAGAAATAGTCAGGGTAGAATTTTTTATACTTTGTGACGGAGGGTAGTAGCAGCATCTTGTCTATACCTTGCAAGTATATACAAAAATAGAGTATAATCTTAAAATCAAATTAGAGCCACACCATTGATGTAGTTTAGGCCTTGTAAAAGTCCAAGTTGCACAAAAATTGAAGACCAATAAAAATGTTTCCATGGTTCTTTTTTTAATCCCATTGAAAACATTTTTTTGTTGTAAACATTTTTGCTAGCCAAGCACTGCAGCATTGTGCAACTGCATGACAGCCAAAGAGAAACTGATGAAAAGCTGACTAGATTGATTTCATTTTTCCAACCGGAGTGAAATACGTAAAAGGAAATAACAAAATGGTGAAGTTATTTTTACATATAAAAAATGTCCACATTTAATAAACTCACATGGAGACTGCACAGCTAATGGTAATGTCTTTGAAATAGGTCCCTTCAGCTCTGCATGGAAACAAAGGCAGGAGTGGGATTCTGCAGCACCTTTCCCCTTCCTCAGGGAGCACAGAAACACCCTCTCTGCTGAAGTCACACCTGAGCCTGCCCGTTCCCTCTCCCCCCATGACCTCCCAGTTTCTGTGGAGA
The DNA here is from genome assembly GCA_013397295.1 of Polioptila caerulea. Lineage (NCBI taxonomy): Eukaryota > Metazoa > Chordata > Aves > Passeriformes > Certhiidae > Polioptila > Polioptila caerulea. The sequence continues at coordinate 468,915 of VYXF01000626.1, read as the reverse complement.
AGTGTGGCAGGGGGTTACTACTGGAACTCGCAGCTATATTTATTCCCTTGGCTCCCATCCATCACTGTTGCAGAGCAGCCAGGAGGGGAACCAACCAATACAGCATGGATTCTGCCAGAGTTGTGCTGCCAGACAAGTTAAGAATGAAAGACAGAGGAAACAGAAGCTATCAAAATGAGTATTTCTATCTCTGAGAAAAGGAGGATTTCCTCCCTTTGTGGATTCCCCTTCTACAGATTAAGACATTTCTTCCCTGCTTTTTAAGAGATCCTGACAGAGAAAGCTGCCAGTTTCATAGATCCTCTCCACCTCAGAGGAGGTTCTTCCTGTGACAAGGAACAAGTGCAGTATCCCTTGCATCTTGCATTTGTGGGCATTTACCCAGCATTTCTTTCCTCCTCCCAGTACTCCCAGAGAGCCAGCCACAGCAAGCTCTGTGCTGCACAAGGCCCAAGGCAGTACCAGGAGAAAGGGTTGATGTTTCACCCATTGCACCTCCTAGAACTACTCACTGAATGCTCAGGGGCACGTAAGAATAGTGTGTTCAAATACATAATCCACTGAACAAAAATAATGGCAACAAAACTCCATTTCAAGACGAGAAATTTTTGATTATAAAGATACACACCATCACCAGCGACTTTTATAATAGCTGAATTGTGAACTATGCAAGAAAGAATTTTTCAGTATCACAAATACCTTGAAGATTTTAGAATTTCCTTTTGTTCTCCTCCGGGACCAACCTGATACCTTTTGCAATTTTTCAAAAGGAAAAGCAGCAAGACAGCAGTAAGAATACAACTGCTTGCACTATGTCATACTCAGGAGCACAGGCTGTGAGACTCTGCAGCAGAAACCAGTTGAATTCAGCCTCTCACATCACACTGGAGTGCCCAAGCCAAGAGTCAGTTCTCTTCTGACCCACTGAATAATTAAATGATTACTTAAAGTGGAATAGCCTGAAGCAGGAACTTGAAAAGAAGAGCCAAAGTGCGTTTTTAAAGCACTCACCTGGGATGTGAGAAACTTGATTTGAAAAAGCTGATTCAAATCAGATAGAGAGGAATGATCTGAATCCAGCTCTCCAGTGACTCAGGTGCATTCCATAATCACCAGTTCATAATGAAGTGCAGAGATGCAACTCTTTCATTTTGAGCAGAAATTCAATTGTGGACCTGAGAAATCTTTCAAAGATGCAGCATGTTGGTGCAAACTAATGAACTGGTATTTTTCAACTGCAATAAGAAAATGGCAGCTAGTTCTGGCCAGAAACTATACTCCTATATTTGGAAAGCCCTTTGCATGCCAAAGATACTACCAAACAAACAAAAGATTGAAATTCTAATCCAGAAGTTGTTGTGGGTTTCCTATTGCTCATTTATCTCATAGCATGTCCATTTATGCAGGCACAGGCATATAGCTTTGTGTGCTCAAGCAAAAAAAAAGGAAAGATGCTTGAACATTTGATCTTTAAAACAGTAAAGAATATTTCCAAATAGCTGAGCTATTTTAGGAGGCGTTTTATGGTAAAATCCAAAGGAAGGAGTAGTTAGAGCAGTGGAGATTTTTTAGTCTGTGTTATGGTACTAATAATGATACTGGATTAACTTCTACTAGTTATTTTATTAGCCTTAGGAGGAATTACACTCCTATGGCAAATTTCAATGAATCAATGAAGAGTAGTTACTTTAAAAAGGTAATAAATACTCATTTGATTGCACAATTCAGTTTTGGGTTGCCTATAACCTTTGCATTGTTTTTTTTTTACATAAAAAAGTTGAATTCCTTTTTGTACGTGAAATGATGAGAGGAGGAAAAGGTTGATCAGCAAACAGTGGAGTCACACATTGTACTTACAGTGAAATTAAGAATCACATGAGATTCATCAGGTAAGGAAGGTAAATTTTATGCACTGGCTCAGTCATACCCAGACTGAAATAACAAAAGCAGAATTGTATCCTTGAAATCACATCAAAATAAA
>VYXF01000626.1:430289-457881 GCA_013397295.1 Polioptila caerulea | reverse complement strand
GCCGCCCCTGCCCGCGCCCCGCAAACCCCGCCGAGCCCCCGGGGGCAGCGCCGGGCTCCACAAAGCGCCCTTCTTACCTGCTCCCGAAACTATGCAAAGTCTGTTTCTCCTAAAAAAAAAAAAACTCCCGGGGAAACCTTGGCGGACAGGGGGACCGGAGCATCAGTCACCGCTCCGGCGTTTAAGAGAAGTAATCAGCGATAAAGTGACGTTGATCTGCACTGTAACCTTGTGGCGTATTTAATGTAAATAAGCCAGTTATGTTGCCAATCGCATGCATACAAACACATAAAGGTCCTCAGCGTTGCATTTTGATTCTTTCCATTAGAGCCGACTTTATTTACATACACTATTTAGGGGATCATGATAATTCTAAAACAATACTAGTGCCAAATGATTATGAAAATATGATTTTAATTAATCACGTAGTAGGCAAGGAAATTAGCATACGGTAATTAAACTTAGAGAAAAACGTCATGGAGGTTCTCTGCCTTATGGGTTCGGAATAATCATTAAACGATGGGTTTTCAGGACTTAATTATCAAACAAATAACTTTTTTAAAGCAACTTTACACGGTTTATCCGCAGGGCAACGATTTAGTAAATAATATATAACCAAGCAAACAAGGTGCAAATGTGACTGGTGAAATAGGTTGTGTTTCTACAAAGCAGAAGGGGGGGGGAGAAGCTGAATAATGCAATTATGGATTCTGTGTCCCATAGTTGACAAAAGCATGGTGCCTCAATAGACTCTTTGTTATGGGATTATATAATGATTGTGGTGTAATTATGGGAAAAAAGATTTAGTAATAATAAAAAGTATCAAAATACACCAATGAGCAGCTTGTTTTAAAGAAAAGGCTTGCATGTGACATTAGGGGCATGTTAATAACAAAAAGCCAGGATCCGAAAGGGTTGACAAATAAAAAAGACTGTGATGCGCATGATTAAGAAGCGATGGAGACAGATTGATTATTCAAAATGCCGAGCCACAGGGACACTTAAAACATTGATTCAGGTAAGACTAGTTTCATCTTGACTGAAATGAGTTCCCTGAAGATGACTGGCATACATTTTAAATCAGTTTACTACATAAAAAGCATAACATCACAAGCTGAAATCTTCTAGTTAAAATAGGAATCCATGAGAAAAAAAAAAAAAAGTTTATGTTTGTGGCAATTCCCAGAGGGACTGTGGAATTGCAGAGGAAGGGGTATAGATTAATTAGCTCTTCCTAAACACTGGACTTAAACGTGCCCATCTTTTATAATCCCTAGCCTCTGTTTCTGGAGTCTGTGGTCCAATCCCACTTCTGCAGGTTATGGGGGCGATATTAATAACCCCTAAAGTACAATAGGACTTTTTTTTTCCCTAGAACTACAGTGAATTACCTTTCTATAATAACTGAAAAATTAGTGACATTTTTCCAATTGGTATTTGAAGTGAAGTTTATAAATAGTTGTTCAGAGCTATTCAACATTAAGGAAAAAAAAAAAAAAAAAAAGATTCCCATGCCTATATGAAAAAGTTTAGGAATTCACTCTGCATTTTCCAATTTGATGTGTCTGAAATTCTCTTTGAACAAATTCCAAAATACAAGTTTTTTCTATAGAAATTAGCATAGCAATCACATCAATAATATCACTATCTCTATGGGAATGATAACTGGAGCAGTGGGGGTGTTCTTTATTTCAATTCTTCGTGGATCAACTGATTATATTCTGTCTTCTTTTGAACTTGTTATTGTAAGTCAAGTGATTCTTTATAAGTGACAGCCCTGACAAAGAGACGAGGATGGGAAAGCAGGTCGAAAGGAAGTCGCCATATGGACTTTAAAAAAGGCACTTTTTAAACAAGATAATGGGGAAATGGATGTTGCCTTTTAACCCTGTCAAGGCTGAACATTATTAGCAGTCTCATAAAAGAATGAGCTATACCTTTTTTAAAAAATATCAGATTTCACCTTAGGATTTCTGTGACCTAGGGCTACATAAAACAAACCACATAGGAGGGGATGGCATTTCAGAGACAAGGGCCAAATCAAGCCCTCGGATCAGGAACAGACAGGAGATTTCAGAGCACTGCACAAAGAGTTACAGAAGAATGAGAACTCAGGAAAACCCCATGGTTCTTTTTCCTGAGACAAAGATAAGAATATTGACTAGAGATAGGTGAAACAGCAACTGACAGCAGAGGAGCTTGAGACATCTAACTGGGATTTCCTGTTCCTCTGGAGTAAGTGCATGATGCTCATTTAGAAACAACAATTTGAGTGAAAACAAGCATGAACATGAGGGCTTTGACTCTGATCATTGCAGAAATTAAAATATTTCTCCTTCTCTTTCTGTTCTGGAGGGAAAAAAGAATTTCCCTTAAGAAACTTTTAAGTGGACAAAGATTAAGGACCATCTCCCAGAAAGCTGAGATTAAGTACTAAACCCTCACTAAGATGAGGGTGGGGCAGTGGTCCAGCACTGGTGAATCACCAATCAAATTTACTTTTTTTTCTCTTTTTTTTTTTTTTTTTTTTTTTTTTTTTTTTTTGTAGTCAGTTGGATGTTCCAGATGATCCTCCAAGTCAACTCTACAGAAAGAAAATCTCCTCAAAATCTGGAAGAGCAGGGCTACTACCTACAGACAGAGGTGCTGTCAAGGGAAGATTCTATTACCAAGACTGATCAAAATTGTCTTCCCCAGCATAACATAGATGTGATTATTTGGGCTGGAATGGCCCAAAGTTGACTACAAGGAGATAATGTAGGTCCATGAGCTCAGTGCATCCTAAAGAATAGAGACCTCCTCATTTTATTGACACAGTGACAGCCTCCAGCATCTAAGCAATGAATACTGGTTAGCTGGGATTCAGAAAATATCAGATTTGAGCTCAGGGAGAGTTTGCTTCAACATCCCTTGGAATTCAGAGTATTCTCAGGCACCATCAGCACTGCTGCAGGTCCCCCCAGTATTCCTTCTTATTTCTCCCCATTTTTCAGTGCTGTTCCTTTCTCCTTTGATTGCATCCAGGGAAGGTCTTTTCTCTTCAAAGCCTTTATGTGCTCTCAGCTGTCCTAGGCTACTTCAACTTCTTTAGTTGGTTGTATTCCTTTCTGTGCCTCCTCCATGAGTGGGCAGGAATACTCTGCCTCTTCAAAACAAGATAAAACCTCTGTATGCAGAGGACAGAGGAAACGATCAGAAGAGCTGTACATTGTGTCCCTTACTCTGCAAGGCTCTTGCACTGCCTTAGAGCATAGTGGGCACCTTCTCAGGGAGGAAAAGCTATCAGCTACAGACTTGTCAAACTTCTAAAAGCAGGGAGAGAGAAATGAAAGCTTAGTTCCTCAGCCAAGCAATGTTACCTTTCACCATGATTTCCACCTTTGTGGAATGACAGCCTTCTGGAAGATCTCATTTCACACAGATGTAAATAACAGGGGAGAATATCCCAAATCTCCTCAAGTTTGATGAGTCCAACAAAAGTCCAAGTCGGAGATGTATTTTATGAGGCTTTACACAGAAAAGTAGCAAAAGACAACAGGTCATGCAGTTAATTTACACAATGAGTGGGGGAGAAACATTAGCTTTATATATTCAAGTATTTATAAGTTGTTTGCTTTATAAGGCAGGACCATGGAATAATCCTGCCTTTGTTCTTAAAAAGCATGATCAGCATTTTCTTCCTAAAAAGAGGTGATAAGCAACTGGGCATTCTTTCAACAAAGGCTGAAGAAGCCTAATGCCTTTAGGAGAGGGTCTCTTCTCCAAGGAAGAGCAGAATATTGATAAGGAAAGGCACATAAAAGAAATGATGCAATAGCAGGGACTTTAAATAAGGGATTTCAGAAAACTTGCACTAAATGTTTCAGCAAACTCTGGAACAGGTGGTGCGATCTACATGGCAGCCTGAGCCAGTGAAAACACAAGTCAGCCAGCAAGAAAGTTGCTGAAGCATGGTTCAAGAAGACATAAATAAAACACTCTCACAGAAAAAAGAGGGAAAAGCTTTTCAAAATTCCTGCTACAAACACAGGGGTTTCCTGGGCAGAACCCCAGCAAACAGACAAGGTGGATGGAGGTTTTCCCTGTGGCACAGATTCTAAGAAAGTTTCTTGGTAAAGCGACTCTGAGGTCCCAGCTTTCAAAAGAGAGTAGAGGCAGAATCATTTTGAGAACAAGCTGTCTATTTCCCAGGGGCCATGGCCAAAATAAATATCTCTTTATAGATTTGATCAACCAAGATTGTACTCACCATCATCACAGGGTCAAGATAATCAGAATCTGTAAAAAGTTGGGCATTTTTAGGAGACAAATCCATATCCTCAATATAGTAGCCAACTATCATTGAGCCTGACATTACAGATAATTTGCATGGGTCAGCTAAAAGCAGATACTAAGGTCAGGAGCCTATGTTGGCCACTTTTTGTGATAAAGTCATTGCAAAAATTAATCAAATCACAGCCACCAGAAAAGGATCCAAATAAGAGTGCAAAATGGACATCAGGACTAAATGCAATAGAAACAGCATCTAAAGCCTGGTTACTGTGGAGGTGATCTCCCTCTCACAGCATTGACTCCTTTCCTTTGCAAAATAAAGGCAAAACTGCAATGAAGAGGAAAAGTTCTTCAAGGTATTATGGACTGATAGACTGATAGATGGCTTTAGAGCTTTCTGTGGACAAAACTGGTCACCTTTGTGTGTTTTTAGAACATAAGGAGCTGAGTAAAGTGGTAATAAAGAATTTATTTTTTTTCCCTTGAGTGAAAGTCACTTTTTACATTAAAGAATGAACAATGTTCTCAATAGATCCACCTAGTGGAATCGAGCAAATTCTGCTTCCAGAATAAAGGCACAGCATTTATAAACCCATGCAGGACATACTTCTGTGCCCATCTTCCATTCAGCACAACAGGGGCTCCCATACCCTCTGAGAGAGCAAGAGGGAAAGCTGCAGTAAGCCTCAGTCAAGCACAATGTAGAAGATCAGGAGACAACTGTTGCTCCAGGGTTTAAACTTTAGCATTTAAATTTATGTGGAATTGGTATAGCAGGTCTCCTTCTCCAGCTGTAATCACCAGGAATTATGGTTGATCAAGAGGAGAAAGTGCTGGGAAAAATATCCAAAAGAATAGCTGAACTTCAACTTAAAGTGCATTACCACTGACAGCTCTTGTAGCAAATTCACATTGAGCCTGTTCTCAGTCTGTCAGAGCTCTTCAGGAGCTATTTAAAAGAGATGGTGAGATCTTACCTCTGAGGTGAGACTCCGGAAGCATTTCTTCTAAGTTAAGTATTCTAACCAATATCCCACTTTTCAACAGTTTCCTGAAACTTTTCCCATTTCTTTCCACCCTGGTCCCAAAGATCACAGCAAACCCTAGACATCTAATGATTATAACTTTGTGCCCATCCCAGCAGTTGGCCACTTTCCCTTAGTGATGAACACCAGTGTTCCCAACATGTTGCTTTGACACATCCTGTTCCATCCCAGTTCTCCCTTTCCTCTGCCAGTTGCATGCAGTCCCTCTGTGCTGCCTGTGCCTCCACGTTGGTTCATAGCTGCCCTCCCAGAACCTCCTCCATTGTCAGACACCACCTTGTTTAAGCTGCTGTGCTGTCAGAAAACTTGTAGATTTATTTAAAGGAAAGAGCTACATTTTAAGGATGTGCTGAAAATGTTGGTGTCTTCCCTTTTAAGCCGTGGTTTCCCACTTTAGGCCCTGTATTACTGTGATGAAGGCCATGATACCTTTTCCCTTCCGCAGGTGACCCTGGCCCCTGTGTGTGAGGTGCATCCCTCACCTCGCAGGGAGCTCTGTGCTCCAGGGGGGAACAGCTCCCTCTCTGTGGGGGACACAGCACGGCTGTCCCTGAACTGTACAGCCTCAGTACAGCCTCCTCGGTGGGTGCCAGTGCCTGCACAGAAATGCCATTTCTCCATCGGCTTGGTGTCTGAGGTTGAAGGAAGCCTGGGATATTTTGGGGGGATCTGAGACCCCTGGCAGACCACAAGCTGCTCTGGGGGAGGTTTCTCCCCAGGGGCCCAGTGCACAGGCTGTGCTCTGTGGGGTGGACTCAGAGTTGGGTGTCCCCTCACCCACAGCTGGGCCATGGTGTGCCAGCACCAGGGCTGTCCCTGGTAGCAGTGCCTTGTGGTCATGGCAGCCAGAAAACACTGCCAGGGTGGGAGAGGGCTGGGAGCCTGAGGGCAGGGCAGAGCTCACCCACAGCTGGCCTGAGACACCCCGGCGGCACAGCCAGCATGGCCCCCACCTCCTGCTCACACCCACCCCCAGGGACACCATCCCGGGGGGCTCAGAACTGGCTTTTATAAACTAATGATCATCACAGAGCTCCTCTGAGCTGGGGAGGCTGTTTATGTCTGAAGAGAGGTGATTTATGCGCAGTGGTTTGTGTGGGTGCTCAGGGACCTTTTGGCTAGCTCTGGCCCCTCCACATTCCTCGGTCTGGCTTCTCTGCTCCTTGGCAGATCCAGCCTGACCGGTGGGTCCCCGGTGCGGCACTCGGTGGCAGATTTTGTGGTGACGGCGACGGCAAAGTAAAGGAGAGTCTCTGCCTGAGCGGGGGCAGGAGCTGGTTTATTGAGGGGCACCTGACAGCACCTCTGCTCCGATGTCTTTCCCCCAGGGCAGAGCGGAGAACAAAGAGCGTGCATCAGGTTTTAAGGAGAGGGAGATTAGGGGCTGGATCCCAGGTGTCCTCCAACCAGTCCCTCAGGGGTTATCTTGACATTTGAATCATGGCTCCTCCAGCCAATCTCCCCGAGATGTGGGGGGATTCTCTGTTTCAGGGCCTATCACTTTGGGCCTTCTCGGAGAACTTTCTGGACTTGGGGAGGGCAGTCTTGCCCAGGAGAGGAGGGGTAGGAAAGGGTACAACCAAGTGCAAAAATTCCAAGGGTACAAGGAACAAACCATTAATACAAAGTCGATTACAAAGCACACCACTACAGTTTGGTGCACCCTCTCCACAAACAGCAGCTGTGCGGTTCAAGCTGTGGCTCCCCTCCACGGCCCCCGTGCCCGCAGTGCCCAGCAGGGCCATGGCCGGGCACACGGAGCTGCAGAGGGTCCCACCGAGGGGCAGGGCAGGGCTGGGGGTGGCCGTGCAGGGCAGGGCAGGGCTGGGTGGCCGTGCAGGGCTGGGCAGGGGTGGCCGTGCAGGGCAGGGCAGGGCTGGGGGTGGCCGTGCAGGGCAGGGCGGCTGCAGCCAGTGCACCTGAGGGTCCCAGCACAGCCCCGCAGAGCATGGCCAGGTGCAGACACCCAGAGAGAAGCTGGAATGGAAATTCAGTGGTGTTGCTTTGCTTCCAAGACTTGTTTTAACTGATTCTAAATAATACTCGTGTCAACTTTTTTATTATTATTTTCCCCTAAATAGCTTTAATGAAAATGACATTCCTCTCTTGTTTGTTCTACCCTCAAGCTCTCCCACTGTACCTGCCCCTCAAAAGGGTCAGTCTGGGTGTCCAGGTATAGTTCTACTTAAATTGATGCCCAAGAACATGCAAAATAATTTCCAGGAGGAAAAAAATTATATCTCTGGTTTTGTCATTAGGGAGGCTCCACCATACTGTGCCACAGGTTTGTTTTTTTTCAGGGTTGCTTTCTGAGAGTGCTAATAAAACAAAGAGAACTATCTCACATCTTCACAGGAGACTGGACACTTGAAAGTGATTTAGGCAACATCCCTGGAGAACTGCAGAGGCTCTGGGAGCAGGACAAAGGACAGAACTGGCTATGATATGTATGTGAAAAATATACATCAATACAGAGTGACACCAGTGCAGAGCAGAACATCTGAAAACTGATGAAGTGGAGAGCTCTCTGTGTAATGCAAAGCACCTGAATGATGTGTGTACACACAAAGATTTGTTCAGCTCTGCTCATATCTAGCCCTCTTGGACAGTTGGATTTGATTTGCCATTTTCCTGCCAAAATTTTGTTGCTGTACCTCAGCACCTGGCCTTTCTTCAAAGAAATTGCACATGACTCTCCTGTCCTCACCTAAACCAGTCCAGAATATGAGTTCAGGAGAGGTTAGAGGGACCTTCTTTAATAAAAAACATGTTTCTAATAATTTAAAGACTCAAAAATAAAGACTTGTATCTTTAAAAATTTCCTGTTTTCATAATACTGTTCCTATATAGCTGCTCACCCACCTTGAAATGAAGACTGCCATAATCAACCTGCTGGCTTAGAACGAGAGGGTCACACAAGAAGCCAACTAATGCTGTCTGCACAGCCAGCAGAGGGAGGCAAACAGTGTCATTGGGTTTGATTGCATTATTTCAGACAGAATTTTGAGGATTTCTTAACCAAATGGGAAACTGGTTTCCTAAAAAGTAATATGATCAATAGTTAAGATGAGCACTTCCACCAAAGTTTTACAACAGCAAAGGTGATGTCAAAGAACATCAACACTATGATTTTATGACTTTATAATTTCCTTTCTGTTAAGCTCAAGGGGCTTTAAGACTTCAGGTATTTATTTTCAATTTTCTCACTTAACCCAAAAGGGTTTTTTTCCAGATACTACTTAATTTTACTTAAGAATCTTGAGTCTTTTTTTTTATTTTGTGGAAAACATCTTTGCACAATTAGAAGCATTTGAAGGAAAACCATCTTTGAAACAACTGGGAAGTAACACCAAAATGCAGGAATTGTCTGAGATGGTTGAAAATTTACTCTACCTAAACAGCTGAGAAAGGACAGTTGTCTCCAATGAGTGTTCAACACTCCTTCTGACAACACAAATTTACCCCACAGAGGGAAAAAGGGGGTGAACAGGATGGAAAGTTCCAACTAAAAAATTTAAGGATGAAAGAAAAAGTGGACAGTGAAAAGGATAGAAGCAAAGACAGTTATCCATATGCCCTGCAAATTAGAAATATACAACACAAGCAAACAAGGCTTGAAATTTTCAAATAGGTTAGAAATTATATGGAAACCCCAGAGAATTCCAACAACCTACCCATTTTCCAGGAACATTGCAAATTAAGGGCTCTTTTTTCTTATCATTCCATTTCATCCTTAGGTTGGATTTAAGCATCAACTGATGCTATTGGAGAGCATCATTTTAAGATACAATTTAGACCCTGGCAGAGCCCTCAAGGATCACAAGCCATGAGTACATGGCCGTGTTGTTTTACACCTCTGGAGCCAGGACTCGTGTCTCTGAAGCCCCACAGATGTGCCAACAGCTGCAGAGGTGGGTGAGGAGCCGGAGCTGCCTGCCTGTGGAGCTGTGCCAAGGGAGCATTGCCCGTGGCACTGACAAGGGAGGAACAGCTGAGATGGGTAAATCTCAGTTCACAAAGGATGGCAGCCACTGAGAGCCACCCAGAGAGGTATTCTGTGTGGGGATTCTGCACCCACACTGCCAAACTGCATTTGTAAAAACTGTGCGGGGTTGTTATTTTTTTTTTTTTTTTCTGTTTCCACAGTAATTTAAGCTAGAAGCAAATCCCCAAAAGCAGAATGATACACCAAGCAAAATCAGTGAAGCTCAAAGACTGTGCAAATTGCACAGAGGTGTGAATAGGACTTGTTATGTCTTTTTAGGCATCAAAATATGCCTAACAATGTGTTTCCAACCAAGCTCACAGGAATTTTAAAATGGGCTGCACCCTTTTACCTCCTCTATGCCCTGTGCTTGGACTACCCAATATATGAGCAGCAATATAAGTTTGAGGTATTTCTTTGTGCAAACAGGCTTGTGTTACTGCTGCAGTCAGGGTTTTGCAAGCATTGCACTACTGTAATTAATTTCCAGAATATGGCCCACTGGACAAAATTCAAGTTACACCAGTGAAAATCTTGAATAAACCCTTGGAAGCTAAAACTAATCACCACTTTAGAAATCCAAAGGTGATGAGCTTATCTGGTTAATAATAAGCTTTTTAAGAAAAAGTTATCAATCTGTATTTAACCAATAGACAGGAACTGGTTCAAAAAGAGTCTTTCCAATCCATCAGGTAATGAATGCCTATTAAAAAACTATAAATAAGCATTCACCCGAGAGCTTGGAATGGCACTTTGAGAGCCTTTCTGGTCACTCAGGTAAATAATGAGTTTTATATAACCTTTCAGCAAAGATTTTTTTGCAAATGAGGAGATAAAATGCACAGAAGCTTCTGATTAATGTTAAAGTTGGGGTACAAGCCAATGCACCACTGGGAATTAAAGCTAAAGCTGGCATTGTTGTTCCCTCACTCTGTTTGCCCTAAGGGCTCAATGTTAAAGACTCCGTTGTCTTTACTTTGAATTGCTTATGATGGTTTCAGTTTAGGATTTTATTTATACATGGCATTTCTACTGATGAGTATTTTGTGCTTTATCTGTTCACCCAGCAGCCACAAAATCCAATAAGAATTGTAGGGAAGGGTACAATGAAAGCCCTTAACTAATGTGTAGCCACCAGAGAAAATGCCTACAGTGGTCTCTCATCACAGTCCCCCTCAAATCCACAAGCACAGTGTTTGTTCAAATCTAATGATAAGGGAAAATAAAGTCCAGAACTCCCTGAACTTTCTGATATCTCCTTCCATCAATATTTACTACTCTTCAATAAAATCACTCTTATAAAATGTTTTGAGCTTTCTTGATGACTAAGAAAAAATATACCCATGAAGAGATCCATTAATTATCTTAAAATCAAATAACCTGGCAACCAGGATATATGGCAAAATTAAACATAAGCACTTTCCTGGGTAGCTCTGCAGTCCTTCCTAAAGGATTGCTCATCAGCTGTCCTCAACACCTAACACCCTAGGACAAGAAGAGAAAAATGGGTTTCACAGCCTGAGGATTAACAAACTTCATTTATTATATACTTGGAGAATGAAGATTGTACTGCAGGTTCAGGGATGAAAAAGGGAAACTTCTCCCAACTACAGCCATGAGACAGATATTTGAAAAAGCTAAAATGGAAAGCAAGAGGGGAAAAAAAATGTGTTTATATTCAATTGAGATCTTTCCTGATCCTTGTGCTTCTGACAAAATATATCCTTCCAATTGTTCCATTTTGTGTTAAAACATATTTTTTGCATTTATTAATAATTCAAACATGTTGTTGTTTAAAAAATATTCATATCATGTGTTCATAGTTTCCATATACATATGTCAAACTTTAGTTTGTTTTACCATTATAATCTAGGAATGGATTTACCCTTTGTTTCTGTTTTCAAATCTCTGAGGAATGTTTGATTAGGTAGGAGGGTTTGTTTTATGCATTACTTGTTCATCATTGCACAAGTGCACAGGCTAAACAAAGTTGGCATACTTCATACTGATTGGTGGAAACAGAGTAGTTAAACAGTGTAGTTAATACGAGGGAATGAGTAATTTCTCACCCCAGCTAATCAGCTGCACAATAGCCATGGATCAGGCAGCACAGCCATATATCACAAATGCATTTTGAGGGAGCTCGTAGCACACAGGATTGTCTACTAGTATCTGCTGCAATCGTTTCACATTAACACACCCCCTCTGTATTTATTTAATAAAACAGATCTCATGTGCAGCAGTCTATACACATAGCCAGACAGGATACTGGGAATTATCAAGTTAATGGCAAACCCAGGAACATTCTGGCTGGGATATAATGGAAGATATGTCCAGGGTGTTGCAATTTAACAATGTCAGGTGAGAAAGAAAAGCAGGAGCACTGAAGATGACAAAACAGCTTCTGCTTCACTGAAGAACTTAAATCAATTTCATAATTCTATATCTATCACTCTGTACATCTACAACTAAGAAATAACAAGCTAAGCACGTTGTAATATTATTTACCAGGTGTCTTCTGCATTAACGCCTTTCCATACTTTTGTGATGAGCTGTCCTTTATGATGACTTGTAAACCTGTCATTCCTGAAGAAAGTATTTTTAACAGCTCAGCATCAATACTAGCTCAGAATGGCATCCCTCTGTTAGGAAACAAGGCTGGGTTCAGTAGGAGTTAACATTAACAATTCAAGAGACTGTAGGAGAAATTAGAAACATGAGCCCTCCATAATGATGATAAAATCAAACTGGCAAATAAATGTATTCTCAAATGTCATAGTAAGAAAATGGATGAATATATGCAACTAAAATGGTCTCTTAAATTTCAAGTGCATGACCAGGATTCTCAAGAACTTGCTCCTAAATAGAAGAAGCTGAATTAGAAATCTATCAAGTAATCTCAGTACTGCATATCTGCACATGTAATGCAAACTTCATGAAGTCCACAATTTCACCCTACTAGTCTAATCCAAAGCCCACTGGGATCTATTCCTCTGAATTTGATGAGTTTTGGATCAAGCCTTTTGAAGATAAGGAGTGAGCTGGAAACAAAATGATGCCATAAATCAGAATGAGTGGTACAGAATTAAGCAGTACAAAATATAGCTTTCAGTAGTATATTATGCTAAGGTTATAAAATAACACAAAACAACACAAGTATTGATGTATAAACAGTAAGGAATGAGATACACAAACATTTAAGTTATTAAGGAATTAGTAAAATTGCAGTGCTTCACTTTCTTAAAAAATATAGGCTCTATTTTGATATTCAAACTTAAGGAAACACTTTGGCTCTGATAAAACCAAGTGGATAATTAAAAATTATAATATTAATTGTACCCTTAACACAGATAAGTAAACTTGGCAAGAAAGTTTTAATGAGTTAAGTGAAAAGGCAATGTCTAAATTAACTGAGTAAATTGGCAAAGGGAAATTTATTGTATATACTGACCCTTTTAACTTGTTTTAATGTCTGAATTTGAACTACATAGATTAGCTTTCATTACATGATACATTAAATTGTAAGGATAAAAGTATTCCTCTCAGAATCTGCTTTCTAGGACAGGTTACAGTGCTTACAAATTAATTGTCCTGTAATATGTTATAATAGTAACTCTAAATCCATGGATTCAGTGAAGGTTCCTGAGGGAAATGACAGCTACTGGAATATATTTAGAAAGTCAATATAAAAGAATAAACCACGATCACACTGAACTTTGCTAAGAATGCAAACAGTTCCACAGCACATCACAGTTGTGGGGATTCCCAGTGCTCTCTGCACCTCGTGGCTCCTGCAAAGCCCCTCGGGCACAGCCCAAAGGTGGAGGGTGACACCCAGGGACAGGAGCAGCTCCCAGACCAATCACACAGGTGAGAGCCGAGAGAGCTGGGCAGGCTCAAGCTCTGGATCTGCTCTCATGTGAAAAGTGCTTATGAAAAGTGCATGGCACATTCCAGAACAACTTTTGGATAAAATAACCTCTTGCCAAATCTTGGCTAAAACAACTGTGACGTAAAAGCCAGCATAGATGTACACCCCACTGGGACCTGTCTGACTGCATCAGTTTTTAATGTATCTTTCCATTAAATCAAAGATCCAAATGCTAAATCTAGCACAGAGAGACAGCAAGGGAATTTGTGACATTCCTCACAGGACTCGGTGTCCATAAACTAATGAATGGATAAAACTGATCTCAATATTTATCTCAGTTTCTCATTTTTGACAAATATAATATTGATGATTTTTTGTTTAACTGTTTCCTAACACCATACTTGTGATAATTTAACTAAACAGAAACTGCTTAACCAGAAATACACAGCAACAGATACTGGGATTATGTATATAATTAAGAAACAGGCATGGTAGAAGACCATAATGTAACATGATTTAGAAGTTCAAATCTTTCAGCTCCTACTAAATACTGTCAAGGACCAAGAAGTTCTGAGCCAGAAGCAGCTGAAAACAATGGAAAGATTTCCATTGGTTTAATAAGCAATGAATCAGATTCATAAAAATGAACCAAGCTAGTAAATGTGCTGTTGCTCAGAGTGGCTTCTAAATAAATATACAAATCACATTTCTCACTCCAAATCTTCTAATTCTGGAAGGCACACTGCAAAAACAAAAAAAGGTGCAGACTGTGCATTCAGAAGGAGAAAAAGGCTTCTTGCAGGTCTTTCTTACACAGCTGGCCTGATAAAAACAGGGACATTTATGATCTGTAAGCTGTTAGAAACTCAGCCACACGAAGTAACAGTGCAGAGTGGATGGTCTGTGATCAGTAAACTTCAAAATGTTCAGCTCAGACACAGGCATGGAAGTTCAGTTCAGCCAAGACCACCAGCAAACCCTCCCCTAAACCTCCCAGAGGTCATTTAACTACTTCCCACTTCTTCATCCCACATTGAGGGAGGCAACCCCTGCCAGCCCCCAGCGTGGGGCTCAGCCCTGTCACCCAGGACATGACATCCTGCCCTCCTTGGTACCCGGTGGAGGAAGAGCAGCTGCTGCCCACCAGTGAGCCCTGGCACTGCCCACAACAGGGACATCCTTCCCATTTGGGAGGACAGAAAGGCTTCTTACATGTGCCCCTTGCACATCGGCCCGAGAAAAAAGGACATTTCAGGTTTGTAATTTGAAAGTGTGTTATTCACGTGCATTCTGGGGTGTCTAGGGTTCTGCCACCAGAAAACAGGGAATCTTGTGGAAAAGGAGAAAGAAGTGTTACCTCAGCCACAACCAAACTGTAAATGGGAATGGGCAGACTGGGGAGTTTTCTGCTGTTCATTCAATGCACCGTGAAGTGTCAAAAATCTCTTTTACATGCTTTTTTCCACCTCCCTTTAGAAAAGGACCAGAATTACAACCAAGAAGCTAATAACTTGCTATGAACAGTGGTATTTGTTGAGGCATGCAGTTTCCAAATGGGAATTTGGGCTTGTTTTTATTCTTCACTTAACACTTCCCCTGCCCAGCACAGACGTTTACACTGGTGTTGTTCCGACTATGACAACACACAGAAAGCACATGGCCTAATAACTCCGACTTTAACAGACCCGTGGCTTCTAACAATGCAATTGCAGAGGAATTTGCCCTAAACAAAGCCCAAATACAGAAGCGCCCATCGCAGTTAACAGCAATTAATGTCTCCTCAGACTGCTACGTGCCTTAACCACAGCCAGAGGGGACCTCGGGCGGGGGGAGAGGGGGGACACCTGCGTCTGGTGGTCACCAGGCTTCCTGGCAGAGCCTCAGCAAGAGAATTACAAGCAACAGCATCACAGCCGTGCAGTGTGAGCCCATGAAATGAAGCTGCAATCACTGCCTCCCCAAGCAGCTCACACCACACAGCCCAAGCAGCAGGGGAGAAGCACTGAAAAACCCACAAGAATGGAATCTATTAGAAATATTCTCACTTGTCCTGTTATGACCCACATAGGAAAACTTTGGAAAGAGCACATCTCACACCCAAGGAAGGCTGGTGGTGTAACTGGTTCAAAGTGGTGCTTCCCTGAGCCTTCCTGAGCCATCAGCTGGACACAGCCCCAGGCTGCCCCCACAACCCAGCCCTCCCACAGCCGGCCAGCCATGCCACAAAAGGTCTCCCAGCCCTTCCTCTGAGCCTGTGCACCGTCCCCAGCCTTCCTCCTCCTCCAAGGGAGGGCAGTCACCAGTACAACACCCGCTTGCCCCAGTTAGCACCAGTGCAGGTTGCAGTGATGATGTATTGGTTAATAGGTCAATACCAGGGTATTGATACATGCAGTGGAATTATATAAAGAGCAGAGGTCTGTATTCATAATATACATGAATCATTTTCAAAATGTAAAAGTACTAAGGTGCGTTTTCACTTTGTGCTTTATGACACCTACAATATCTTGGCCTGACAAATTAAGATTGACATTTAAAAATTACTAAGAATCCTGTCAGTGCAGGTCTAGAGCATCCATCATTGCTGGTGAGCACTGTGTGCTCACACTGAGAGGAGAGAGACCCTTAAAGGTTTGAACAGAAATCTGGTCTACAGATAAGCCAGGGAAACATGATGAGCCATATCCTGTTAAAGTGACAATCACCATTTTTAAAGCCACAGACCAAGCATATTTGCTATTTGCATCTGAGCAATTTATAATAATAAGCCATAAGGAGAAAAGAAAAAGTGTAAGAGGAAAACAATGCCTCTTCCAAACTTGGTGTATCATCACAAACCTGTTAACTCCATGTAAGAGGCAACCTAAGGGTATCAAGTTTAAAAAGCACAGAATCAATAAAAAGCCATTAAAAATCAATGTATGAACTGGTTTGCATGCCCTCAGCCATCACTCCTAGGCATTAATGCTCTAATAATTCTCAATTGATATGCACAGAATATGCCAATTTAAATTTATTGGAGTACTTCAAATTTTTAAGTGCTTAACTTTGGAAAAGATTGGCTTTATGGGGCCAAAGCAATGAAGAATGATCAGGAATGTTTAGAAGGCCTTACATATTCAGTAATTTGAAAGAGATTAAAGGAGTAGGCATATGAAATTAAGAATGATTTAAAAATCATTGGATCCATTCAAATTGCTAGAAATGCTTGAATTGCAACTAATATTGGTAGTTAGTACACATGCAGTGAAGGGGTCTATTCTTACATTAATGTCCAAAGGAAATCTCCCATAGCATGAGCCAGTTCTACATGGATACCAAAAAGAAAGAGAACAACTTGCATATGCGCTGAATACACAGTAATTCCAAGTGCAAAACAACCCTTACCACCAAAAAGCCCCCAAACCTTCCCAGATTAAAATAATTTCAAAATGTAACAGAATATGAAATTGACGCTCTGGTTTGAAATTCTGGTTGTTATTAATTTTTTTTTATTTCTGGTTGACAATAAAATGTTTTGCAAAAGATTCCAGTGGAGACATCTGGAAATACATAAAAATCCTCAGTGGAGAGAGGGCAAGCCATGGTCCCTGTGTGTGGGGCAGATGGGAGCTATGAGGGAGGCTGCAGACCCAGACACTGTGGGAGGCTCCTGACCCCTGGGATACACTGACCTGTCATTCAGGTTCTTACTGATTCAGGATTTTCACCTCCAGATTTAGAAATCCTCTGTAAGTACCAGAGACACAAGATACTTGTTGTATCCCACAGCCTTGCCCAGGAAGGGTTTTGGGCACAGTGCCTACTGTGTTTTTTCAAAGCAAATGCATGGCTGCATTTACTTTTTCTTCATATTCACTCCTGGAAAATATACCTAGAGGGGAAAATTTAAGAAGTGGTATTAACAGCTCAGAACCACCAAGATAAAAGCTGGAAAAACAAGGCATTTAAAAGGGTTAAGGTAAAATAATAAACTGTTATTAAGCCGATTAAGAGTTTTAAAACATCATTGTTTATGGCATGATAGAGCTTGGCTTTTTATGGGTGTTTCATTTGTACATTTCACTTATTCTGCTTCTATTTAACGATGCCATGGATCTCCTCTTTAAAGCCCTCAGTAATGTACTGATTTCATCTGAATCTTCTATCCCTACTTTTAAAATAATGGTGCAACAAAACAGAGGTTAACATTTCATAACTTTGAACCGCAAGCAAAAAGGCTAAAATTATATGAAGGCCCTCAAAAATAATACCCATTTTGTAAAGCATAACAGATACAGAATTAAACTCGTGTCTTCATCCAATATTGGCTGGGAAGATGAAAGGCACTTTAAAAACAGCCTCCACGTTCTTAGGTCTGTGCCTAAATGGCCAGCAGCTGCCGTGGCCCTGCTGCTGCCTCCTCTCTGCCCCGGGGAGGCTGTGCCATGTGGTGATGCTGCCAGGGGACCACCCTGAGCAGTGCCCACTGACACAGCCCCCCAGATCCCCTCCTGAATTCAGCCCATGCACCACACCCAAGTGACCACCACATAACAGAGCAATCTTTTATTAATGTGACTAAAATTCTGGCTGGAGTAAACAATCGACGCTTTATGGATTTTGGTTTATAATTTAACTTATTTTGCAACACTCATACTTACTGCTACTTCACTGCAATTCTTTCTCTGTGTATTATCTTACACTTGCTAGATCTTAGCTGAGGAAAGAAAGGGGGAAAAAACCCACAACTTTTATCCAGTGAGACACTTTATCAAGAAAATTCTACAAGAAATTGGTTGTTACCTGCAGATAACAACTGGTTTGTTAGTTAATGGCTGGAGGCAAAGCCAAGGCCAGTTAATGCTCCAGCTGTCCAGTCATTAACTGCAGTAAAGACTGATTTTGAGGAGGTTATTGCCGTGATAAAATATCCTCAAAAGATTATAACAGCAATAGTGTACAGGAAAAAAAAAGTATTAGTGGCTATAGTGTGACTGAATGGCTGCATTTGAAAAATTGGTCATTCCCTGGCGGTTCATAACCGATTTTCCACCAGTCAAAAAGCAAGTTGTGCTCTGTTAGGTTTATTGTACAAGGCAATAAAAATATTGGCCAGGTTAAATTGTCAGCGTGTTATGACATTAACCATTCTTTTACTGTGCTTAATTTAAGTGTTACTATGATTCATTATGGAAAGAAACTGTCCTTTGCAAGTAAACAGGCATTTCAGCACAGGGAACAGACAGCAATAATAAATCTGAATGCAAAATTAAATTTCACTTGATGGCTTTCCCCCCTCTTCATAATGATCACCTTTTTTTCTTCTTTTTCTTTATAGAAATACCTCAGAATTCTTGGCTATTTAGTTTGCAAGATTGTCTTCCAAAGTTTGCATTATTGATGTGATGCCTGGCAGCAGTACTCTACTTAAGAGTGTGACAGCATTTCCATTAAAAAAACCTTTTTGATGGCTCACTTGGCCATCAAAAGTCGCCTTGTGTTTCATTTGGCATGCGGAGCTGCAGACCTCAGTGCAGATCTGAACCATGTGAGCCGTTCTTCTCTCTCATTCTCCTGCTTAAGGTCAGCAATGCACACGGAAGAAACGTGCACACACGATTTCTGTGCATGTGGTTCTGTAAATCTGGATCTGTTTGTATTAAATTACAGGAAAATATGCAAAGTTCTGCAGATTTCTATGTTAATTTGCATGCTTTTATCATAAAGGCTATGTGCTATCATAGTAATCTTAATATACATTGACAGACTACACCATAACCACTCCAAAAAGCCATTAGGGTTTATTTTATAAATGTATAATAAGAATCCTTGGTAGATTCAGCATTGCACAAGTCAATTTTTTTATTATTATTATTATTTGCTGACACCTGTAACAGAAGAGGAGCCATTGAACTTTACATCGATAAAGCATCAGACTAAAGTTTTCCACAGAATCTGGAGCAGCTGGGCTGAAATTTTCACTGGAATTTAAGTTACTTGATTCCAAGACATTGCTACGAAGATTCAAATTTAAATGCTCCAATAAGCAGATTTTAGTGTGATCTGCTGGCATCCTGGCTTCTCTGAAAACAATATTTAAGCACTCCAGGGTCTTGCCATAGTTTCAATTTCACTCTTGCTTCAAGAACTGCTATGCCAGGGAGCCCCATCCACTATGATGAGGGATTTTCCCAGTATAAATGATGGTACAATTCATCCCATTGTATCAAGGCTTCACAGCCCAAGCAGTCATTTAGCACAAAGCCCCTGTACACTGCAGGTCCCAGGGTCTTCCATAGTTAAGGTTGCCTTCAATTTCCTAGTCATGCTTAAGGCACTTCTAAAGGTAAATGCTTTATTTTTAAATACTGCCATCCTTAGGCAGGAGTGAATTGTGAGCTTTTCTGCTACACTGAAAAACTACATCAAATGATCACGTTCAGGCTTTTAAAAGTAGGGTCAGAACAGGCTCCAACCCTGCACACACCTCCCTGAGAACTTGCTGCCCTGGCACGTGCCAGAAAGCAGCAGGGAGCACACTGAGCTGACCAAGAGGGTGTGCACAGGTACACCAGAGCTGACTGGTTTCTGAAAGCCAGGACCTGGAATCAGTAGAACTCCCTTCACAACACTGAAATAGTCCTCAGACGTGGTGACTCAATGAAACAGGATTCTATTGTCATAACCAAAAGTTTCTGCAGGTGCATTCACACATACAAATCCATATGATAGGTGTGTGTGGGTGGATGCATCTATTTTATTTATATATATATATATATATATAATAGATGTGTTATATATGTAAAAGGTAGCCACCTAGACACATCTGCATGCACTTCCATGAGTCCAAAGAGACCCTGAAGTACTCAGCATTTGCAAAGACCCAGCAGCCCTTCAAGCAGGTGCTGGCAATCCCATTCTAATCACAGGCCCACTTTTGCACAGAGGAGTTAAGGGACTCGCCCAGTGCCACGCAGCAAACCAAGGGAGAAGCCAGGAAAGCTCATCTGAGCTGCAGTTCAGTCTCCTGGCCTGGGCACAGACTAAGCCCCCGTGCTGCCAGCCACGTCCTCTCCTTAAAGAGCAGCCAGTAACCACTCAGCTCTTGTGTAAGCCCTGCCACCATGCATAATCAGACACACAGCCTGTCATTGGAATCTATGTCTTATAATTAGGTCCACACTAATGCTGAAACTTCAGAATAGAGTTTAGAAGGGTTTCCAGTACATCTGATGCCACAGGCATCACAGTTCTGCCTCTGGACTTACCAGCTGCTGCTCCAAGGCTTGGGCCAACTGGTGCTGCCAAAGGATACTCAGATGATGTGAGAAACTGGAACGTTGAGATGGGAGTTATTCGTCATCTTTGATGTTGGAACTTCAAGGGAAGTGCGGGCTCCTCTCCCAGCCATCGGCATGCTCAGAGATCAGCCCTACCTTGATGTTTGCTCTGCTGTTGCTATGGCTTAGTTTGATTTTAGGCATCAGTTGGCTGTAAAAGTGATACAAACATGGCACACTAATCACTACCCAAAATGAGAAGTGCACAAATATCTTTACAAGTCTGTTCTCTATCGGATTCCAACCCTTTCCAGATGAAGTTACAAATGGATTATTCAATTTCATTTTTTTAATCTTAAATGTGACCTTTTGAGATAAAGTGATTCCAGAGGGCTTCCAGATGACTTGCCATTATTTCAGTGCTGATGGCATACAGACACTGCTAGTGTGCAGAGCAGGGGCCTGCAGGGCGAGGACCATCATGTTCAATATTGCAAGGAACATAGATTTTACCCAAGGACACCAAGATCAGTTTTTATGCTACCAAAAAGCTCAGGAGGAATTCTTATATGGAAGATCAAGATTAGCTTGGGTTTAAAATTGAATTTTCAACAACATTTCAATTTAAACAGAAGATTACAGAAAGAAGGGGAACAGTCCCATCCTGGTGTGTTTTGTTATCATGGCTGTAATAGAGGAACTTTTGGCCCTTATAATGTNATCAGTTTTTATGCTACCAAAAGGCTCAGGAGGAATTCTTATACAGAAGATCAAGATTAGCTTGGGTTTAAAATTGAATTTTCAACATTTCAATTTAAACAGAAGATTACAGGAAGAAGGGGAACAGTCCCATCCTGGTGTGTTTTGTTATCATGGCTGTAATAGAGGAACTTTTGGCCCTTATAATGTCACATGAGATTCTCCAGTGTCATCTGAAAAACTGTTCAAGGCTCAGGCATTTCTCCAGCAGCCACACCTCTCTCCAGTTTGGATATGCTGCAGAAAACCAGCCCTGGTGGCACCAGTTGCAACAGCCATTTTTCTTCTGGACTAGGAATCCTTATGTCCCATGAGAATGAGACACAAAGTGCTCACCATTTCCAAACTGAAGACATGTACTGGCACTAGCACCAATTCTCTTCCCCACAACTTCTCAAATCAAGCAATTTCTCTGTAATGCCCACCAATAAAGACATGTTTTTTAAAACATCCTTGGTAAAATCTATATTAGACATAAATGGTTGCAGTTCTTTCTACTTTAAAAGGAAAAGAAGAGTCAAGCTCATAGTCAAAATCACCTTCAGCCAAACCCCCACTGTCAGACAAGTGCATCATAGTGGATTTTGGATTGATGAACTACTGTATTTTAGTTTTTCTGCCAAAGCAACATGGGTCTCATCAGCAGGAAAGTGAATAGAGTGAGACAGAGAAGAGAGGCAGCACAACACACGGCACCTATGCAAGGGCTGCCAACAGAAAAAAGGGCACTCTCTCGGAGGGCAAAGACACAGATGTATCCGAAGGACAGGCAAAGGCGCGGCAGAGATGTGAGCAGAGGTGGTTCTGGGAAAGGCATGTTAGCAGGGAATGCTCCTGGAGGGTTTGGGGAGAGAAAACGCTGGCAAGGGCTGAGCAAAAATGGCCAGATTATCATACACACACCGAGGCAGCAGAACCAGCTGCACCAATTTTCTAGCAAGTGACCCATGGCACAGGGACAGCTGAAGCGACACAATGCATGGATAGGCCAGAAGAGAGAGAACCTGGGTGGGGAAACATTCATGTGGCTCTTGCCACACTGATGCATCTATTTAATTTTAGACAAGATCTCGCATTTTTGAGTTATAACATTTATGATGGTGTCCTCATGGGAGAGCAGCCTCCATCCTGGAGGTCTCTGACTCTCCCTGGCTTCCTTTCCATCCTGCTGGAACATCAGACAGCAGCATTTCCCACTCTGCTGGCACCCTCTGTCCCCTTGGGAAATGCCTGTCCCATGCCCTGTGCTCTCCCTGGCCCAGCCTCTGAAACTGCCCCCACCAGCCACCCCTGCACTGTCTCTGGGCTTCTGCACATCCACTAGTAAAATAAAAAGAGAAAAATAGAAATACACACTACAGGTGGAGTTCATCCCCACGTCTTCCTGAACTGGGTAGTGCTACACAAGATTCTATCTTTATCATTGAGATCTGTTTGTATGGCACCTGTCACATATCAGCTCTCAAGGCTGCTGAAACAAGGCTTAGGAGAAGGTAATTTTAGTACATGTTGTTCTCTTCCACACAGACACACACCCTTGTGCATGCACACGTGCAAACAAACACTTTCAGGGGGAGAGAGTCTTAATGCTGGAAACTTATTTTAACTTCCAACTTATTTAAGACTTAAAGAGTTTAAGCCAGATTTATCTTGGGTGACAAGTATTTCTTACATTTAAAGGATAAATATTTTCTCCTATTTTAACAACATCTCTTCCCTTTGATTTTCTCACACATGTTGTATTTAACTAAGAGAGTACAAATACCAAAACAATGGAATATCCAGGATTAACTCAGCAAATGCCATTAGATTTTGTGCAGGCATAGTATAGAAATGGCACAAAAACTTGGGATCCTTAAGGATCATTTCCAGTGATTCATTTTCAAAACTAAGGGATTTTTAATACTTGAAAAATTCAATATATTTCATAGAGTCATTACATTTTGTACAGTTCTGAAATAATGCCAATTTTGCAACTTAATTTGTTAAAATGATAATAAACGAGAAGGCTGTCACTTGACAGAGAAAAACTATCTCTTTTTTCTGTTATCTGTTTTGCTGTAAGGTTAATTCTTTATATTTTGTATTTAAATTAATTCGGATTTCTTTCATAATAGGGGGCTTACTATATTATGGAATTAGTAAAGAAATGGGCAAAAATGACAGGAAGAGAAGGAGGGGGAGAGGAGAGGGTAGGAAGAGATCAATTAAATAATTTTTTTGTCAAAAATCAGATATGCACATATTTTAGTTTGGAGAGCATATGCTGCTCTTGATGTGGATCCAAAACTGAGGCAGTGCACTGAACAAAATAAAACCAGCTCTGTAATTATTAGCAGAGACATATTCGTGAGGGCCATTTCCTGTAGAAAATGCCACTTTTATTTTCTTTCCTGTATCTTACTCAAATCCCCTTAGCAGAGAAGAGAAGGAAGAGACCAAGTTACAGCTTGTGTTTAGGTAATAAGCCATGACCAACACCAGATTTTTTGCCTATTATCTCACCCCTTGGAATGTTCTGGAGGGCCTGTGGCTGGCCAGACCCACTGGGGGTCTTCTCCCAGTGTATTGGCCCATTCACCAGTTTCAAGGAAAGCAGGAAAGCGAGCCAAATTTGCCAGTGGATGCAATCTATAATCACTTTTTTGGCCCAGATGACAAAATAACTCAGGCTCCATTGGCATATTGCACATAGATGCTGCAATCTGCAGGAATGGGCAAAACTCAAAGAGGAATAAAGCTCACAGTGTTTTGCTTTAAAGCCTTAGTAAAGATATGGATGTATCTGAAGAAAGGTGACGGTTCAGTCTTGATTTGGGAATTGTTGACCTTCTCTCTTTTGGGGATTTTTTGCACCAGAGCTAAGGAAAAGTAGACACAATTATTTTAGTAGAAAATCAAGAGAAAATTAGCTACTAGGGGAAATAATTGTAGGATTGGGAAAAGGAAAAAAGGCAGGGGGGGGAAAGGTCACAAATCACTAGAATAAGAATAAAGCTGTTTGATAAAGCATGGGCAGATATCAATTCTTGATGACTGAAAAACCAAATTATGTTTTTGGGATTACAAATAATCTGTATGAACAGAGATGCATAAGTTGCCCCTACCCAGCTAGTAGAGGTTGAATTTTTAGAAATATGGTCAGAGTAAATTTAGACATCAGGAAAGGTAGATACATATTTTCCAGCTATTATTTTATACTGATTTTTAGGATTTGCTTCTCTTGCTGTCCTATTCTCCTTAAGGTAGGAAGTAGGAGGATCAAGACTTCTCATAAAAAGCCCAATGATCTTTTTTGTTTGTTCCTTCATGGGGCACATAAACTTGTGATACTGCAAAGAGTGACCAGGAACACTAAGAAATTACAGTATCAGACACCTACAGTAACTTATTTGACACTATCCCTCCCCATCACCATGCCACCATCAAATATCTGTGATGCCTGCACTTATCAGATGCCAAAGGTGTTTTTGTGCCATGGCTGGGGCCCTCATCCCCCCAGGTGAGTCTGAAAAATGCAGATAATTGCCAAGGAGAAGATGCAGGGATAGGTCTCGCATAAGACCTCCAGGTTCATGGTTCCAAGCTCCTCTCAGTGGGATAAGTGGAAAGAAGCACTCACCTCTTCAGGAACATCCACTTCATGCACCTTGTATCCAATGAGGAAAAAAATCTAAATACACCAGAAGAACCATGAGCATTTCTGTCTGCACGCTGGTGTAATGCACAGGGCTCCCTCCTAAGTCTGAGATTACATTTATGTCAGTCCAGGAGAACTTTTTCACTGATAACAGCCCTCTAAAGGAATCAAAATGAGAAATCAACCTTTTTGCTGCATTCATGTTGCCCTAGAAATTTGGACATAGCTCCTAAAAAGGCAAATATTTAAAAATTGCCACTTTCTAAAGTGCAATTTAATATTATTTACATGATGGAAGAAGCCCACAGCCCCAGTAGTCTCAGAGGGACACTGCATTAGTCATGATGCAAATACATACAAAGACATGACCCTCGCCCCAGAGAACTTTTTATCAGTCCCTAATTAACCTCTTCATGATCCTTGAAGCCAGAATAATCAATGGGTCTCTATTCTAGGTTTCAATTCATTCAGCTGGGAAAGGAGGAGGATGTATAGAAAAATTATTTTTAAAAATATTACTTCTAAACTACCTCCTGTGTGGGACAGCCCTCTAACAAACAGTACTGAGTCTGCCAAATCCCTCCTGCTCTAAATAATCAGCTCTCCTTGTACAGCCACTGCTGCCTGAAAGGGCTTCATTTGTTTTTACTATTATGAATAGTCAAGAATTCAGTATCACAAGAATGAGAAGCTTCTAGAAAACTTAAATATGCTTCATTGAGCTTGATGAATGGCTGACTGTTGCATTGTTATAAGATATACTAATATACTAGAAATATGACTTCACTGTGATTAAGTCCCATGCATAGACCTGAACATGAACATTCTCCACCCTGAAGAAAATGTGTATTGACACACCAGCTAAAAAATCTGGGACTTTCAAAAGGTCCATTGGCTCCCTGTAAAAATTCAACTCCTAGCAAACCTTAGGCACATCTGACCACTGAGATTCCCAGCTCATGTCTGTACAAACAGTGAATCTAAATCCAAATTGAATGGCTGGAGCCCTTCTCTGGCAGTGTCCCCTGTAACACCTTCCTCCACTCCCTGTTATTATATAAGGATTGCTTTTGTTTGAGGAAAGGAGGCAAGAAAACACTCCTTACGAGCACTCTCAGCGGTTCTGCAGGAGGACAGAGCCGCTGCCTGCACTGCTGGATGAGTACTTGGGAACCTTAGCACAGGAGAAATAGGATGACATTAAGGGCAGTGACTGGGTACGTACAAGAGCAGGTATGAAAAGAGAGAGGTAGTGTAATTAATTGAAGTAGTGGTGCCCAATGGGTTTTAGATAATAGATGTCATTAAGGGTGATTCAGAAGATTGAATTGTACAACACAAATCAGTGTGGAAGCCGTGGAACACACCAAGGAGAGAGAAGCATCACTTCGCTACTTACAGGAGAGAAGTGTTGGTGTGCTTTGTGCACTGCCATCTCTAAAAGGGACTGAGCTAACAAGAGAGATGATTAGTTTTCTCAGGGCAGAGGTTAAGGATGTTAGCGAGAGGGTTGATATGTTATAGTCAAGAGAACTGGGAATGAATCCTGCATTTGTGCATGTGGAAATTAAATGACAACAGAAAGGCAGCAAGAGATGTTTCAAAAGAGGTTGCAACCCGAAAGGAGAGAAAACTATATTTTTGGTACTGTGCTAGTTCTTCATATAAATTCCTAAGTAAATCTTGGCAAACTTGCCCATGCAAATGACTTTTTGGCTGCCACCATTTGCAAATGCCAGATTAAGATAGTGAAATTTACCTGGCTACAGCTTTGACTTAGAGGAGAATACTGCAGAGAAAGCTGGGGGACATAGAGACAGACAGCATATTACATGATTTTGAGGCCAGTCTAATTTTATAGAGCACCTTTGTCCTGCAGGCTAAATAAAATGGGTTACAAGTAGTGTCAGGCATCAGCAGGGAAGCCAGTGGCAGCCCACGACAGCGATCATGTGCTCAGCAACGTGTGTTATATCATGGACATCAACATAATTTATAAGAGCAAGGTAATTTTTGGCTAGAAAGCTGCAATAATTGCTTCCTTTTCTGAAGAAATTTTACTGTCTCCAGCATCTGTTGTCTGAGACTGGGGCCAAGGCTTCCACTTGCCTCTCTCATGTCTTGACTCTGCAATGCCTGAGCATGGCCACCGAGGTCACTGGGCCTCTGAAGGTGGTGCAGCAGGTACAGATGCTGAGAAGCTCCCACTGCATTACGTATGCAGATCTCCTACTGACGTGTCCCTTCAAAGCATGCCTTAGCACCAAATGTGGCCACCAGCTGTGCAGCTGCAGCCCAGGAGCAGAGCAGCACGTCCTGCAGCTACACAGCAACACTCAGAGCAGAGCAAGGAGCACAGAGGAGAAGCAGAAGTTTCCAGGCATAAGACATGATTCAAATACATCTGAAAGAAGCTGTAGGCTGCCCTATGATAAGCAGTTCAATGATTCAGAGAGATTTTAAACATTTTAAATTTGTTGATGAGCCAGTTTGGTAATCTCAGAGTCCTTCCTTAGCTCTTTTCTCATTTTCAACATGAAAAGCCACCAAGACAAAACTACAGGTTCTGTTTGCTTCTCTTTGTCAGCAAAATAGGACTCTGAGAAAGCAACGTGGTAGTCCTCTGCTGCAGCTCCATTTACAGGAACTGTGTACAAAATATGTTAACTCACAGAGCAGAAAAGAAAGAAAAAAGTCTGAATTCAAAATTTAACCCTAGAGACAAGAATATTTTGTTTAACAAATGATGGAAAAAAT